>SMDT01003127.1:0-279491 GCA_005392925.1 Aquilaria sinensis | reverse complement strand
ATGAAAATTGATTGATTTCGAGGCAAAGGTTCCATCCTTAAAACCCCGGACGATAGGAGCAGTCCTACCGTTGAAGGAAAATTGATTGATTTTTCGAGGCAAAGGTTCCATCCTTAAAACCCCGATGATTGAAAATTGATTGATTTCGAGGCAAAGGTTCCATCCTTAAAACCCCTTGAATGAAAATTGATTGATTTTTCGAGGCAAAGGTTCCATCCTTAAAACCCCGGCGATAGGAGCAGTCCTACCGTTGAAGGAAAATTGATTGATTTCGAGGCAAAGGTTCCATCCTTAAAACCCCGGACGATAGGAGCAGTCCTACCGTTGAATGAAAATTGATTGATTTCGAGGCAAAGGTTCCATCCTTAAAACCCCGGCGATAGGAAGTCCTACCGTTGAATGAAAATTGATTGATTTCGAGGCAAAGGTTCCATCCTTAAAACCCCGATAGGACCTACCGTTGAATGAAAATTGATTGATTGATTTCGAGGCAAAGGTTCCATCCTTAAAACCCCGGCGATAGGAGCAGTCCTACCGTTGAAGGAAAATTGATTGATTTCGAGGCAAAGGTTCCATCCTTAAAACCCCGGCGATAGGAGCAGTCCTACCGTTGAAGGAAAATTGATTGATTTCGAGGCAAAGGTTCCATCCTTAAAACCCTAGCGATAGGAGCAGTCCTACCGTTGAAGGAAAATTGATTGATTTCGAGGCAAAGGTTCCATCCTTAAAACCTCGGCGATAGGAGCAGTCCTACTGTTAAAAGAAAATTGATTGATTTCAAGGCAAACGTTCCATCCATCCTTATAAACCCCGACGATAGAGGCAGTCCTACCGTTAAAATTGAAAATTGATTGATTTTGAGGTTAAGGAGATTTATTTAGAACTTCTATGACAGGAACTTTCTTATCGTTGAAGAAAAACTGACTGTGTTTGAAAATTTGATTGAAGTTTGAGGTTAGGGAGCTTTCCTTAGAACCTCTACGGTAGGAACTTTCCTATCGTTCAAGAAAAATTTATTGTGTTTGATTGATTTTGAGGTTAAGGGTCCTTCCTTAGAACCTCTACGATATGAACCTTCCTATTGTTGAAGAAAAATTGATTGATTGATTTTGAGGTTAAGGGTTCTTCCTTAGAACCTCTACGATAGGAATCTCTCCTATCGTTGAAGAAAAATTGATTGATTGTGGAGAAAAACCCTTTTCTCCTTTTTAAGTACCTCAAGCAAAATTTGTATAAAGGCAATTGAAGTTGGAATGACTTCTTGGATTAGAATTGGAATAATTTTCTTCGAAAGTATGAATTTGCATAATAGGCGAGTGTGAAACTTTAGACTTCGATAAAATGAGTGAATCTTGATGATGACAATATCGCTAACAAATTATGTAAAGGGAACGGATGTTTGGAATCAATATCCAAGGTTTCATCTAATATTTTCTTCAGAAAATATAGATTCCCTTGAGAGATATGTCATCCAAATAAGGTTGAAGCTTAGCTACCCCAAAATGTCATGACTAACATTTTGGGGTAGTTAAGCTTCAACCTTATTTGGATGACATATCTCAAGAGCAAGAAAATATTAGATGAACCCTGGATATTGATTCCAAACATCTTGCGACGCATCCTACTCAAGAGCAATAAAAATTACTCTTTGCTCAGCCATTCCAACCTAAAGGCATTGTCCTATGGTTTTAATATCAGCATGGACGAGACTATCTTATAAGATAAAAGAAAGAAATTCCCTGAAAAGAAAAACTAAAACACAAAAGAAAATGCTGATAATAAAAGTAAAGGACAAGCAAAACGGATCGGATCGCTTCTTCTTCCACAATATTTCAACAGGGTTAGTAGAGGACTATTATGGGATCGAACTGTTCGGGAAAGACTGTCGCGTCCAGTCTATCTGAATCATTGCTGGATCTGGTTCAGGAACAAAAGCTTGCATTTTATCAAGTAATTCTTCAGCAGTTTTTGCAGATATTAGGATTCGTCATGCGTGCCACTCTTGATATAAAATTCTTCTGCACTGCATAATCCACAAAAGATATTAGACCTGTAAAGAAATTGTTAACATTCAAAAGCCCAATAGGTTTCTTGTGCAAATTAAGTTGGGCCATGGAAGCAATTTGGAAGACTTCTCCCAATGTACCAAAACCACCTGGTAGAGCGATAACAGCATCAGCATTAAGAAGCATTTGTAACACACGCTCTTGCAAATTTTTAACCACTAATTCTTCTCCAATCGTGCCCCCAGAAACAAATTTCAGAGATCCAGGGATGATGCCTAGAACTTGGCTTCCTCCTAGAGATGCTGCTGATGCTACACCTCCCATTAATCCGACACTACCTCCTCCATAAACTAAGTGTATTTTTCGCTCAGCTAATACACTACCTAAATGGTTGGCTGCCTTTAAGTACTCTTCATCTTTTCCAGGAAAAGCTCCAGAAAATACACAAATAGAGTATTTACTCTTCATCTTTTCTCCATTCCTATCCTTAACCTTATGAGAAAAGAAGAAAAGAAAATACACAAATACTTCGGGATTTACGAGTTGAGGTTTCCTCTATTCCTATCCTTACACTTGTGAGAAAGAGGATATATTTATAGAGATGAAGAGATAAGGCAATAATTTTATTTTCAAGAATGGATACATTATTGCTAGCTATACACAATAGTCACGAGTACGACTCTGGTCAGGTATGGGTACACTATCGTTAAAAGAGGAGGAAAATTTTCAAAATAGCTGCTAGCATGTACAGTATCTTTTTTTCTGGTACATGTCCCATGAAGCACGCAAAGGGGGGCAGCTGTTGACACCCAATTTCGTCCGACTTTCATTAATAATAATAATAAATTAATTAAAAATTTATTAAATTAAAAAAATAATCGTCGGAAGAGAAGGAAAATTTCAAAAGTGGCAGCTATATACAGTAGTCATGTACATGATCGTCAAAAGAGAAGGAAAATTTTCAAAAACAACAGCTATATACAATAGTTGTGACTGTAGCTCACGTTAGGAGTGGGTACAGTCAGAAGAGAAGGAAATTTTTCAAAAGCAACAGCTATATACATAGTATAGTCGTGACTAGTACACTCAAACGTCAGGAGCGAGGTACATTATTGTCAGAAAGAGGGAGGAAAATTTCAAAAGCGACAGCTAGCATGTACAGTAATCGTGACTTTGGTTCACGTCTTCCACTGGCCTTACGTCCAGTAACGGCTTTAATGCCTTCTATGAATCGGCGATTTGGATCCCATCTAGTTTTCTCACAAACTGGCAAACAGGGTTGTTTAAAGTCAGATTCCCAAGACTGTAATGATCTCGTTCTTTTTGGAAAGTCATCCATAAACCGACAATCTCAAATTGCACCATTCCGCAAGAGTGCGCTTTAAGAGTCTCTCGGATATCCTCCAGAGATTCCTTACGTAGGCCATTCTTGATGAATTTTCTTCTATCTTCACGATTTCTGGTGATCATCCCTGAAGAACGACATTTATTGCCGCAAATCCACCATCCATAATTATGACAGACGCCTAGCCTCCTTGCTCTTCTCTTTTTGGCATAAGCGCTTTTACCAAAGCCGGGCATACGGGGGAAGAATGCATCTGGAACTTCACCAGCCGAACGAACCTTAGCTTTGATTAGCTACCGCACATTATCAGGAATGCCTTTGTGCATAAATACTCTGAATCGTTCACATCTAGCTTGATAAATCTTTTTAAGAACATTTATTGGGAGGGAAGGAAAATACTTTCGTAGGGCGGAAAGAGAAGACTCCATTGAATAAGGAGGAATTTAAGAGAAGAAAGAAAGAAATTAGTTATTGTAGGAAACGGAAATAACTGACTATGTGAGTCACGGAGTACCGTATCCAGAAAGAAGAACACGCATTTATAGCGATGAAAGGATAACGTGTTTATTACGCTTACAGAAGCAAGTACATTATTGTCAAAAGAAAAGACAAATTTTCAAAATGACAGCTTATATGTACAGTAATTGTGACTGTGGCTCACATCTTCCACTGGTTTTACATCCAGTAACGGCTTCAACGCCTTCTATGAGTCGGGGATTTGCTTCCCATCCAGTTTTCTTACAAGCTGGCAAACAGGGTCGTTTAAAGTCAGATTCCCGGGACTGTAATGGTCTCGTTCTTTATGGTAAGTCCTCCATAAATCGACTATTTCGCATTGTACTATTCCACAAGAATTCGTTTCAAGAGTCCCTCGGATATCTTCCAGAGATTCCTTACGCAGGCCATTCTTAATGAATTTTCTTTTATCTTCGCGATTTTTGGAGATGTATCCTAAAGAGCGGCATTTAGTATTGCGATTCCATCTTCCACATTTATGACAGACGCCTAGCCTCTTTGCTCTTCACTTTTTGGCATAAGCGCTTTTACCTAAGCCGGGCATACGAGACATAAATGCATCTGCAACTTCACCAGCCGAACGGACCTTAGCTTCAATTATCCATTGCACATTGTCAGGAACGCCTTTGCGTATAAAAACTCTGATTCTTTCACATCTAGCATGGTAGATCTTTTTAAGAACATTTATTGGGAGGGAAGGAAAGTACTTTCGCAGGGCAGAAAGAGTAGAATCCATTGATGAGAGAAGAATTTGAGAGATGAGGGAAAGGAATCAGTTATTGTAGGAAACTGAAATAACCGACTTTGAGAGTCACGGAGTACCGTATCCGCTACTTAACCAGAAAGAAGAACATGCATTTATAGTGATGAAAGGATAACGTGTTAATTACGCTTACGGGAGCAAGTACATTATTGTCAAAAGAAAATGTAAATTTTCCAAATATGACAAATTGTATGTACAGTAATTGTGACTGTGGCTCACATCTTCCACTGGTTTTACGTCCAGTAACGGCTTCAACGCCTTCTATGAGTCGGGGATTTGCTTCCCATCCAGTTTTCTTACAAACTGGCAAACAGGGTCTTTTAAAGTCAGATTCCCGGGACTATAACGCTTTCGTTCTTCGTGAAAAATACTCCATAAACCAAGAAGTTCGTGTTGCACTGATCCACAAGAATGCGTCTCAAGAGTCAATTGGATATCATCCAACGAGTCCTTACTCAGGCCATTCTTGATGAATCGTATTTTATCTTCTCGATTATCGGAGATCATTCCTAAAGAACGACATTTAGTATTACAAGTCCACCGACCACATTTATGGCAGACTTGTAACCTTTTCGCTCTTCACTTTTTGGCATAAGAGCTTTTCCCTATGCCAGGCATGTGAGGCACAGATGCATCTGGGAGTTCTCCTGCCATATGAACTTTAACTTCGATTAACCACCGCACATCTTCAGGGATTCCTTTGTGCATCAAAACTCTTAATCGTTCACAGCGAACTCGGTAGACCTTTTTAAGAATGTTCATTGGCAGAGAAGGAAAGTATTTTCATAAGGCAGAAAGAGTAGGATCCATTTTCTAGAAGGAAGTAAAAGAAAGAAGGGAGGAAAGAATCAGTTATTATGGGCAACTGAGAGAACCGACTTGAGAGTCACGGAGTACCGTATCCGCCACTTAACCGGAAAAATGGATCCTACTTTTTTTTTGACAATATTTTGATGTGATAGATATCTTCTTCTCTTTGATATTCCGTCGAGCTGACGTTGATCCTGTCCTTGTGAGTGAAGCCTCGATTATTGAATCCATTGCCAGCTTTTGACAAATTGTCAACGACAATATTTCTTAACGTCTACCTGATCCTTGACCATAGCTATCTCTTATCTTCCATTGAGCTTTTGATACTGTCAACGACAATAAGCTGACGTCAATCCTATCCTTCTGGGTGTAGCCTCGATTATTGAATCAATTGCCAGGCTTTTGACATATTGTCTACCTTATCCTTGAATTCTTGATGCGGCTTGGTCCAGCGTATTAGCTGTGCATCCAGTGATAGACTGGAAAGAGCTGATGTCATTGAGGTCTCAGCTTATACTGCTGTAATCATGTTGTGGATGTGCTTCCCATTTGATCCCTGTTATGTAAAGGCCATGCATGCATGATGTGAAATGCATGAATGCAGAGCATGTGTAACTGAATGGCTTTTTTTTTTTTTTTTTTTTTTTTTTGTTTTTTTGTTTTTTTTTTTTTTGCATGGATCTAGTTCTTCATGTCTTTGCTTTACTGGATCCTCTTTGTGATTGCCTTCTCGAACTATCGTTGAATTTCTTTATGCTTCCCAGCTCTTGTCCATTGCCTCAAAAGCCCAAGTCTTTTCAAAAGCTCCTTCAAAGAAGTTTTCCTTGACTTGTTCTTGAATTTTGGCCTCAATTTCCTTAATGTTCGCTCGCTTCATACTTTATGCCTCTCTGGATAGTTGTCCCTTTTGAAATATTCTTGAGTATGATTCTTTCATGCTGACGTGAACATACTAAGACTTCTGAAGCGATCATCCAGGCAACTACCAAAGCTATCTCCTGAAGATTTGTCACTCCTTCTTCTTTGTTAGCCTATGTTCTGTGCCGTTCGCAAAGCAGGACCTCAATCTTACCTGTTTTAATTCATAAAGCTTATCAAAGTAATCTACGGTCTTTGCTTTTTCTGAGTTTTAATTATTACTATCCTTTCTACAAAAGTCACAATTTATTGCACACTTGAGGCTAGTAGGAATGTGAGATTTGAAGGAAAAGAACTGAATAAAAATGACTTTTCATTTTTTTGGATAAAGGAATATAAAAGATAAATGTGAGATTTGAAGAAGAAGAGCTAGAGAGAATTGGCTTTTTATTTATGAGTAAGAGAATATGAAAGTCTTGGGTACAGATGAAGAACAATGAAAGTGTGAGGGAAGAACGCTCTCTTTGACAACTTTGATCAAATAAACTTTGGTAACCCTGTATCCACTTCTTCCCTTCTGTCCGAAAATTTCTTCATTATGCAAAGTATTTCTTTACTGAATCTGAATTTACTGGCTTTGGTAACTCTCGTCCATCCATTTCTGTTAGAATTAGTGCCCCTCCTGAAAATGCTTTCTTTACAACATATGGCCCGTCATAATTTGGTGTCCATTTTCCTCTGGAATCATGCTGAATGGGTAAAATTTTCTTGAGCACTATGTCACCCTCGTGAAATTGTCGTGGGCGAACCTTTTTATTGTAAGCGCGAATCATCCTCCTTTGATAAAGCTGCCCATGGCAGAGGGCTATCATTCTTCTTTCATCAATTAGATTTAATTGCTCGTATCTAGCCTTGACCCATTCTGCTTCTCTTAATTGAGTATCCATTAGTACCCTTAATGAAGGAATTTCGACTTCAATGGGCAATACAGCCTCCATACCGTATACCAGAGAAAAAGGTGTTGCTCCAGTAGAAGTACGGGTAGAAGTTCTATAAGCATGTAGTGCAAAAGGTAACATCTCATGCCAGTCCTTGTAAGTGACGATCATCTTTTCAACAATTCTCTTGATATTTTTATTGGCTGCTTCTACTGCACCATTCATCATTGGTCGATAAGGTGCTGAATTGAGATGCTTGATCTTGAATTGCCGGCACAAAGTCTGCATCATTGCATTATTCAGGTTCGTGGCATTGTCTGAGATGATACACTCTGGCGGCCCATAGCGACAAATGATTTCTTTCTTAATGAACCGGCATACCACCTTTTGAGTTACACTTGCATAAGACACAGCTTCTACCCATTTAGTGAAGTAGTCAATTGCCACTAGGATGAATTTATGACCATTGGAAGCTTTGGGGGTAATGGCTCCAATGACGTCAATTCCCCACATGGCAAAAGGCCAAGGTATTGCTGTTACATTAAGAGGAGCAGGTGGAGCTTGGATCTTGTTGGCATATATTTGACATTTGTGACATTTTCTCACGTGATTGATACAATCACTTTCCAATGTGAGCCAATAGTAACCAGCCCTCATTATTTGTCTTGCCATGGTATGACCACTAGTGTGGGCTCCACATATTCCAGAATGAACTTCTTCCATGATCTTTCGTGCTTCATGAGTATCTACACAGCGAAGTAGCATCGAGTCTGGGGTTTTCTTGTAGAGTATGTCTAGGTTTAAAAGAAAACCCATTGACAATCTTCGTAGAAATTTCTTGTCATTTTCTGATGCTTCTAGTGGATATGTTCGTTCTTGGAGGTATTTCTTGATATCATGATACCAAGGCTTCCCATCCAATTCTTCTTCGATGCTCATGCAATAAGCTGGAGAATCTATTATCTTCATTTCAAACACAGGAGTATGCTTGGGGTCGCTTATCTTGTACATAGCAGCCAAAGTGGCTAAAGCGTCTGGAATTTGATTATCTTCCCTTGGAAGATGATGGAAGCTTATACTGTTAAATCTTCGAGCCAAGTCTAGTATGAGCTTTTGGTAAGGGATCAATTTTGAATCCCTTGTCTCCCATTCTCCATTGATTTGACATATGACTAATGTGGAATCCCCATAAACTCAGAGATCTCATACTTTCAATTCTAATGCCATTTGGAGTCCCATAGCACATGCCTCATACTCTACTATATTGTTGGTACAAGGAAATGTAATTTTTGCTGTGATGGGGAACTGCTCTCCGATTGGAGAGATGAGTATAGCTCCAATCCCTTGTCCCAAAGCATTGGACGCTCCATCGAATGCCATTTTCCATGTTTCATTGTCTTCAGAGACTTCCTGTTCAATTGTCATTATATCTCCATCAGGAAAGTCCATTCTCATTGGCTCATAATCATCCAATGCTCTATCAGCAAGATATTCAGCAATCACACTCCCTTTTACAGCCTTTTGGGTGACGTACTGTATGTCGTATTCAGACAACAGCATTTGCCATTTTGCAATCCTGCCTGATAAAGCGGGTTTCTCAAAAATGTACTTAATGGGATCAGTCTTGGAGATCAGCAATGTGGTGTTATTGAGCATGTAGTGTCGTAGTCGGTGTGCTACCCATGCAATGGCGCAACAGGACTTTTCCACTATTGAGTATTTAGCTTCATATGTGGTAAGCTTTTTACTCAAATAGTAGATTGCATGTTCTTTCTTGCCTGTCTCATCACGTTGACCCAATACGGATCCTAATGAAGAATCCTGTATGGATAAATATAGAATCAACGGTTCTCCAGATCGAGGTGGTATCAAGACTGGTGGATTTGATAGATATTGTTTGATTTTCTCGAATGCCTCTTGACATTCGTTATTCCACTCGATCGGATTGTTCTTCTTTAGTGATTTGAAAAGAGGTTCACACTTGGACGTCAATTGTGATATGAACCTTGCTATAAAGTTGATTCTACCCAGAAAACTTCTTACTTGTTTTGGAGTCTTCGGGGGTTGCATTTCTTGTATCGCTTTGACTTTACTCGGGTCAACTCGAATCCCGTCCTTGCTGACCATGAAACCCAATAACTTTCCTGAAGAGGCTCCAAAAGTACATTTGGCAGGATTCAACTTCAATTGATATTTGCGAAGTCTATCGAATAGTTTTCTTAGCACTTTTAGATGCCCCCCAGCAGTGAAAGTTTTGGCGATCATGTCGTCCACATATACTTCAATTTCTTTATGCATCATGTCATGGAACAACGTGACCATGGCTCTTTGATATGTAGCACCAGCATTCTTTAACCCGAAAGGCATCACCTTATAGTAGAAGGTACCCCAAAGGGTAATAAAAGCAGTTTTTATCATGTCATCTGGATCAAGTTTGATTTGATTGTATCCAGAAAAACCATCCATGAAGGAAAAGTAGGAGTTTCCTGCGGTATTATCCACCAGTGTATCAATATGAGGAAGTGGGAAGTTATCTTTAGGACTGGCTTCGTTCAAAGGCCGGTAGTCCTGACAAACTCTTAGTTTCCCACTTTCTTTCTTTTCGACTGGGACAATGTTAACCACCCATTCTGTATATTCAGCGACCCCAAGGAATCCTGCATCCCACAGCTTTCGAATCTCATCTTTTACTCTTAAGATTAACTCCGGCTTTAATCTTCGTAACTTCTGTCTGACAGGCTTCGCCCCAGGCTTCAAGGGTATTTTGTGTAGTACTATGTCTGAGCTTAAGCCGGGCATATCTTGGTATGACCAAGCGAATACATCCACATATTCTTTCAATAAATGGACTAATTCTTCTTTTTCTTCAGGAGGGAATAAAGTGCCAATCTTGACTTCTTTTACATCCTGACTGTCTCCCAGGTTGAATATCTCCGTTGGTTCTTGACTTGTTGCTCTTTCTTTTTCATCTCGCTGAATCATTTTTAATAGCTCAGGATATACTTGAAGATCTTCGTCATCCGAGTCGGTAGTGTTTACAGGATTATCAAAGTTCACTCTTTCATTGTCATCAAAGAGAGTTTCAGGTCTGCATTAACCAGAGAGAAAAGAGAGAGAAGAGAAAATGGCAAGAATGAGATGGATGCAAACTGGTACTTTATTTATAATGTGCATAAATCACAACTTTATTGGAATGAAAAGCAATAACTAAAAGGTTCACTTAAGCAAAGACTACACCCTATTGATTGAACCTTTCTTTAGGAGGTTTTTACTATTAGATTACTTTGAAAAGCTCTCGATTATAACAGGCAGTTCTATCGCCTCCCAATTGTTCAGCACATCCCGTGGGCTACAGGGTTGAACGAGCTCCTCATCTTCGGGTGAATCAGTGATTATTGCCTGAATCGAAAGACTTTCAAAAGACTTGTTGATGTTGATGGTCAGCGCGTCTTCATTGTCATTTTTCGGAATCAAGCCACCACTCACGAATGTTTCAGTGATGTCAGGGATATCCAGATTTCTTTCCTCTAGAGGATGCCCTTTTAATCGTGCAATCCTCTTTTCTCTCTTTTCAGCTATCGTTTTCATTTTGTCTTGTCTTGTCGGTGTGAAACCTAGGCCGTATTTTCCTTCATTTGCAGAGATTTTCAATGGCTCTGGGATTCCTTGTAAATCTTGTCCCAGACCTAACCCTGGTGAGTATCCTCCTTTCATCATGAGTTTGGCGATCATGCGACTTGTTTTGGAGATGCTAGGCACGGGTTCTTCTCCATATTCACTGACATAGGTAGCATTAACAATTTCAAATGACCTGAAAGAGCAATCAGGTATATCTTCATTAACCTCGACGTATTGAGCATCCGCAGGTCTAGATAGCAGAATGTCTTCTTCAGCAAAGACTGTGATTAACTTTCCTTCAATAATGAATTTCATTTTTTGGTGTAATGAAGAAGGAATTGCTCCGGCCATATGGATCCATGGTCTTCCCAGCAGACAGGTATAAGATGGGCAAATGTCCATGACTTGGAATGTGATGTGGAAGAGACAGGGACCAATCCCTATTGGTAGTTCTATTTCTCCAACAACATCTCTCTTCGTCCCATCAAATGCTCGAACGACAATATGACAGTTGTTGAGGGATGATGGGTCTATACCAAGCTTGTGTAAGGTTTCAAGTGGCATTACATTTAGAGCTGACCCATTATCAATAAGAATTCTAGCCATAATTCGATATTTGTACTTAACCGAAATATGTAGAGCCTTAGAGTGACCCCTTCCTTCTGCCGGTATCTCATCGTCAGTGAATGTGATGAGATTCTGTGCCATGATGTTGTTGACGAGGTGGTCAAAATTATTCACGGAAATATCTTCCTCAGCATAAGCCTTATTCAAGACTTTGAGAAGGGCTTCTCGATGAGCATCAGAGCTTAAGAGTAATGAAAGTATGGAAATTTTTGCTGGCAGGCGGTTTAACTGCTCAACGATGCTGTACTCACTTTGCTTTATGAGTTTGAGAAACTCAGTAGCTTGTTCATCTGTTACCGCTCGAGGCATCTCTTGCTCTTTGGATGTATTTGTATCAAGAGGTCCACTTGTTGGGTCTGTAACGTTCTTATCTTGTTGGAGCTTGTTCATTTGCTCCGGAGAATAACACCGACCACTTCTAGTCATATTCCCAACTTCTAACGGAGTTGATGTGATGTTAGAAGTGTAATCATAGCTCCATGGAACAGTTTTGTCTGATTTGTATGAGAATGGCTTCGGGACTTGAATTTTTAGAGGCTTAAGAGTAGGTTTTGAGATTGATATGACTAGTGGTCTTGGTATAGCATCTTGTTCTTTAATGATCACATTCACGTCATCATCTTTATCTGACATAAAAACGATGAGTTGGGAGGAATCAATGAGTCTTTGTAGTCTTTCGAGAAATTCTGAGCATTCCTGGATAGAATGACTCTTACTGTCATGAAAGTCACACCACTCCTCATCCTCGACTTCTTCATGTCCAAAAGAAGGCTTTCCCATGATAATCCCTTCTTTCACAAGGCATGAATATACATGCTTAAGAGGGGTTATGATATCGTTGACTAACTTCTTCGTCGGCCGGTGTTCTTCTATCATGTTGACTGGTTTTGCTTGATGAGGCGGTAATGGGTTGTGAGTGACGTTTGGCTCATCGAAAAAGTCCAACCACTTTGACTCGATTAATTGTTGGACTATACGCTTCAATGCTGTGCAGTTTTCCAAGCCATGGCCTGGAACGCCATCATGATATGGGCAGGTAATGTTAGGGTCATACCACCTTGGGTATGGGGGTTCCATCGGCCTTGTAGGAATTGGGCGAATAAGTTGGCTTTGGATGAGTTTTGGATACAACTCAGTATAAGTCATGGGAATTGGTGCGAAGACTTCTCTTGGTCTTGGTGGAGGCACTGGAGGAATCGGAATAGGTGGCCGTAACTGATTAGGCCTGTTGAGAGGGTAATTGTTGGGTCTATTGGGAGGATAATCATTGGGCCTATTAGGAGGATAATCATTAGGCCTGTTGGGAGGGTAATAATTGGGCCTGTTGGCAGAATAGGATAGGCGAGGTCCGGTGGCCACAGTACCCACAAGGGGAATCCCTCTTCCTCGTCCTATTTGTTGTATTTCTTCATCTTTTCTTCTGGATGGTCCTCCTCTTTTCATAGGATCACTAAAGGACTCAGTAATCTTCCCGGTCCTGATACCATGCTCGATCCTTTCTCCAGACATGACTACGTCAGAAAAATTGGTTGCCGAATTGCCAATGAGTTTGTCATAATACGGGTACTTCAGTGTCTGGACAAATAAAGTGACCATTTCTCTTTCTGTCATGGGTGGCTGTACTTGTGCAGCTAAGTCCCTCCATCGTTGGGCATATTCCTTGAAAGTTTCTGGCTTTTTCTTCTCCATGTTTTGGAGAGTTTGGCGATCTGGAGCCAAGTCCATAACATGTTTATAGTTGCCGATGAAGGCTTGAGCAAGGTCATTCCAAGTTTTTATGTTTCTTGGACCTTGGCTTAGATACCACTGTAATGCTGATTTTGTGAGACTTTCCTGAAAAAGTGCGATCCACACCTTCTCATCTTTGGTAAGTGGTTGTAGTCTTCTGAGAAACAAAGTGATGTGAGTGATGGGATCACTCGTTCCATCGTATTTCACGAAATCTGGCACCTTAAAGTCTGAAGGGATTACGACGTCTGGAACTAAGCAGAGGTCATCCACTGAGAGAGATCCGAACATAGTACCTCCTTCAATGGCTCGCAGTCTCTTTTCTATCGTTTCGAGTTTTTGAGATTCTGCTTCTTCTTTTGGTAACATCTTCTTCTCTTCATGTACGGTGTCTTGTTTCAGGTGAACACTAGCAGACGGTCCTGGTTCCTGAAACAGGTTTTCTTGAACTGAGACTCGTTGCGGGGTGAATCCCGGAGGATAAGTGGGATCTTGTGCTTCTTTGATGGGAGCTTGAGTTGCTTTCCCCTTGATTAGTTCCATCAACTGTCTCATCTGTTCTGCCATACTTTCTATCTTGGATTCCATCTCCATGAGACGTCCTTCGGCTTGTTCTGCCATTAATCTTGTTTGGAGCCGAGTTGAATATCGGTGTTGAGGTCCAATTTTACCTTTTTAAAGTAAGATTCATTTTATTAGACTTTACATGTATGTGATTGATGTAATGCATGCATGCAATGAATGTTGTAGGTACTCGGTGAAAGAAGGACTACGGTGGAAATTCTTGATTACATTCTCAAGACAATTGTTTCGACTGCCTTTATTATATAGAAATCTCTCAAAAGAAATGGCCCAAGGTACAATATTGTTTTCTAGCCTTAGCAATGAACTCCATCATTTTTTGAACATTTAATGATGAAGTAGGGCAGTTCAGTTCTTCCAATTCTCTAGCTTCTTCACCCATTTGTTGGGCTTGCTGAGTGATTTTCCTGACTTCAGTCAAAAACACTTCTGTTTGATCCTGAGAAAGTCTGTATTGATCTTCCCAGTATCTTGCTCTCATCTCTCTTTGATCAGTTTCTTCGACTAATTGAGAGATGATTTGTTTTTTACATTCAACTTTTTCTTCGAGGTGTTGTGCTTTATGACTGAGCTATTGTATATCGATAAGCATTCTCTTGTTCTTCTCTTTTTCCTCCTCTAATTCTTTCTCAAGTTCTCTTTTTGCCAACTTTCTGGGAGCATCATCGGGCAGCACTATTCCTTCCTTTCGATTATTTCTCCATTCACAGTAGGCGGTGGGAGAAAGAATAGGGCCGGACTTCAGTACAAATAGCCTTTTCCATGCAATTGAAATACCCATGGCAAACTTATTCGCCATTGCATCTTCGTGTGAGAATTCCAATTTACTTAGATTGTGAGTCATGGGTATAAATTGCATGGACCCAAATTGCTTCCGTACTTGGGCTGGGGCATAACTTGTTCCTCCCCATATACCCAGAAGAGGAACCCATGGGCAATCGCCACAACGATAGATGACGCGGGTGGAGGTGGACCAGGGGGCTCTCCATTCAATTTGCAACTCATTGATGTTCTTAAAATAGTTAATCCATCCTTCCTTACTGTCATGATGAATGGACTCACTTTTCAAGAAGGCTTCAATTGGAATGAAGTCTTTTGAAAAGCGATTCCCGAAATTTTGTTTGTCACAAGGAAGGTGGCTCTTGATCCATATGTCGAGGAGGTGAGAACATCCAATGAATTTGCCCCCGCTTTGGCAACAATAATTCAATGACGTAATGGTTTCACAAAGAATGGCTGAAGTCGGATTTACTTTAGCCTTGCAGATTTGCTCGAATAGTGAGATGACGTCTCCCTCAATGAATCCGATGATTTTAGGAAAGATTACCAAGCCATATATTGCCAAAGCAAAAACCTTATGTCTTTGGTCCTTTTGTGGGAGAGTGTGGACCAATTGCTTTATGTCATTCCAACTGATGAATCTACGATACCCCTTTGTTGAGAATTTGGATTGAAGAGTAGAAGCTGGCATGTCCAACAGTCTAGCCAAGGGGCGATGAGGCTCAGTTCTCTTATCATGACGGTACGTCTCTATTGGATAATCAGATGGCCAACCTAGGAGGTTATTGTATTCCTCTATAGTCGGAACAAGATCCATCTTGTTGAAGGAGAAACACCGATAATATGGATCCCAGTACTGTATCAGTGCACGGATAAGTGATGTATCAACGGTGATTTTTAGCAGGCGAGCAATATGGCCATATGTCGATGTGAATGCTTCCCGATCCACAGAGCTCCAACTATTCCATACTCGTAATAGTTCAGTTATGTCGTTCTGATCTATACGGACCGATACTTGATCCTTGAATTGTACATGAGAATGTGGTGTCAGGGAATCTCCATGAAGCTTTTGGGCTATTTCGGAGAATTCCATAGCTTCCGGTTGAGTTTCCACTATTGTGGCATTCCAAGATTCATTAACAGCCGTGGGAAGGTATTCGAGAATGTCCATGATAGTGATTCCTTCACCGAGTACTTATCTTAATGAATGATATGAATATGCCGGAAAAATGAACAAGGAAAAACAATAGTTAGCAAAAAGTAATACACGGAATCATAAATCTAGCCATATAAGCAAATGGATAAAAAATTCATGCCTATGGTGATTGGAACCAAGACATAGGAGTTCTTATTGATTGGTTCTATGGTAGAGTGAGGAGTTCTATATGCATAAGGTGGTTTATCAAAAAGGCCAAGGGTAGTTCCCGAATCCCATCACTAAATTATAGTGACAGCCCAATTCCTTACCCTCGAGGGTTTATGTAAGGAAAGGATTAATTCGAGTCGTAGCTTTTCGTGGGCCCATGCAGAGACTATCCGTCTCAGGAGGCAATACACTACTTTGCTACTTGAAACCGGTGAAGGCTTGGAGACCATGGTCTCACAAGGACAACAACACCAATTCCGCTTTGAAAGAACGTGTTCGATTTGAGGAAGCTCGGGTATAGAGCTTCATGTCGTGAATGCATAATGCATGTTTACAATAAGTAAATATAACACATGAATCCACATAAAAATAAGCAAAGCAGCACAAAACAAATCAACTTTTAGGCTTGACTCACTAACGTAGAGGTCCCCAGTGGAGTCGCCAAGCTGTGGCAACGTGGGGTTTTTTGGGAGTCGCCACCAATCAGTTTTCGCCTAGGTCGATTGGACACCTAAAAATGGTCTGTAAGAGTTCAAAGGTTCGGGAGTACGGTTACGTTAAAATAACTCTATTTTAACGCCCAAAATTGGTACCTTAGTTGATTTTAATTTTGTTTTGCTTGCTTTTAAATAATTTCAGTTAATTTTCAAACTAGAAATTTTAACTGAATCATCCAGATGTGGATTTTTTAGATTAATGTGGACTTTCTAAAATTTTGTTAATTAATTTGTATAAATTTTTTTATAATAAATTTGATATTTCCGAACCATGAATTCTATCGAATCACCCGGACACGGAATTTGATGAAAATTTAGCTAATTATTAAATATTTTAATTAATTATTAATCCATATCATAAATTCTGCTGAATTATCATAATATGGATTTTTATCTTATACTTAATTTTATTCATTTTTAAAATTTTATATTTCTCCAAGCCATGAATCCTAACGGATTACTCGGACATGGAATTTGATTTAAAATTTATTATTAATTATTTAGATTTTTTTTTAGTTCTTATTATTTTTTTATTAATTATTAATTTAATTATTAATTTTTTTGTCATATTTTTTTTATAAAATTTTAGATTTTTTAGTGATGTTAACTAAATAAGAAAATTTTTTATTTTTTTTTTTTTTTTATTTATTTTCTTTCTTCATTTTTTTTACTTCTTTTTATTTTCTTTTAGTTTTCTTTTTTATTTTCTTTTCTTTCTTTTCTCTCTTTTTTTTTTTTATTTTCTTTATTCTTTTTCTTTTCTTTTAGTTTTCTTTTTATTTTCTTGTTCAATGAAATATCTTTATTATTATTATTTTTTAAGTAATTAATTTATAAAGAAATAAAAAAAAAATTATTTTTTAATTAGCCAATATCAAGATTCTTTATTTAATAAAGAAATCAAAGAGTTATATAATTTTTGAATGATTAATTTTTTTTTTAAAAAAAATTATTTTTAATATCAAGATTTTATTTATTTATTAATGAAAACAAAATAGTTATATATTTCTAAAAAATCTTGATATTCATGTATTTGATTTTTGTTCTTTTTTGTTTTTTTTTTTTTTGTAAATGATCTTAAAGTAATTATCTAATTTATAAGTCTAAAAAAGAAATCTAATTAATAAGTCTAAAATATTAAAGAAAATTTAGTTTTTATTTTTATTTTTATTAAAAATCATTTGGCTAAGATTTTTATTTTGTTTAATAAAGGAATCAAAAAGTTATATTTTAAAAGAAATAAGTAAAATATAAAGTCTTAATTTTATATATTTTTATTCTTAAAAAACTTTGTTTCCATTGTTTTTATTCTTTTTACTGGATAAAAATTAAAGTAACTATTAAAAATTAATTTTATTTTATACTTTATTTTAAAAATATTTTTTATTCTCCAAACCATTGGATCCTGGCGGATCATTTGGACATGGAGTTTAATTTTTTATTAATTGTTTATTTAATGAATTTTAGTCATAATTTTTATTGGATTTTATTATTATTTTATTATTTTTCTTGAATTTTTAATTATTATTAATTTAGAAATATATTTAAAAAAAAACAGAATTGATTTTTGTTGTATTATGATTTTTTTAATAACTTTAATAAAAAGGTTAACTTTTTGTCATTTTTTTAAAGAAATAATAAATAAAAACATGTGTTCCAAATAATAAAAAAAATAGTTGGCTTTTAAAAATGATTTTTATTATCCTTAAAAATAATTATTCACATAAAATTATTTACTTATTATAATTAAAAGTGAAATAAATTTAACCACCTAAAAAAAATTATATAATTAAATAAAAGGACAATTAATAATAATAAAGTGAGGCTTTTTGGCCATCCACTTTTAAAAAAAAAAATTAGGAGGTATAGCCTTCCATAATAATAAAGATAGTAAAAGTTAGTTGTTAGAGTTAGTTGTTAATAACAATAATAACAATAATAAAAGTTAGGGAAGTTAGTGAAGTTAGATGTTAATAACAATAATAACAATAAAAACAATAAAAGTTAGTAAAGTTAGATGTTAATAACAATAATAACAATAAAAGTTAGTAAAGTTAGTTAAGTTAGTTGTTAATATTAATAACAATAATAACAGTTAATGAAGTTAGTTGAGTTAGTTGTTAATATCAATAACAACAATAATAAAAGTTAGTAATAATAACAACAATAAATAATAAACAAGTAAATATAAAAAGAGTTGGTAATTAGTTTTTCTTTCTGCAAGAACAAAATAAAAGGTTAGTGACCAAAGAGAAATAAATTGAAAAGATAAAGGACTAAAGATGAGTTTTACCCTTAAAATCAAAATTTTGAATTTTCTGCAAACGGAGAAACAGAGCACGACGCGAGGGGAAGGGGGGCGAAGGGGCTGGCGGAGCTGGGCGCGGCGGCGAGGGCGTGGGGCGGCGAGGCAGAGGGGCGGAGGGGCGACGGCGGCGTGACGGGGGAGGAGCGACGACGGCGGCGTGACGGCACGCGTGGGGGAGCGACGGGCGGCGGCGTAACGGCGTGGGGACGGCGTGACGGCAGCGTGGGGGAGCGACGGGCGGCGGTGGGAGGAAGAAGAAAGGAAAAGGTGACGGCAGGAGAGGCACGATGGCGGGGAGGAGCGACGGGAGGCGGCGTAACGGCGTGGGGACGGCGTGACGGCAGCGTGGGGGAGCGACGGGCGGCGGTGGGACGGCGTGGGGCGGCGAGACGGCGGTAGGAAGGAGTAACGTCACGCAAAAGGGAAACGGAAGTGTGAAAGGGGGGAGTTAAACGGCAGACAGGAAATATTTCTAGCGTTCTGGGAATAAAAAAGAGAGGCCAGGGATTAAGGCTATAATTTTCACTTTTTCTTTAAACGGAGCCCTAAGCTTGATTTATTTTTTTTTTCTATGTTTTAAGTCACATATTTGGACCCCTATTTATATGGGAATGCGTGATGGACTGTTCATAATTAAAAATTAATTAAATTCAAACTTATCTCTTATATTGCTAAAATGACAGTTTCAGTCCTTTACGTCTCTTTGATTCTGGATAAGTTCCTGAAGCTTCTGATTTTGACAATTTTGTCGTTTTCTGTTAATTTGGGCCAGAACCGTTAATCTGGCCCAAAATTGACGCGAAAAATTACCAAATGCTCCTGGAACTTTTAGATTTTGTCAATTTTTCTCAAAACTTCTCAATTTTTTCATTTTTACCCCAAACTTTTTAATTTTGTCATTTTTTTTATGGAGTTTTCTTTTTATTTCATACATACATTTATACACACATATATCATTTTAATTAAACCCTTATAAAACAAAAATGTATTTTAAACTAATTAACTTAATTAAAATTTTTCAGTAATAATAATTAATAATTAATAATAATAATTAATTAATTTTTTGAACTTTAATTTTTTGGATATACACACATAGATATTAACTTAACAAAATGCCCCTCCCCCAAAACTACTTAATTTAATTTTCTCTTTGTATAATAAATTTTTAATTAATTAATATTTATTTTTTAATTAATTTTTTATTTATTTTATTATTATTTTTTTTATTATTTTTTTTACAGAAAAATAGTCGGACGAAATTGGGTATCAACACATACCATTCTGAAAGAATAAATACTAAAATACAAAAGAACAAGACATTTACAGAAACAGGGTAATGTATAAGAACAAATAGCGCCTTCTATAAGAACAAACACTTAAGTAATAAAAAATAAACATGTAAAAAAAAACAAACAAACAATGCAAACATGCCCTTCTAAAAGAACAAACATGTCCTTCTAAAAGAACAAATATATCATTCTGAAAGAACAAACACTAGAAGACAAAAGAATAAAAAGTTTACAGAAACAAGGTCATGTATAAGAACAAATAGTGCCTTCTATAAGAATAAACACTTAAGTAACCAAAAATAAACATGTAAAAAAAAATAAACAATGCCTTCTAAAAGAACAAATATTAGACAAGAAAAAACAAACATTACCTTCTAAAAGAACAGGTTCATAAGTATAAACACCAAAATATAAAAAAAAAACAAATAATTTATGCATGCCTTAAAATGTAAAAGAACAAATATGTCATTCTAGAAGAACAAAGAAGGCTTCTAAAAGAACAGAAAACAAATACATCATAAAAAAAGACAAACAATACCTCATCAAAAGAACAAACACTTAAGCAACAAAGAACAAACAATGCCTTCTAAAAGAACAAACACGAAGACAAAAAAAAATCAATGCCCTCTCAAAGAACAAACAATATCTTCTAAAAGAACAAACATACCCTTCTAAAAGAGTAAACACAAAGGGACAAAAGAGCAAACGGTGTCTTCTACAAGAACAAACACTTGAGTAACAAAGAACAAATAATGCCTTTTAAAAGGACAAACATGTACTTTTAAAAGGACAAACATGTACTTCTAAAAGAACAAACACCAAAAAACAAAAGAACAAAAATGAGAGATACCTTTGATGTGTGATTTCTTCTGGCTTGTTTCCACTTCTTTTGCTCATCGTAGATGCTTCTAGTTTGTCTTTGGCAGTGTCAAATATTATACATGAAGAAGTGCAGGTTAAGTAATGCAAACACACTGCAAATGACTTGTTTAGTTAATAATAAATACCCATAGTTGAATTCGCAAAAGGGTGTAAATAACAAACATAGAGTAGACAATTTCAATGTAGTCCTACCCTGACCCTGAGTTAGAAGAGAATATTCCCGACATATGTGCCATTATGACATAGATACTAAACAGTGATATAAAACAACCAGTAAACAACCTTGAAATCCACAAAAATAAGAAAATGTTATTACTATAATTAATCTCTTATTAGCCTCTTTAGTTTAATTTTGAGGGCTATAAAAGCGTTGGTATGATTGGAGATTGATTATTATTACCAACAGGAAAAGTGACCATGTGAGAATCTTTTTGCTGCTGTGGTCTTAAGAACTTCATGTCAATTTTCTTGTCATTGTTAGCGAAGTGTTCTGCAAAAAGAGTCTCCACCTCATCCATGAGTCTATAAACCTTAAAATTGATATTTATTGGATGGCATAAGATGTAATTTCAAGAGTTTTGGATGCGGTGGCATGCTCATAATTTTATAGAAATCGTAGCACGTCTGCCGAATGATAGTTTTTAATAGGTTAGGGTTGAAGTGACAGTAGTTATATAATAGAATGAAAGCATATGGCATAAGCTAGATTTATGCAACCATTACTCCTAGAAACCTACTGCCGCCATCCTTGACATTTCCTCACTGTCCTCCAACCCAGACGGCATCTTCAACCACCACCTCGTCCATTTCATCGACTATAAGGTCCTTCCCAAATCTACTCCTCATAACTATGTCTCTTCATCTGACACACCTTCAAGCCCTCATGTAATCTCTGGTTCCATCTTTTCTCTCTCTCCTCTACTGCTGCCTTTCTTTGCCGGAAAATGTCTATTTGACTCGCTGTTTCTTACACAACCAAGTCAATTTGGCCCACTGAGTAGTGGTCCGCCTTTGCCAGGATAGGAATTTCAACAGTCTGAAACTAGCTGGGCTAATGGCGATTCATCTTTTCTTCAGCGGGGAGAAGTGGACAGTGGCAGAGTGAGAACTAGTGCGGTTGATGCGAAGGTGGAGTGGGCCGAATGTGATGATGAATGTGAGTGGGCCGAATGCAAAGAAGATGGCCGGGCTAAACCTACTGGAGATGGTGGTGATGGGGACCTTTCTACAATACCCCCCTAGGAAATGGGGTATTAATACACCCCTAGATTAGAACCGTTCATTATTCCTAAACAAACCTCAGCCGTCCAATGCAGCACCTGTAACTGGTTGAACAGGTTAATATGGGGGAGAGTTGAATTTTTTCGGGTCGAAGTCCGGTTCACGTTCGGGTTGCAAACGGACCCAGTTGAGATCCATTATTCTCCTCAATGATTATGATCATGGGTGGCAAATTTGAGCTAGGCGTCGGCGTGGGTCGGTTGTAGTGACGATGGAAGATGCTGAAGCTTGGTCTTTGGACAATGATGGCTAAAGGAATTGCGGTGATAGGTATGCGTGAGTCCGGCGGCCTTAGATCGTCGATTTTACATTTGTGGCAGTCGATAAAGCTTAAAACAGGTATTGAGGGTTCTGGTGGCATGGCGAGAAACATCGGAAATGGTTGGTAGAGGCTAATTGACGGCAACAATGGCGTTAGTAAGGTTGACAGTGGAGGGCGACATAGACGAAATGTTGGGGTGTTTCCCGTAGAATTCGTAACAATTTAGGGACTACAAACATGATTTCTTCATTTTCAATAAAGTCTTTAAATATTACAGGGTTTGTACCAAACATTTTGTGAATACATCAATTGTGACCCTAAACTTGCAGAGATTTTAGATTTGCCCAAAAGATCCAATAACCATTTAAGTACCCTGAAGTTGACTCGGTCACCATTTAAATTGATCCTTAAGAAAATTTTTTAAAAGGAATGCCACAAAAATTTATGAATGTTATACAAATAAAAAATTCTTGTCCACTCAACTTGAAAAGAACACGAAAAATAAAATTTTCCAAAAAAGTAATTTCAATTAATTGATTTTTATTACTTTTATTAAATTGGGTATGGAAGAGACTTCATAAAACCAAATACATAAAACTAGATACATAAAATCATAATCAATTACATTGTATTACTTTTAAAGGAACCTAAACATGTAACCGAGTCACCTTTTAAATAACCTAAAAATATGAACGACTCATCTTGAAAATACCTAAAAAGAAAATAAACTTTTACCTTTTTATGAATTGTTTTTAAAATACTTAAAAATAAGTAAAATTATTATAGTGTCCATTGCATCAAAAATCAAATTTTTTACTTTAAATTTTAACAAAAACAAAAAAAATGAGTTATAGATGATTTTTAAACAAAGATCTTTATGAGGAAATCATTAATTTTTATTCAAATGCCTAAATCTTAATTCCATAATTAATTTAAATACCTTAGAGTAAGATTATCTACATATAAATGATGCTTCAAATTTGTAAGGCATTTACATATATTCTGTAATACTACAACTAGAGTAGGAAACTAGGATTTTTTTAAAAATATTCCAAAAAGCCATTAATCCACAATACTTTTAAGTGTGCCTCCATAAAATCATATTCTCAAAACACAACAAACCCTAACCCTCAATCATATTTTTAAATGGTAAAATCCTAAACCCTAAACCCTAAACCCATGTAGTAACCCTAAACCGTAAAACAATCTCCCCAGATAACCTAAACTCTAAGGCCTAAATCATATCTTTCAAACCACAGTACAAGACAGATGCAAAATAGCGACTGAAAAACGTGACTGAAAGTTAGTTGCAAAATCTTTCAGTTGCTAGACAATCGGAAGTAAAAAGGGACACTTTTAATTGCGACTGATAAACGATTGAAAGTTTCAGTCACCCACATATTAGTCGCTTTTCAGTCAGAAAATTTTTATAGATTTGACTACATTTTCCCTTTAGTCAATTTTTTAGGTATTCAATTTACCTCAGTTGCATTCTCAATGGCTAAGTTGATTTAAAAGTTTTAGGTCTTTAGGGTTTGGGTTTTTTTTATAGTTTAGGGTTTATGGTTAATGGTATAAATTAGGTTTAGCGTTTAGGGTTTAATTAAGGTTTGTATTTAGGGTTTTGGATTTAATTATGGTTTACTGTTTAGTTAATATTTAGGGTTTAGGGTTTAATTAGGCTTTGTATTTAGAGTTTAGGTTTTAGGGTTAATGGTAGTCAGGTTTAGGGTTTAAGGTTTAATTAAGGTTTGTATTTAGGATTTAGAGTTTAGGTTTAATGGTAGTTAAGGTTAGGGTTTAGGGTTTAATTAGGTTTATTTCTAGGGTTTAGGGTTTAATTAAGGTTTATATTTAGGGTTTAGGGTATAATTAGGGTGTAGGGTTTAATTAGGGTTAGTATTTAAGGTTTAGAGTTTAGGATTAATGGTCATTAGGGTTAGGGTTTAGGGTTAATGGTAGTTAGGTTTATGGTTTAGGGTATAATTAGGTTTAGGTTTTAATTAGGATTTGTATTTAGGGTTTAGGGTGTAATTAAGGTTTAGGGTTTGTATTTGTGGTTTAAAGTTTAGGATTAATGGTAGTTAAGGTTAGGGTTAAGGTTTAGGGTTAATGGTAGTTGGGTTTAGGGTTTAAGGTTTAGTTAGGGTTTTGGTTTTAATTAAGGTTTAGGGTTTAGGGTTTAATTAGGGTTTGTGTTAAGTGTTCAGGGTTAAGGGATATGGAATTAGAGTTTAGGGTTTAATTATAGTTTATGATTTAGGGTTTAAGGTTTTTGTGTATGTATTTAGTTAAGGTTTGTAGTTGTTTTAGGGTTTAATAATGGTTTAGGATTTAAGGTTTGTCTTTAGGATTTAGGTATTAAGGTTAATGGTATATAATTAGGTTTAAGGTTTACAATTTCAGGATATAGAATTAGGGTCTTAGAGGGTATAGGGTTTTATGTTTAGGGTTTAATTTAGGGTTTGCAAGTTTAAAGTCTAATTAATTATTAAGATATGAGAAGTGTTCTTATGGTTCTTGCTTCCCTTTATATGATATAATTTCTTTATTAATTTTAACTTTTGGAATTATGTATATGGAGAAAATTTCATAAGCTTATATATATTTATGACTGTATCACATTTGTAATTATATTCATGCATGTACACACACGCATATTTGGTATGTGTATTGACTTTCATATTAATTTAAATATATTTTATTTAAATTTTAATTTCATTATTTGAATATTTTATTACTAATAATAATTATAATAAGTTAATATTCATACAAATTTAATGTAACTATCAATTAAATAAAAAATGAAATAAATAACCAACTAGACTATATAATATTAATTAAATAAACATTATATTAATTAAAATATATTCAATTGCAAAATTTATATCACCCATAAGTTCCTTGACTGATTCTTGACTGAAAGTTTCAGTTGCTTATTACAATCGAGATTCAGTCGCAAATAAATGACTGGATCACATAGAAGGTACCTTAATTGTGACTTGTAACTTTGAAGGTAACTTAAAAAGGTGATTAGGTCACGTTGAAAGTACCTTAAGTGTGACCGGGTTATCTTGAAGGTAGCCTAAAAATGTAACCAGGTCACATTGAAGGTACCTTAAGTGTAACCACGTCACCTTGAAGGTAACCTAAAAATGTAACCGGGTCACGTTAAAGATACCTTAATTGTGACTAGGTCATGTTGAAGGTGAACTAAAAATGTAACCGGGTGATGTTGAATGTACCTTAAGTGTGACCGGGTCACATTGAAAATAACCTAAAAATGTGATCGGGTGACGTTAAAGGTACCTTAGGCGTGACCGGGTCATGTTGAAGGTAACCTAAATATGTGATCAGATCACATTGAAAGTATCTTAATTGTAACCGGGTCACGTTGAAGGTAACTTAAAAATGTGGCCGGGTCACGTTGAAGGTACCTTAAGTATGACCAGGTCACACGGAAGGTAATCTAAAAAGGTGACCGGGTCACATTGAAGATACCTTAAGTGTGACCAGGTCACGTTGAAGGTAACCTAAAAACGTGACCGGGTCATGTTGAAGGTACCTTAATTGTGACCGGGTCACATTGAAGGTAACCTAAAAATGTGACTGGCTCACGTTGAGGGTACCTTAATTATGGCTGGGTCACGTTGAAGGTAACCTAAAAAATGTGACCAGGTCACGTTGAAGGTACCTAAGTGTGACCGGGTCCACCATTGAAGGTACCATAAAAATGTGATCGGTCACATTGAAGGTACCTTAAGTTTTCCAACCTCACCGGGTCACATTTAAGGTAACCTAAAAAAGTGACCGGGTCATGTTGAAGGTACCTTAATTGTGACCTAGTCACATTGAAGGCAACCTAAAAATGTGACCGGGTCACTTTTTTTTTTCGGTTACCTTCAATGTGACCCGGTCCACACTTAATGTACCTTCAACGTGACCCAGTCACATTTTTAGGTTACCTTCAACGTGACTCGGTCACAATTAACGTACCTTCAACGTGACCCGGCAACCTTTTTATATTACCTTCAAGGTGACCCGGTCACACTTAAGGTACCTTCAATGTGACCCAGTCACCTTTTTAGGTTACTTTCAACATGACCCAGTCACACTTAAGGTGCCTTCAACGTGACCCGGTCACATTTTTAGGTTATCTTCAAGGTGACCCGATCACAATTAAGGTACCTTCAATGTCACCCGGTCACATTTTTTGGTTACCTTCAAGGTGACTCAGTCAAAGTTAAGGTACCTTCAACGTGACCCAGTCATATTTTTAGGTTACCTTCAACGTGATCTATTCACAATTAAGGTACCTTCAATATGACCTGGTCACATTTTTAGGTTACCTTCAATGTGACCCGGTCATACTTAGGGTACTTTCAACGTGACACGGTCACATTTTTAGGTTACCTTCAACGTAACCGGTCACAATTAAGGTACCTTCAACGTGACCTGGTCATATTTTTATATTACCTTCAAGGTGACCCGGTCACACTTAAGGCACCTTCAATTTGACTAGGTTACATTTTTAGGTTACCTACATTGTGACCTGGTCACGCTTTAGGTTACCTTCAACGTAACCTAGCCACATTTTTAGGTAACCTTCAATGTGACCCAGTCACACTTAAGGTACCTTCGAGGTGCCCTGGTCACTTTTTTATGTTACCTTCAAAGTTACCTGATCACATTTGAGATACATTCAACCTAACCCGGTCACATTTTAAGGTTACCTTTAATATGACCTGGTCCCACTTAAGGTACTTTCAACGTGACCCAATTATATTTTTAGGCTACTTTCAATGTGACCTGGTCACAGTTTAGGTTACCTTCAACGTGACCCGGTTACCTTCAATGTGACCCGGTCACACTTAAGGAGCCTTCAAGGTGACCCGATCACGTTTTTAGGTTACTTTGAAAGTTACCCAGTTATACTTAAAGTACCTTCAACCTAACCCGATCACATTTTAAGGTTACCTTCAATGTGATCCGGTCATACTTAAGGTACCTTCAACGTGATCCGGTTACATTTTTAGGTTACCTTCATTGTGACCCAGTCACACTTTAGGTTACCTTCATCGTGACCCAGTCACCTTTTTAGGTTACCTTCAATGTGACCTAGTCACACTTAATGTACCTTCAAGATGACCCGGTGACATTTTTATGTTACCTTCAAAGTTACCCGGTTACCCTTAATGTACCTTCAACTTGACCCGATCACATTTAATGTTACCTTCAATGTGACCCGGTTACACTTTAGGTACCTTCAATGTGACCTGATCACAATTTAGGTTTATAAATTTTTTAAATTCCTTTACAAATTATACATTAAATTCAAATAGAGAAAACAAGTTAAATTTCCTATGTTTTTTAATGAATCATACTGTAAGTTCAAAATTTTGAAATTTAGCAATTTAGTATTATGGACAACAATGAATTGGACTTATAGTAAATGTTGGAAATCATAGTAAATTCATTGGAACATTATTAAGAATTTTTTTATAAAAGTTTTTAGTTAAACATAATAAAAGTAGAAAAACTAACCTAAATTAAATCACATAAAAATTGAATTATTTAATTTAAATTTTAACAAAAATCATACAAATATAGAATCAATTTAGTCATTTAAACTTATGCAAAAATT
Source organism: Aquilaria sinensis (assembly GCA_005392925.1). Taxonomy (NCBI): domain Eukaryota; kingdom Viridiplantae; phylum Streptophyta; class Magnoliopsida; order Malvales; family Thymelaeaceae; genus Aquilaria; species Aquilaria sinensis. The sequence continues at coordinate 251,391 of SMDT01003127.1, read as the reverse complement.
GGACTCATAGTAAATGTTGGAAATCATAGTAAATTCATTAGAACATTATGAAGAATTTTTTAATGAAAATTTTTAATTCAACATAATGAAAGAAGAAAAATTAACCTAAATTAAATCACATAAAAATTAAAATTTTTAATTTATTTTTCCTTCTTTTTAAAAATTTATATCCAATAAAATAAATTCTTTCATTTTCTCCCCTTTTGCCATTTTTTCATTTTGCCTATATTTTCTTCTCTCTCCTCCTTCTCTCTACGCTTTTTTTTTCTTTTTCCTCACTATTTTCTTCTCTCTCTTCTCTCCTCTCTATCGGTTTTATCTCACACGGCTATTTTTTTTTCTTCTCTCTCCTCTCTACCGGTTTTGCCTATCTATCCAGTTTCATCTGTTACTCATAAGGCAATTAACGGCTCAGATTGGGAGAGCATCCGTGCCCCCTTTTATGGGGGGTATTATAGAATGCTACATGGTGATGGTGTTAGGTTTGAGCCAGGGCTGAACAGCAGCTGAATAAGTTTGTTGTCAAACTCTTGTTTAGTCCCTTAATTTTTTACTTTTTCATCTAAGGCACTAAGTATTTTTTGTTTTGCCAGATATGCCCGCATTAGTAGCCAGGCAAACTTTCAAAGCTACATCATCAGCCATGTTACTTTTCCATCCTTTCTTAATGGCTATGATAGACGGTAGGACGAGCCAACAACAATTAAATAGTTTAGAGATGATAGATGTAACACTTGATGGTTCCAAGATGATTAGGCAATGTGAGATATAGTTTAAGAACGACCCATTATGTAACAACTTTTGGTTGCACTAATGAATTGCACCTAATGAGGACAAATTAAAATATTATTAGTTAGTTTATAATAAAAAGATAATCAAAAGTTTAGGATGAAATTTAGCTCACATAAATCATGGATATTGAAACAGATTGATTTTTTACAGTGATAAATTTATATTTAATAGTTTGTTTTATCTAATCTAAAAAGCAAATTATAGACATCAAAATTTAATTGGGTTGAAATATATTACACCCAATTTAAATTGTCTAGCCCATTTCTAAATTGATGCCCAAAATTCAAAAGTCCATCAATTTTGGAAACCACGAATTTAAGAAACCTAATTTTTGGGAGCCCAAAAGCACACAACTGGAGGCCCCTAATGAAGACTCATTATGCCATTTTGGCCAAGTCCACTTTTGGTAAATGGGGCCTCAAAATCCAAAATGATTAAAGCCCATTATTTAGCTCAAATATTCTAGAACACTCTAAAATGTTCCATTAATTATCCTTTTAAATTAAATAAATTGGATAATTAATGAGGGATAATTATCATGTTTAATTTCTCTTAAAAAATGTAAGAGATAAATACATGATAATTGTCACATGTGGTTCTCTTTAACCAAACCACCTCATTTCTACACCTATAAATAGGTCCCCAAGGCTGAAAGGAAAGGAGGGGGGAGGAGAAATTGGAGAGGCAAAAACTTAGAGAGGAAGAAAAAATCTTGCTACAAAGAAGTTTTCTCCTGTTCTTCAAGCCAATCAAGCACAAACACCCGGTGAAAGAAGAAATCAACTCCAAAGAAGATCAAATCCTATTTTCGAGGCCAGATTCGAAGAATGCGGTGAGGAACACAAAGAATGCGAAACGGTGCTTCATCAGGTTCAAGTTTAGATCCAGCGGAAGCGGTGAGGAACGTGAAGAATGTGAGATAGCACTGCATCAAGTTCAAGTCCAGATCCGGTGAAAGCGGCAAGGAACGTGAAGAATTCGTTTCTGTGCTGTGACAAGTCAAACTCCAAGGAAAGAGGCAAGAAAGCCGCAGACATTGCCCAAAGCCCCCTCAAGTCCAAGGAGTACAACAGAAATCTTACACCGAAAGAAGCGGCAAGGACCTTGGTTCGTGTTCGTGCAAGACAAGTCCAGAATCCGTGTTCGTGAAGAAGCCGTTCGTGTCTCCACCGAAAGCTCAAAGCGTTAATCAGAGGATTGTGCACGTGAGAAGCACACTAAAGAGTCGATCCCCTAAAATCTCTATTCTAAATTTTAATATTGTAATTTGTGCTAAATTAATTTCAGGGTGTAATTTTTTACACGTGAAATTTGTGCGTACAAATTTCTGGCGACTCCACTGGGGATATTCTCTACCTCTCATCTCTCGCATCGAGAAAGCTTTGAAGAAACTCAAGTAAAGATCATGGAAGCAAAAAGTGCTGTTGTCAACACCGAGAAATTTGCGGCAAGGGAAAAAGAAGTCGCACCGGTCACTCGTGCAAAAGCTCGTGTTGAAGGATCTTAATTGGCGTCTCCGCTAAAGCAATTTTCTCGCAAAAACAAGAAGGAAGGAGTTGCTGTAGAGAAGCAAGAAGTTCAACCAGCAAAAGGGAGGTCCAATCCTTCAAGCCACTCTAACTACTCAAGTAGGAACAAGGAAGTGGAGGTTTCCGCCGAGAAGATAAGGGCTCACTCATCTTCCAAGACATCAATGAAAACGGCCACCATAAGGGAAGAATCTAAAACTGGATCTGTGAATTTCCCAAAGAAAAGGTGGGCAGATTACTCTTCATCATCGGAGTCGAAGTTACCAGCCTTGGTAGCAGATTCTGGAAATCCTGAGGATCGTCTTGAGCAGATGGCATTTTCCATTGAAATGTTGATGGCAAAACTTGAAGAGAAAGATGCCCAGATTTCGTTGTTGATGAGTAAATTAGAAGCTCAACATTTTCCGGGGGAAGCAACTACAAGTGGCATTAAGAAAACTGTTGATCCTACTGCTAAAAAACTCGATAACATGGAAAAGCAGCAAAAGCAAAGTCAATATGATCGTACAATCCTTCAAAATGCCCTAAATGACACAGCCCAAAGGTCTGTGGCCTCATTATCTGTGCAGCAACTTCAACACATGATTATGGATACCATTCGAGCTCAATCTGGAGTGGCTCCACAATCATCCCTAGTGTATGCAAAGCCGTACTCAAGGAGGGTCGATGAACTAAAGATGCCGTTAGGCTATCAACCACCAAAATTCCAACAATTTGATGGCAAGGGCAATCTGAAGCAACATGTGGTTCACTTTATTGAAACATGCAACAATGCCGGGACCTATGGTGATCTTATGGTGAAGCAATTTGTGCGGTCATTGAAAGGAGCTGCTTTTGACTGGTACATGGATATTCCTGCAGGATCCATTGATGGATGGGACCAACTTGAAAGAGAGTTTTTGTCACGTTTCTACAGCACGAGAAGGACGGTCAGCCTCCCAGAACTGGCAGTGATCAAACAAAGGAAGGACGAGCCAGTGACAGAATACATAGAGCGATGGAGAACCAACGTCCTCAACTGCAAGGAGCGGATAAGTGAAGCCTCTTCCATCAATATGTGTGCGCAAGGGATGCACTGGGGAATACTCTATAACTTGAAGGGAAACATGCCGCATTCATTTGAAGAACTCGCAACAAGGGCTCACGACTTGGAGATCTAGATTGCAAGGCATGGAAGCTATGTTCCAAGCAATTCCTTTCAAAAGAAAGATGGCAAGAAAGACAAAGAAGAAAATGTTGTGAAGGAAAAAGAAACCATGGCTGTAGCTGCTACTCCAGCAAAAATCTCCAAAGGGAGCTCAAGTCTTGATACTAAATTTGTGAAGGGCCAACCGGATGTAAAGAAAAGATTGACACTCAAGGAACTTGAAGCAAAACAATACCCATTTGTAGATTCGGATGTGTGCCGGCAATCTTGGACCAGTTGCTAGAAAGGAACTTGATAGAACTGCCAAATCCAAAGAGACCGGAGGAGGTTGGAAGGGTAGATGACCCTAAGTATTGCCGATTTCACCGTATCGTTGGCCACCTCGTCGAGAAATGCTTTGTGTTGAAGGATCTTATAGTCTGCATGGAAAAGGAAGGGCATATCAAATTCGATAATTTGGAAGAACCATTGGTTTCCAATGTTGCCGAGATTTGCCTTGAAGCGACTTCCCCAAAGTTCGTTGAAAAACTTGAGGATGAAGTCAAAGTCTCTACTCAAGACTTCGCAGAGAAGGAAAATACACTTGAAATACTTACATGTGGCCCAAAAGATGTTGTCCCAGTGAAATTTAAGGTCGATGGCGAGGTAACAACTATTTATGCATACCCTTGTATGCCAAAATACTCTGAAAACCCAAACGCCCCAAGCTTCTATGACGTCATGGTCGATGACTTAAATATATGGGAGTCCTCATCTGAGTCAGAAGATGAAGTCGATGATGGATGGTCAACGTTCATTAGTAAGAAAGAAAAATATGCTTGGACAAAAAGAGTAAGCATCCCAAGTCTTTCAAGAGTGTTTGACCCAATGAGCTACCAAGCATAAAAGCCAACTAGGTGGGGAGATTTAGCAAGTTCCAGTTCATCAGACGAGCAAGATGGTGAATGAAAAATGGTAAAGGACCGAAGACGAGGAGGGAATCAACCACCACAGTATCCTTTGCTAGAAGCTCCGAAAGACAAAAAACAGAAAGGATGTAACCCCACAAGAGTGCATCCTCAAATGCCTAGGAAAGTTTGGAAGCCACTACATCCAACAAGTGCAGAATCACAACAGGTGGTTAGGAGGTCTGTGACACTGCTTGACTATTTTCCAAAGTCATATTTTATAAAACACAATGTGGAGGTAAACACTATAGGCGTTCATGGAGATAGCGAATCATGTCGTAGCCAAAAAGGACCCGGGAAAGTAAGCATTGGAGATAAGGTTGATGTAGTAAAGGCTGGCATCATATCCAAACTCAAAAATCTCCCTGCAACCATGACCATGAATGAGGTTCTCAAGCTACCACAAGATATTCGGTTAGTCATACTTCAAGTGCTCATTGACCTATGAGCTTATGAAGGAAAGGTGTTTCACAAAAAGGCAGATGATAAGTATGTCACCTGCATGGCTACAATATCTTTTGATGATGAAGATTTGAAGTTGGGCTGTTGTTTGCATAATCAACCTCTTTATGTAAGCGGATATATTTGCGAACTCCAGATTGGGAGGATCCTAATTGATGGTGGCTTCGCTGTGAATATCATGCCTATTCAAACATTAAAGAAGGTCGGGTTATCTGTAAAGGATCTTTCAAGTAGCAAGTTGACAATCCAAGGTTTCAACCAAAAGGGGCAATGCTCTATAGGGAAAATTCAGCTTACAATGGAGATTGAAGAGTTGAAGACCTCTGTTTTGTTCCATGTTATCGACACAAATACTTCATATAACTTGCTACTTGGGCGTACTTGGATGCATGAAAATGGAGTTGTACCATCAACTTGGCACCAATGCTTCAAGTATGTTGTCGATGATGGAAGCATCAAGCGTGTAGTGGCAGAAACCGCCCCTTTTGACATCGAAGAAACCCATTTTGCCGACGCCAAGTTTTACCTGGAAGATTGCCAAGATATGAAGCCCAAGGCTTTCTCCATAATGCTCCCTAAAGCAAAAAACACCTAAGGGAACATCCCTGCCTTGACCAGCAAACTTCGCTTTTCTAAAGAAGATGCTAGAGTGCTAAAAGAAGACATGGTCCTACCAATCTCCTCGCTCTCTAAATTGACTGTGTCTGATGAACCTGTAAAGAAAATGAAGGAATTTCAAAGCTTGAAAGCAAATGCATGGCTTGGTCTCAAGGTTGAGAAATTGTTTCAAAAAGCAGGATATGGTAAAGGTGAACCCCGGCAACTTGGTGATTTAGATGCAATCCTTGGAAAAAAGCAGCTTGGAGAAAAGCATGGTTTAGGATATCAACCATTTAACCTCGCAAAGAATGCATCATACAACCCGATGATGATTCAGATTTATGAGTATGATGAAGACCAAGTAAAGTTACAGGTTAACCAGGAGGAAAAAGAAACCCGTGAGAATGTTCGAGTCTCAATATTTAAACGCTTGGGAACAAAAGCCCTTACTAATAATATACAAACGACTTTAGTTTTTGCACGGCTCGGGCCACATGGAGCTCATCCAAAAGCATAAGCAAAGGCCAAATGCCAGAGGCAAAGAAGACAAAGGCGTCGCCACCAAACATCTCATGAAGATGATGATCCTCAAGAAGAAGTAGCCTCCTGCAATAATGTTGCACTGGAAGGACGAGATCAAGATGAGCCAAGCATGGAAGAAGTAGTCGAGGAAACTGAACCAAGCCCTGCGCCTGAAGCTTTTGAGGAAGGAGGGCAAGCAACTGTTGATGACTTGAAGGAACTAAATTTAGGGATGCCGGATCATCCAAAGCCGGTGTTTGTGAGCACCCTGCTGGGTCCTGAAGAGGAGGCGAGGTACTTCGAGCTACTGAAAGAATATGAAGATGTCTTTGCATGGTCCTATAGGGAGATGCCCGGATTGGATCCAAAGATCGTTGTCCATCACCTTGCCGTGAAGCATGGATCCCGCCCCGTCAAACAGGCTCAACGAAGATTTCGGCCAGAACTTATTCCACAAATTGAGGCTGAAGTAGATAAACTTATTGATGCGGGTTTCATTCGAGAAGTTAAGTACCCCACCTGGATTTCAAACATTGTGGTCGTGAGGAAGAAGAATGGCCAAATCAGAATCTGCATAGACTTCCGAGATTTGAATCTAGCCTGCCCAAAGGATGACTTCCCCTTGCCAATAACGGAATTAATGGTTGACTCAACAACGGGACACGAAGCTTTGTCTTTCATGGATGGGTTCTCTGGTTACAACCAAATTCGCATGGATCCAAAAGATGAGGAATTTACAGCCTTCCGTACTCCAAAGGGGATTTATTGCTACAAAGTTATGCCATTTGGACTCAAGAATGCCGGTGCAACTTACCAACGAGCGATGCAAAGAATCTTTGATGACATGTTGCACAAGAAAGTAGAATGCTATGTCGATGACTTGGTGGTGAAGACGAAAAACAAGTCAGACCACCTAAAGGACTTGCGTGACGTCTTTGACCGACTCCGCAAATACCAACTAAAGATGAATCCTCTCAAATGTGCTTTCGGTGTTACTTCTGGGAAGTTCTTAGGATTCATCGTCCGTCATCGTGGCATCGAGGTGGACCGATCAAAGATAGACGCAATCCTGAAATTGCCTGAGCCAAGTAACATTCGTGAGCTTAAAAGCCTGCAAGGAAGATTAGCATACATAAGGCGGTTTATCTCCAACCTAGCAGGACGATGCCACCCGTTTAGTAGGCTCCTAAAAAAGGATATGCCTTTTATCTGGGATGACGCTTGCAAGAATGCATTTCAAAGTATAAAGGACTACCTACTCCATCCACCCGTCCTTGTTGCTCCAATTCAAGGAAAGCCTTTAATATTGTACATAGCTGCCCAAGAACACTCATTGGGGGCACTTCTTGCTCAACAAAATGATGAGGGGAAGGAAAATGCACTTTACTACTTGAGTCGAAGGCTAGTGGGGGCAGAAGCTAACTATTCTCCCATTGAGAAGATATGCCTCGCACTGATCTTTGCTATAAAGAAGCTAAGGCATTACATGCTAGCCCATGTAGTCCATCTTGTGTCGAAGGCTGATCCACTGAAGTACTTGATGTCAAGACTGGTGCTTTCAAGAAGATTGGCTAAATGGGCTCTTCTTCTGTCTGAATTTGACATAGTGTTTGTGTCGCAAAAGGCTATCAAAGGACAAGCATTGGTGGATTTTCTTGCCGATCACCCTATACCAGCAGAATGGGAACTCCCAGAAGACCTGCCAGATGAGGAAGTCTTCCTTGCACAAATCATCCCAACCTGGAAGATGTTCTTTGATGGTGTATCTCGAGAATATGGAGCGGGGGCAGGTGTGGTGTTCGTCTCTCCCTACAATGAAGTTTTGCCATACTCTTTCAGCTTGCTCGAGAAGTGCTCGAATAATGTAGCGGAGTACCAAGCCTTGCTAATTGGATTGGAAGCAGCCATGGACATGCAAATCCGAGAGCTGGAGATCTTTGGAGATTCTAAGCTGGTGGTCAACCAACTTCTCCAAGAATACGATGTTCGTAAACCTGAACTACTTCCTTTATTTGAATATGCAAGGCAATTATTGGACCAATTAAAGCAAGTAGGCATCCATCATGTTGCCCGAGGGCACAATCGACATGCCGATGCTTTAGCCAACCTGGCAGCTGTTCTAGCAAATTCAACTAAGCAAGAAGCCTTGATCCAAGTACACAAGAGATGGGTGGTACCACAAATATTAATCGAGAAATATGGGTGCAGTCATACTATCTCCGTCATTGAACCAAATGAGGATTGGCGACAACCGTTTATTAGTTACTTGGAACATGGTAACCTACCTGAAGACCCTCGTCGTCGAGCTGATATTCGCCGAAGAGCACCAAGGTTCGTCCACTTCAAGGAGGTTCTCTATCGCCGCTCTATCGAATGAGTCCTCCTCAGATGCTTAAATGATGAAGAAGCTGGCCAAGTGGTAGAAGAAGCTTATTCTGGAATCTATGGAGCTCCTCAGTCTGGACCAAAACTTTACCATCGTATCAAAAGGATGGGGTATTATTGGCCAACTATGGTGAAGGATTGCATCAGCTACGCCAGGAGATGTCAAGCCTGCCAATTCCATGCCAACCTCATTCATCAACCTCCGGAGCTGTTACATCCTATAGTGGCTTCTTGGCCTTTTGATGCTTGGGGCCTTGACATTGTGGGGCCAATCACTCCTAAGTCATCCGCTGGGCACTCATTTATCTTGGCTACCACTAATTATTTCTCAAAATGGGCAGAAGCTATCCCATTGAAGGAAGTCAAGAAAGAGAATGTAGTGGAATTCATCAAAATAAACATCATTTACCGATATGGAGTTCCCCGATACATCATCACTGACAATGGAAAGTCGTTCTACAATAAGTTGATGGACAAACTTTGTGGCAAGTTCAAGTTTGTCCAACATAACTCATCTATGTACAACGCTGCAGCAAACGGTTTGGCCGAAGCCTTCAACAAAACGCTGTGCAACCTTTTGAAAAAGATTGTCTCAGGATCAAAGAGAGATTGGCATGAGAAAGTTGGAGAAGCCCTTTGGGCATATCGAACAACGCACAGGACCCCTACTCAAGCAACTCCATATTCCCTGGTCTATGGTGTAGAAGCAGTCCTCCTGTTAGAATGCCAAATTCCTTCCTTAAGGGTAGCTCTGCAAGAATGATTGACCAATAAGGAAAATGCCAAGTTGCGGCTAGAGGAGCTGGACGCTTTAGATGAGAGAAGACTTGAAGCTCAACAACGCTTAGAGTACTATCAAGCTCGCATGACAAAAGCTTTCAACAAGAAGGTGTGCCCGAGGATTTTTCAAGTTGGGGACCTGGTGTTAGCCATTAGAAGACCAATTATCATGACAAAGCGCGCCGGAGGAAAATTTGTGTCAAAATGGGATGGCCCGTATGTGGTGACTGAAGTCCACACCAACGGTGCTTACAAGATAGTGGACAAAGACGGTTTAAGAATCGGCCCCATCAATGGGAAGTTCTTGAAGAAGTTTTATGCATGAAGACTCGGGGGCATGCTCCTTGTCACAAGAGCCTAAACTGTATGACAAGACAAAAAAAAAACAAAAAAACAAAAAAAAACAAAATCTACAAAAAAAAATGTAATACTCCTGGCCCGCACGAGTATAAACTGTGTACGGTGAAATCCTCAAAACAAAAAATGTAATACTCCTGGCCCGCACGAGTATAAACTGTGTACGGCAAAATCCTAAAAAAAAAAATTATAATACTCCTGGCCCGCATGAGTATAAACTGTCTACGGAAAAATCCTTAAAAAAAAAAAATTGTAATACTCCTGGCCCGCACGAGTATAAACTGTGTACGGTGAAATTCTACAAAAAAATGTAATACTCCTGGCCCACATGAGTATAAACTATGAACGGCTAAATCAAATAAAAATTTCCTCTTTTGAGCTATGTTTTGCTTGTCACTTAGTTCAAGTACATCCTTATTATTAAGGTTGGGATGTTATTTAAAGATTGGGAATAAGTAAGACGACGAGACTAAAAAAATAATAATAATAAAAGAGATATCTGCATTGCATTCCGGAATCCTGCTACAGCCTACCTAATCCTAAAAAAGGGAAAGTTAAGTAAAACTACATGGAAACGGTGGCCCAATGCCCAAAACAAATGTCTAAAAGCTCTTTCTCAAGTTCTTGCCTCTATCGATTTATTACTTCAATCCTCGATCCCCCTGCAGCTAAGCAATATTTGATTTCTTCATGCCTTGCATCCAAGGAACTAAGTGCTTTAAGAGATTTCTAACTCTCATCGTGGAACATATCAATGGCAATTGATGAATCGGCTACTTGCTGTTGAAGCTTCTCTATTTGGGCATTAGTATTCTTTATACTATTAACATGTGAATCTATCTTCTTAGCAAAAGTCGCCACTTGTGAAGTATGAATGCTAGACTCTGCTTCAATAGAAGCAAGCTCCCTCTGATTCACTTCTGGGTCTAATGACTGCATGGCTTCCTGCCTCTGTGAAAGGTACACCTCAGTTCCTTTAAGTAGAGAATCCATCTTTTCAAGTAAAAGGGAGCAATCCATAAAGAAACATTTTGTCAGAAGATTGGGAATTTCATCCTTCTTGCAATGCCACCAATCTCGTAGTGAAGAAAATCCATTTTGCAAAGCAGCATCACATTCCTTCTTCAAGTAGTCTATGAGGCCACGATAAATAATCTCCTTAATGAGATCCACTGAAGCAAAAGACTCCTTTGGCATGCTAGAAGCACAAGAGAATATTGGCACAATTTGTGAGTTTCTCTTCAGAGAAGGAGGTGTCGAGACTGCTTCGATGGTAAGTGTATTGCATGGAGAAGCTATGACTTAGCCATTCGACACAACTTCCACCTCATCTTTCTCATTTGAATTATCTTCTATAGGAAAATCAGATAAACCATCTAGAGCTCCAATCGTCTCAATGCCATGTGCCAGGTCCTCTTTAGAGAGAAGGTGTTTTGATTCCGGTACATCTGAGAAGACTATAACAAGGAGAATATTAGACAAATTAAAATGAAGAAACAATTCTTTTTCTTTTAATCAAAACAAAAGGAAGATACTTACCCTTATTAAAGGACTTCGGGGACATGCCAAGACTGTTCCCTAAGCTTTGACAAGGAGAAGAACATTTATTACTTGAAGCTTGCACGCTAGGTTCCGGCAAAAACTGCTCACGAGGTTTTAACTTGATCCTCTTTCTTGTAGGAGCCACTAATGCTCCCATCACCGGACGCTTCTTTGGATCTAGGCTTTGTTCCTTAACTAAGGACGGTGGAACTTTAACAAGAGATAACTTAAAAGCTTGTTTTCTCGCTCTCCAACAATACAGAAATTGGAATTTTCTCCAAAGTAGGGAGTACCTCACTTTTCCACCAATTTGTATAGCTCAGGTCAACTTGCAAGCCAATGGTGGAAGAAAACTTGGGGATGTGAAATTTAGCACCTGTACCAATCCCAGTCAAAGACAACCACGCTTCACATAAGAAGTCAAGCTGAGAAGGAAGAGTAGTGAGCTTTGGGTTGCCAGGAAGCTTCTGAAGAAAGCCATGCTGCCGAGCAAACCGATGAGGATTATAGTACTCCGAGATAAAGGTATTGTTCCGACGATATGTCAAGTACCCGGGACGGAGGCTTATCATGAACTTTGCGGTATCCTGCCCTCTTTTCCCATCATCAGCACGCTCTCCTGGATTTATTGAAGCCGGCATAGGATTCCATGAGAAATCACGAGACGAAAGTCCATCACGTAGTAAAGACCTACAGTCAGCAGCAGAATCTTCCCAATGTTGATAGGCATTTAAGGTTCCACGAATCTTCTGGATCAGAGGACGAGGCAAATCTTTGCTCATGGTGTCATAAACTCCTCGTGGAAAATGCAAGCCAGCCCAAGCATAAAGGAAATGACCAGGAAATGCTACTTTCACCCTGCCAAGATCACGAGACTCTCCTTCAAGCTGCCCAGTCTCAGAGAGCCCTCTATAAATGCATGCCAGGATAGGAGGTACCAAACTAAAGGTGACTCCCTGTGCCATCTTTGATGCAGCTTTAAAAGTTCCAGGTCGTAAGTCATCATTGAAAGGGAGAACGTAGCGGCAAAGCCATAAAGCCAAGTAAGCAGCAATTTTGAGCTCATCACGAAATTTTGGAGAAGTAGGACACCCAAGCTTAGGGAAAGCCGGCGAATCAAATGGAAAATCAGAATTTTGGGAAGCCATCATAAATGGTCTCTTGATTTGCGGACTTTTAGTGCATCGGCCGCTACGATCATACTTCACTTGAGTCGCCACCTGGTATTGCTTAGAGGCACGAGGATTGGGCATAGGATCCTTCACTTTAAACCAAAAATCAATCCAATCAGCATGCGAAAGCCTATCTTTGTTCTTGCTAGAAGCAATCTCTGAGAAAGCCTTGAAGAGGTACATACAAGTCTCCGGCAAGCCACCTGTAGTATGATCCATGAGTTCAGTGTAGCTTGGCACAACCTCTTCGTAATACTTTCCCTGAATGAAAAGGCCTCTGATCTCACGCAACTCCCAAAGCGACATGCCGAGTTCACCTTCTGAAGTGATGAAAGTATTTCTGCCAGGAGACCAAGCCTCAACCAAAGCACGATACATCCCATTCGGCCGATGGTAGTCAAAACACGCAGCTCCGACGGCAGAAGCTAAGTCAGTAAGCCCGTTCACCCGCAGCAAACCACAAGTGTCAATAGTCCATTCCCTGAAACCACGCAAATACTAAATCTCACCTCTTGAATCAAGGGAAGAGCCTCACTTCAGTTGATGACAGGAAATGAGCTCGGCTACATATGGCCTTGGAACATCATGAACATTCACATAAGACAGGGGAAAGCACAAGGATGGTCGACGATTTGGCAAGACAACATCTCCAGGAACCATATCCTTCTCCAAGGGATACTAAGCCTCAGCATGCTCAGTTCTTTAACGCGATGTAAGTGCTCCACGGCATAAGAACTGACAGAAGGATAGCGAACGACAAGCTTAATTGGGCCAACATCACCTCCAGAACACGGCTTCACGGTGGCCTTTGGAAGTATCAAATACTTGTCATCGTTAGACTCAACAATCCAATCGATCTTCACCGGCCTGAAAGCTGGTACAACTTCTGAACGCACTTTCGGGGCGGCCATCTTGCAACAAAATGTTTGACTTGGAGAAGAAACTTGACGTAGCAGCAATAGCAATGACGATCACTCCACAGCAAAAGGACTTAGGCGGTCTGTGATTCAAAAAAGAGGCACAAAGACAAGGCTGAAAAGATTCACCTTAAAACCTAAAAAGTTCGTCTAAGCCCTCGGGATCTAGAAAGATCGAAAAATTCAAAATCAAAGTTTGGAAACGATTTATACCTAAGTCCTCACACCTCCACAGCACCAAAACCAAAGAGTCACCAAGAAGTCTTGAAAAAAAAAATTCAGCTAAAACAAAAAAAAAAAAAAAAAAAGAGGAAAGACGAACTCCAGCAAAGGAAAAAAAAAAAAATCAGTCACTGCAATTTTGCCTATAAAAAAAAAAAAAGAAAAAGGTCGGACGAATTCCAGTCCAGCTCCGGCGAAATCACACGTACAATAAAAACGCATAAGCAAGAAACGTACAAAAACGTACAAAGCAGTGGCATGACAAAAAAAAAAACCAAAGCTGACAGAAGGCAAGAGACAACGACTTTGGTCAAAAAAGGCGGCAGCTTGAAAAGCAAGAAGGCACACTTATCTGATTGCACCTAGGAAAAAAAAACGCAACAGAAAGCTGAAGAAGAACGAAACCGGCTAGCAAACCCAGTAGCCACCGAGAGAAAAAAAAGTAGCACGAAGAGAAAAGAGAAGCGTACCTGATCGGTTAAAAATCGTAAATCGGTGCCAAATTTATACAAGCTGCTAGTTCGGTTTAATTGGGTTTATAAAATTTAATTGAATCAGGAGATCAAATTTTAGTGGAATTAAAGCTCTACTTTGACCCATGTATTTGTTACAAAATAAAAGGTAAATTCAAATCCTACTTCAAGTCAAGTTTATTTGATGTTGAAGCTCAACTCAAATATTATTTCCTACCCAAATTAGAAATACAATTCATAGAGAAGACCAAAGTTGGTGCAACCAGGCTTATGTCCCATGGCAGAATTCTTCTCACATCTTAAAGGACACAACAAATTCTCTCATCAAGAAAAAAAATCAAGATTATTTTATTTTATTACACAAAAAAAAAGTGTATAAATAAATAATCTTGAGGGGCATTTGTAGACATCAAATTTTAATTGGGTTAAAATATATTAAACCCAATTTAAATTGTCTAACCCATTTCTAAATTGATGCCCAAAACTCAAAAGTCCATCAATTTTGGAAACTACGAATTCAAGAAACCCAATTTTTTGGGAGCCCAAAAGCACACAATTGGAAACCTTGAATGAAGACTCATTATGCCATTTTGGCCAAAGTCCACTTTTGGCAAATTGGGTCTTAAAATTCAAAATGATTAAAGCCCATGATTTTGCTCAAATATTCTAGAACATTCTAGAATGCTCCATTAATTATCCTTTTAAATTAAATAAATTGGATAATTAATGAGAAATAATTATCATATTTATTTTCTCTTAAAAAAATATAAGAGATAAATATGTGATAATTGTCACATGTGGTTCTCTTGAACCAAACCATTTCCTTTCTACACCTATAAATAGCTCTCCAAAGCCAAAGAAGAAAAATGAGAAGAAATTGGAGAGGCAAAAACTTAGGGAGGAAGAAAAATCTCTCTACAAAGAAGTTTTCTCCTGTTCTTCAAGCCGATCAAGCACAAACGCCCAGCGAAAGAAGAAATCAACTCCAAAGAAGATCAAATCTCATTTTCGAGGCTAGATCCGAAGAACGCGGTAAGGAACGCAAAGAACGCGAAACGATGTTTCATCAAGTTCAAGTTCAAGTTCAGATCCGGCGGAAGCGGTGAGGAACGTGAAGAACTCGAGATAGCACTGCATTAAGTTCAAGTCCAGATCCGGTGGAAGCGGCAAGGGACGTGAAAAATTCGTTTCTGTGCTGCGACAAGTCAAACTCCAAGGAAAGAGGCAAGAAAGCGGCAGACATTGCCCGAAGCCCCCAAGTCCAAGGAGTACAACAGAAGTCTTACACCGAAAGAAGCAGCAAAAACCTCGGTTCGTGTTCGTGCAAGACAAATCCAAAATCCGTGTTCGTGAAGAAGCCGTTCGTGTCTCCACCAAAAGCTCGAAGCGTTAATCAGAGGATTGTGCACGTGAGAAGCACGCTAAAGAGTCGATCTCCCAAAATCTCTGTTCTAAATTTTAATATTATAATTTATGCTACAATTAATTTTAGGGTATAATTTTTTACACGCGAAATTTGTGCGTACAACAGCAAAATGTTTTAGCTTGAAAAACAACTTGTTTGTGTCCCGTGCTCCATATGGATGACTTAGAAGTTAGAAATTATGGTAATTTTTATTGATTGTAGAAAAAAGATAAAAGCACATCTTAGTAACCCGGACCCATCAATAAATACATTAATTTAAAAGAGAAAATCTAAACATATCGGTGCACGGAACACATAATTTTGAATAATTAAAATTTTCACAAATTTTAGAATACAAACTTATGGGCATAGAAGGAGGGCCTTTCCGTGTATCGAAGGAAAGCGTTGACAACAGTTGTGAGTTGGATTCTACCATCACAGATGTCCAGCCTTTCCATTTGGCCTCACGAAGACCTCTCCAAATTGCTAGTGAAAAAAATTGAAGTGGAAGAAAGAATCACGAGCATTATGCCAATACCAGCTGAGCCTAAGATTTGTAGATACATACCTATATCAACCATTAACTTTAACGATTCTAGGTAGATTTGTTTTTGGTCTTCCAAGGATCATAACTGTAGAATCCTTCTCGGAATGAAAAAAACAAAAATGATTTTGTGGGAGTCAAATGTGAGAGTAGAAGAAGTTTGAGGGTTATTAGGAGAAAAATGTTGTAACTAGGTCAGAATTTTTTGTAAATTGGTTGCAAATCTTGATTGTGTAATGCCTAGATGTGACAAGGGAAAAAGTTTTGGGTAGTTAAGCTGAGTTCTCATTAACTCCGACTGTTTTTTTGTTTGTAAGTTTTTATTGCCTGGGTGTGAACGTAACAAGGAAAAAAATTTGAGAGTTGTTAACATGTTGAAATTATAAGTTTTGGATACACTTTAGATATGAAATGGGACCAAAACCTCGTTAAATGCTTTTGATGCGAGTTAACCATATTTCTATCCTACGATTTTATACACTTTTATGTGAGTTGGCTCATATTTTGCTATCTAGATCACAATTCACCCAAAGATAATAAGGCTCCGCTCAATCACCATGAACAAAAGAACACGGCGTTCAATTTAGATGCACTATATTTATGGTTGAAAACCAATATCAAATGAACCAATAAAGTGGGGGTCAACAGTTCAAGCAAAGAAAGTAACTGGCGCCACTCCATGGCCAAGGCTTTGAGAAGAACACACCAACAGCAACAGGCGGTGAATGAATGAATGGTACTCTACTACTTTTCTTCCCTCTATCATACATTTCTTGTAATTAAGAGTTCTATGTTACAAATCAAAATTGCAGTGGCTTTTCCGTATCCCACAGCTAGTTTCTCTTACATATCTCAAACAGAAAGAGCAACCTCCTAAGCAAATAAAATTAAACCCCGTGCGAGGTTGGATAGTAGACACCTACTTTGTCTCTCCTCGGCAGCTTTCTTCTGTTGATGTCATGCCTGTCTCTGTGAATGAATTAGTTGTTCAATAGGAAGAAGGGGAGCCAAACCCCATTTGAGCAGTGTAATGATATATAACTGCATCCAATGGTGCCACCATGACACAGGCAGCTCCACTGAGAGGGACCAGGATTGAGGACATTGCAGCCAAATGTGACACTAAAATAGCTGAAATGCACTTAAAAGGGTTAAATCCCAAATGACCATTTGCATCTCTGAAGTGCATACCTCAATAGCCAAGGTCAATGAATCAGAAGTGGTGAGGCCGGCGGGCGCCAACCACATGCCAGCTTAGAGAAGACAATATCAGTAAGGAATAACATATGGAAGAGCATATACATCAGCTTCCTCGATCAGTAGAGCCTCTGACCAAACCTGGGTTGTCCCCTTCAACTTGGAGGATCGTAGCTTGGGCTTCTTTGTTTGAGATTTGCTGCTATCAAATAGCCATTCTTGGTCATCAAACTCTGACCATTCTTCCATCGTTGGCACTGAAAGCACTTGGCTCAAGTACTTTATGTCCGGATGGGGTGGTTTTGGAGCAACATCACGAAGCTGACCACCTTGTGCATTGCCTGATGAAGACTTCATTGAGGAAGCAGAAACAATGATACCATTTGGTTTTCGTTCTTTATTGTCCACCTTGTGACTCGTGACTGCTCCCAGCCTTTCTGCCGAAGGTGGCACAGAGCCATGGGACGTTTCCGATGTTGTTCCACTGTCTGAATATGTTTGAGAGGAAGACACCGGTTTTGGGAATTTACTTGACTTAATGAAATCATCTGTGAATAAGATGAGAAGAAAACAGGAAAAACAAATTGAAACAGATCCATTCAAAATAGGGCCGTGTATTAAATATGGTAGACAAATAAAAAGTGAGATAACTTCATGAATTTACTGTAAGGAATTGAGGTTGAGAAATGGGGTAAGGGGAGGCCCCCAGTTCCAAAGAGGGCACTAAAATTGCTCCACCAAGACACAGCACATATCTTACCATGTAAAAATCCATTTCTGTCTGTGTCCTTCCGTTTCCGAGCATTTCCCTCACTAATCTGATTGCTTTCCACAGGCGACTTTGAAGTTTTCAAGTTCATGGCACCAATGGGGGCAATTTTCATCTGTTCTTTCACATTATCCAACCCTTTCCTTTGTTCACCTTCCACCTTTGGCTTCTCCTTTTCTCTCCATTTATCCTTGTAGTCAACTTTCTCATGGCCTTTCCTTTCACCATCTTTCTCTTTGACTTTATTAAAAGCTTTAACATCAGCTGCTCTTTCTCCAGCTTTCTCTTTCCCTTCAGAGTGCCTCTTATCATCCTCCACTTGTCTTGGCGTTTGCACCACTCGACCCTGAACTGCTCCAGCATGATTTTGAACCAAAACATTTCCCTTTAATTTGGTATCCTCCCTGACTCCTTGCCCATCCAATCTTGAAAAACTACTTCTCTTGCTATCTTCCTTATGTTCTGCTAACAACGTGGAATTATTAAATCTGAGAACCGATTCTCTCTTTGGATCTGCAGTAAGCTTCGCAGCCAACTGGGGCCTAACTCCCCCACCCTCATCTCTGATCCTTCTTCCCAACTCCTCCACAAATTGAGAATTCTGAGAATCCCCAGCCAAATGAATATTTTTGTTAACCCTTTCCCCATTAAGACTTGCCGATGGCCCTGCATGTTTCTTATTGACTGAAATACTGACTCTTTCTTTGTCCCTTTCCTTCTCTTTCTGATTGGGTTTCTCCCCAAGCTGAAATTTTGATTTTGCAGGAAGTTTCTCCATATATGATCTTTTCTCCCCATTTTGGTCATGAGAAATTCCTGTTTGTTTCTTCTCATCTGAGTTCGTACTCCTATCTTTGTCCTTATCCCTGTCCTCCTTTTTATCCCTTTGTTTTTCCTTCTTGTGTTTCTTATCCCTATGCCTTTCTTCACTTTTCTCTTTGTCCCTTTTTTCTTTACGTTCTTTCTTCTCCTTGTCCTTTTTTTCCTTCTTATGCTTTTTATCCTTTTCCTTCTCCTGCGAGTTTAAAAAAGAAATTTGAAAAAATATCAGCCAACTGCTCGATAGGGAAATAGATTTTACATAAAACCTTGAAATCGTCAAAAACGGAAAGCTCTAATAGAGCAAACTCGATTTCATCCACAAGGAAAAGGAGCTATTGCAAACTACAAGCATCTGTTCCAAGATAACTCAATTCAGATAGTTCCTTTATAGAAAAACTCAACATCTATTCCATTCACAGTAGTGTGTTGAAAAAACCTAAGGACACAAAATAATATGATTTTCCACATGTTGCATAAGAAACAGAAGAAATTCTCGAAGCATTCATAAGCAGCACTGCCCTTTCAAAATCCTAATAGCTTTCTGTTCCTTTATCTGGGGAAGTGAGTTCCATTACAGCACAAACGAAAAAAAGAAGATAAAACATCTACGAGCATGAAGAAGCTAAGAAATCACATTGCAGGGCAATGATTTCAGTAACAAAACATCGGAGAATGAGTCCAAATAAATCTAGAAAATTGGCAAAAAATACCATGTAGTCAGATAACTTGCAGCCTGCCCATAATTTTATAGTATATATGTTTTTGTTAGTTACTTATATCTATTGTACCTTGGAATGTGGAGTCAATATTAGGCTCTTAGCTTTGCATAAACCAGAAACAAACAAATTGTGGAATATTTCATGATAAAAATTAGTGCTATTTGCAGGTCCCATAACAGTAACCACATAAGATTTTCTTGATTGATCATTTTACTAATTACTACACACAAATGCCATTAGTATTAATGAATGAAACCCTGAATTCGACAAAAAGGACGAAAAGGGTAACATATGAACTCTGACTATTCCAATAAATACTGCCTAAACAGTCAGTTGCCAAAGTTCAGTTCCATTAACTGAAAAAATGATAAATGAGAATCACAGGTATACAAGTGAATAGAAAGACAATAAACAAGAGGAAAAGGCCTCAGAGTAAATTTAGCTGCTTAATGAAGACAATTGAATCCAAGGAAATACAATAAGCAGCAGCCACAAAATTTTGAACATTACATGATCAAACATACTAAATTCCTCTCAACAGGCACTTCCTTGGTTCCTTTTAAGACATTATTTAGTCAAATACTTCATTAGGATGTGCAATATCATAAACTACTCTGGAGGTCATATACACATTTTGTATAAGTTCAATATTGAAGTTACCAAATTCAATTTCTTGATGATCATTAAAAAGGAAAAAATATTGCAGCTTTCCTGATTAGATACTGCAGTCACTCCAAAGCAACTGGCAAACCAAGCAGCAAGCACTTCACACACTACAGGCTCCTCGATTCTTTTTTTCTTTTTTCTTTCCATAAAGGAAACCAGAACTTATATTATAAAATATTTCATAATTCACATCTATCTTTCATAGGGGAAAAACTCCGAATGCAGTGACATGAAATGTGCACCTAAGCCATAAGCCAAAGAGATCTAAAGCTGTTTTACAAGGAAGCAAAGTGAGTTACTCAAGAGGCACTCTAAGCACCCAGTGAATGCACTTTATGGGTGTGACTAGCCGCAATTTACACAATTATCTGGGGAAAAATGTGGAAAACAGGAAAGATGAAGAGAAAATTGTTCTGGACCCAAAATGGCCCGAAACAATAAAAGGAAAAGACTGTCCTTAAGTAAGTGCATTGAGTTTTTGAAAAGTTTATGCCATTAATAAGTATTTTATGTATGCTCCAATGAATGGATAATTATTTAAGAGTTAATGCCTCACTTCACCAAATGACAGAAGGCTTTGGGCTTCGCACCTCCGCAACCCTTGCACTTAGGTAAAGCCTTGCTATTTCCAAATACTGCAAAGTAACTACTGCGAAATCTCTAACTACCATAGAACTACAGAACTAAAGCTACTTCTCACTGTGCCCAGCCAATCGATGCTTCTACTTCATTTATCCTATGTTAAAGTAACAACCAGAAAAGCACATAACTGAAACGATGCAAATCATTTTAAAGGGCTTAAAAGAGCCATTGCCACCACGCCAAGCCAATCTATGCTTCTACTTCACCTCTCCTATGTCAAAGCAATAACCTGATGGGTGCATAATTAAAACAATGCAGATCATTTTAAAGGGCCATTAAGAAACTTAAAAAAGTCAATGTCACTTTCAACCAATCTATGCTTCTACTTCACTTATCCTTTGTTAAAGCAATAACCAGAAGAATGCATAACTGAAATGATGCAAACCATTGTAAAGGGCCATTAAGAAACTTAAAAGAGCTATTTCTATCAACAGAAACATGACATGTGAGCATGGTTTCTTAAGCTTGTTAACCATTATACTCATGTTTTCTTTCCTTACTCTATCCAAAGGGAAAAGCAACTATGCTTAATAAGTAATAGAGTAGGCATAACCTTTTTCAGTGGTTCCAAATCATCTGTCCAGTTCTTCTTTTCATATCCAGGGGGAGGGAAAGGAAAACACCGCGACATTGGCCAATCTCAGAGCAAAAACCAAGAGTAACTACCGGATGCCAAATTAAAAGAATTACTTTCCAGCAGCGCTGTTCCAGATTAGGAACCGACCAGCAACTATGCTCCTGTCCATGCACCATGTCACACCACACACATTTCCAGCTTTACTATTTCTCCATGTACTCCAGCCACTTTGCTAGCCACACACTTAAACCACCAACCTTCAGTCTTAATCAGGAAAGCTTGCAGAAAAAATTGCTCCAATAGAAGAGTTCACAATACAATCACGAAGTAAGCAGCTGCAACTTGATGCTGTGCTAGCTCAATGATATGAAGATAGACCGGTCCAGCTACAAGATTGTGCCAAGTGCTAATGGCAACTACGTTAACCCAAATGGCTTTCTCAAAAATGAAAACAGCCCACCAAAATCTGATCTTCTCAGCTGTCTTCTAGAATGGCGAAGTGTCAACAACTCCTTAAAGCAAATGTGAAACAGCAAAATCATTCCCTGATTGAATTAAGAAAGGTTTTTTTTCCTGTAAATGACAAATGTCTTCTGAATTTCCCAATCACTACCTACACAATTTTATTGCTGCAATTCTCTTGCCTAAACAAAGCAACAATGCCCCTCTCACCATTAACATTAAAGCTCCAAAGTTCAAGCCAATACCTTAGGAATTCACAGCTCAAGTCTCCCAAAGTAAGGACTTTCTGACCGTTACAAGCGATCCAACAAGCACGGCCTACTCTGATCAAGGCCTAACCTGTCCCAATTTGGAAATCCCACAACTTCCCAATAACGATCCCGATTGAAACCCTAAAAAAATTTCACAGCAAGAAATTCGCTAAGTAAACGTTAGCGGGGCGAAAGGGCAAACCAAAACCTCAATCTCCTTCTTCAAAGAGAGATACCCAGATAAAATCTGGCAACAAAAGGGCAAAAAAAAAAAAAACCCTTTTCCCAACTAGAAGAATCGGAGGAATAAAACACTTTTCAAGTACCAAAACCGAATGGGCATCGATCAAAAGCGGAAAAGAAGCTCGATTCGAAGCTTCAACGTCAAAAAAAGAAAGAAATTCTCAAGACAAAGGAAATCGAGGGAGATTCAAAACCGAAGACAGCACTGAAATTGAATTGGATAGTGATGGAGATTTCACCTTGTCCGCTACAAAATGGGCATTGTAGGGAGGACAAGATCTTCCACAATTAACAGGTTTTCATCAGCTGAGAAGGCCAAGTTTGGTCAGTTTCTTTTCTCTTCTCAGTAGAATTTGGTGCTGGGTTCCTGAGTTTTTTTTCTCTTCGTATTTGTATTTTGTCGTTCTTTTGTTCGAGACTGTAAAAGAGTTTTGTTTTTTTTTTTTTGAGCGACAAAGCTCCTTCTGCGTCTAGTAGGTTTTTTCTTCTCTTTTATCGTTCGGAAGTCCCACGCAAGAACGAGAGCAACCAAAAAAACTCTTCCTTTTTTTTCCCTGCCAAGGGCCGAGAAAAGGCCCAAAATAAAATCTGAGAGGCTCAAGCAATTAAGCAAAACAAGATTAGAGAGAGAGAGAGAGAGAGAAGTGGAGAGAGAATGTGTCCACAGATTTCCATCACGCGCTCGGTTGTTGTCTTTTCCCACGCGCTTGCCAGCAATCATCACATCCGGGGGATTGTGATTGGCTGCTTCAGGTGCTCCTACGCAACTGATGGGCCGCTTTCTGGTAGACCCTTCTGAGTTCTCAGCTTTCGATGGACATCGAATCAGCTGAGGGTAGCCGTTGGATCTGAAATTAGGCAAAATGGATGGTTGGGCTTCGACCGTTGTTCAATATAAGAGAAATAAATTGTGGTCCAATGACCCAACTTAGGTAATACTCACTTCGTCTAAAAAATAAAGACAAGTAGGACTATTCAAAAAAGATGAGCTATTTTCCTTTTCAAAAAATTTTTAAAATGTAATTTTATTTACTACCCTCATTTAAATTCTCTCTACACAAAATTTAAAATAGAATTCTTTTTTTTTTGCCTTAATCCTCATTTAAACTATCACTATTCAAACTCCAAAAAGTAATTTTTAAAAATTTATTTTCAGTAATAAAAATGAAAAGAATAATATAAATTATTTACATTTTAATCTTCATATCCAAAGAAATATATCATCCAAAATGAGATGGATGGAGTATCATCTTTCTACTTTGAATTTTGTTTCAGCTTTTAACAGTCATTCCCACTCTCATTTATGTTATATTTTTTACTTAAGGGCTAAATCATTTTAATTTGATAGGTTTGGGTTAACACGTTTTTCCCCTTGGCCCACATCTGCCAAATGTTCCCCTAAACTTATTGCCACCAAAAGAAGGCTAATTTTACAACTCGAACCAGGCAGTGAAAGAAGGTCAGTCTCCCCTTGAAGCTGCAATTATTGAATGGAAGCTCGTCTATGTCGGTGAGATGCAAAAAAATTTGGGTAATGTTTTTAGGGTGAAGGAGAGCTCGAGCCATTATCCCAGAAATTTAAACTGTGCGGGATGAATTCCTCATTCATCATGTCTTGTCAAAATGGATTCCTTTGCTATTTTGACAGATTTGACAGCATCGGGCTCTTGCTATAGAGTGTCAAATTTGTTGTAAAAGTTCTACCGGACTACCTGTGCTCCTATCATTCAGGCCAACATTGACAAAGCTCTTCATTGCCTCCATCATTTCAACTTCCACTCACTGATTCAAGACAAAATCGTGGGAAAACTTATATTTTCAACACTCAAAACTCTATCCGATCAGAAGATTAGGCATTAGCGAGGTATCAGAAGCGAATTACAAGACTTACGGAGGACAAATTCAAGGATACAAATGGCAAATTTGTGGGAGAGAAAAAACACAGCTTCGAGTGAAAGCGAGAGCAAGATGAAAGAGAAAAAAAAAACATAAGAAATTGTGAGAGCAAAATGGGGGCAATTAAGGAAGCAATTTGGGGGCCCAATAAATGGGACATGGAAAATCACAAAAACAAGTTAACTTGGGTAAAAAAATGTAAAACGAACAGCCTGTAAGTTTTAAAATGTGATGTTTTTTCATGTTTGCTTTGCTATTCTTGTCCCTTGGCATTTTGAGTGACCTAGGACATAACCCAACGGCAATTACACAAACTCAAGCCCTGTAAATTAAACTAAATGCCTCTCACCCCCTCCAAAAAAACTAATATATCTAAAGAAATTTCAAAGAAGTTGATAATCAACTATATTCATAAATGTTGAATTCAAAAATTATATCTAAAATCTTGATACAGTAAAGGAAAAAGAATAGTACAATAATAAAATAAATAGAAATAAAATCATAGAACATAGTATATGTTGTTGGTTAACCAGATTTGTTCAATATAATTATAAAAATATGAACATTTGCTATCATATCAATTAGATGAAGTAAATGAGAGAAAAATGAAGAAAATTTTTTGGCCAATATATATTTTACCATGATATGATTCACATTATATAGAAATAGTTAATGTCCAAATTACATAGTATTGCTTCTCCCAATATAGAATTTAGGATAGACAAGCAAAAAAATCATACCATAAACTTTTTTAAGAGTAAATATTAAAAAAAAAAATCCAGTAGTAGTTAATTTAACTAGAAGGTCCAAAACGTTAATTAATAGTATTATTTAACCTAACATACCTACTGTGAAAAAAAGAAAAAGAAAGAAATGATACCTTCAGCGAACAGGCAAATGCCCCAACTACAATAGGCGAGAGAAACAACACCTTCATTTACGGCTTGAGCAGCAGTCTAGGGGTCTTCCAAGATGAAGATCAATTTTGCAAATTCAACCACTGGGTGCTAGAAACAGGTCAAGATCGATGATGATAAGAAGATTTCATAGGAGGTCACTAGGGATGCTTTGGGCGAGGAATTTAAAAGGCATGTTTTTAAGGTCATGGGTGACTGTGAATTGAATTTGAATTTCTAATGAAGTAAAGAGTTGAATTGAATTTGGCCTTTTTTTGTTGCATTTTATGAGAATTTGCAATCTATTTGTTTGTCATTTGTTGGTTTTTACAATTTATTCTGACATTTTCTATTCTATGGCCTTTAAAATCCAAATAAAAAATTGTGGTTGTTTTTTTTTTTATGCATGCGATTAGTTGTATGTACAAATGTGTATGTAATGATAGGTAAATTGCCTTTTCTCTATTTAACTCTTTTGCTTAGTTGACTATGCTGTTAATTTGTCTCTCTTCCACTTGCTTTGTTGGTTTTTCATGATCTTTTCCCTTTGTTTGCATTTTACTCCATAGAGTTGCCCCTTGATTCCGTAGTTATGGATGTGTAATGGTAAAATCATAAGAAAGTGTATTTGTGATTATATTCTATTTTACCTTTTTGTTCTTATCTTGGTTATTATAAAGAAGGTCTAGATTGTTCTTCCTAGTTTTAACTTGGTTTCTATTCTTAACGTGCAATAATTGAAAGGAAGAAAATTGAAAAGTATAGTGGAGAGGCAACCAAGTACCAGGAGCTCCAGTTTGAGCGTTGTAGTGAGAGCTTAGCAAAAAAGGAGCTATAGGCTCTCTGTTGTAGTTGGATCATTCACAATGTCTTACATAGGAAATCTTGGCTAGGCAATTTTTAGCTTTATAATATGTTGATTGTCCATCTCTAGTGTTAAAACATTTACAATATCTTTATTTAGAAATCTTGGTTAGGCAATTTATTTGTCGAAGATATCATGTAGCTGTATTTGTTTTCTAATAGGTCAATACTATGTTTAGTTTTTATTCCCTATTCCATTAGAAGTTTTTTTTAATTATGTTTTAAATTGAGTTTTATTTGTTGTCTTTTGATAGAAGGGCTCGTAAACATGGTTTTAACCCACGTGATACTTGTCTAAAAAGTTCGTAGCAAGAATATTGATTCAACTTTTTTGACTCGTAACTTATTGCACCTATTTTCTTCTCAAGTCTGCTAGTAACTTCTTTTGATATAATAGCATGACAAGTTAAAAAATGGTTGCATTTTGGATTAATCAGCTTGTTTGGTATACAGATAACAACAATGGCATATCACCTTGGTTTTTGTTTTTAACTTGGAGCATGAAATTCTTGAGTTAGAGCATGGCAAGTTAGAAAACGGTAGTATTTTGAATTTTTTTGTTGTTAACCAAACTCAGGCCCATATACACTTTGCGTGAAGACATAAGAAGATAGCTCATTTAACTAATGATTTGCTCTCTAATTAAGATACTATACTACCATAATATATATAGTAGCCTAAAAATTGTAGATCTTACCCTTTGTCTCCCCCACTTTAAAGTAAATTTGGCTACTTGTCAATAATTATCTAAAAAATGTAGCTTGCAATAACTATTAATGGGTGAAATAATATAGTAAGGACATCTAAGCATTGGAAATCTCCAAATAACTAAGTAGCAATCTCCAAAAAAATTCAAATGTCTGTTAAATTTTATAAATAGAAATAAAAAAATTGTACCAAAAGCACTAAATAACCACAAAATTCAATTCTTATTCTGGAAACTAAACAAAACACTTCTTAAAATTGTGAAATAAAGCTCTAAGTAATATTTAGTATTCTTTTGCATTTGACTCAAAAGTGTCAAGTGAAAATTGTGCCTGAGTTTGGTTCAAAGCTGCTATTAATATATCTTGTTAAATTAAATTATAATATAAGATATTAGAAGATGAGAAAGAACAATAGAAGAACAATAGAAGAACATAATATGAAATTATAACATTGAAGCCCAACACTTAATATGTGCATACATACCATAAATCCAAAATAAGGATTTTGGCTGAATAGAGTGTATTAAATATTTTAGTAATGATTCAAAGAACTATTCTCACAGGGTTCTATATCCAATGTAAAAAAAATTAGCATAGACATGAATTAATTATTAAACAATGTCAAAATATATAAACATACCGTTGCACTTATTAAAAATTTAGAGTTAAACTAAGTAACACATGGATTTGTTTCTATGACAGTACCACTCCTAAAAAAGCATTTACCCATCATAATATTTAATATGAACAATAATATATAAAACAAAGCTAAATAATAAATGTAACTACTTACTTCTTTTTGAAGTGCTTTGCAAGAGTCATTGTCTCATTTTTTATTTTTTGCGTTGAGGCATTAGTACTTTTTCTACAACTCTTCTCAACACTGTTTTTTAATTCTCAATGATTGAGGATGCCCTTTTATGACCACTTGTATAGGATCTAGCAAATTTTTTCACGAGAATTCATATTATTGTCACAATGTCATTCCTTAACTTCATCAACAAGAATTCTCAAGGAACGAAGTTCATCAACTAGTTTACCTATACCATTAATAGCAATATCATAGTGTTTTCTCGATCTTGATGACAATTCAAAAATTTCAAGACCATGTAACATCATACTGTTAAACCACATAATAGAGAATTCAAATGAGCCATCCAATAATAGACGTTGAGTAGCTTTTAAATTGACACGGTCTTTTGCATCTTTTGTCCACCTCTTCAATATATACCTTTAAGGCAATGAATGAACCCTCTTCCTCAAGAGAACAACTAAAAAATAGCTGTATAAGATGCCCATGAACTCATATTTTTTACAAGTACATTGGGCCTAAGAAGATGAAATCTTAAAAGAAATCATGTAAAATGGCTTTTCTTTACTAATATCATGCATCTTTGTACAACTTAGACTCACTGTAACTCTTAAATTAATCGGAAACAAATTTTTTAGCATTAATTAACTCATCTTGAAAGAACTTGAATATCTTTCAAGTATACACTTGAGATGCTTCAACTTCCATAAGATATAGAGTTTGAAAAACTAGTTTTGAATTCATGGTCTTAAAGTTTTGTTGTCGTTCTTTGTTATATCGAGCATCTAATGCTTCTTCATATTGCTTCACAAATGTACTTACAGGAGTAATAGCATTAACATATTAACATAATCCTTGAACAACTTATTTAAACTTTCACTTTTTTGAATTGTTGATATGCTGATACAAAAAATACTATGTAAAAATGCTGAAACCCATTTTTCACAAACAAAATATATTTTTTCGAGCAAAAACTTATCTTGCAAGTTATACTTCAGCATGATGTGCATCCAAGCATATTTAAACTCTTTAGGTGAAATGGATCCACGAATACAGTGTTGAATTCTTTCTTGAAATTTTCATTTTGATGATAAATGTGGCTTAAATTTTCTGAAAATTTCTTCTCAATGTGCCACATACAATAATGATGTACACTACCTAGAAGAATGTCAACAATTGCATTATTGATTGTTGAATCTTAGCCAGTAATAATAATTGACAGAGACTTTCCAAACATAGCTTCAAGCTAAGTATTGAGCAACCAAGTAAAAGTGTATTCTATCTCATCCCATAAGAAAGCACAACCAAATAAAATTGACTGAAAATGATGGTTTACTTTAGCAATAGGTACAAATGACATATTATATTTATTGTTCAAGTAAGTAGGATCAAATGCCACAACATCACCAAAATATTTGTACGCCATCCTCGAATGTAAATTAACCCCAAAAACAATTTGCAAGACATCCATCAACATCTGTCTGAATGGCATAAAAAAATCCAGGATCCTTTGTTTGATAATTTCTAAAATAATCTAACATCATTTGGGCATCTCTTCTATCAATAAGTTTTTCCTTTTTTCTTTTCAAATAATTATAAAGATCACGCTCAATCATAGTAAGGTTATCGATTCCACCAATTTCATAATACAAAACTGAAACAATCTTTACTTGGACGAACACCTGAGTCATTAAGAATATCTATAAGATCACGTTGAGCTTTTATGGACTGCCCGTGTGATCGAAGAAACTATGTACTTTTTAGAGTAGCTAACTTATGATTGTGCCCTGCAATTAATCATGTTACAACCTATCGTTCACTTTTTTTTGCTACTGTAAACATTACTTTACATCCTTCACTAGTTTTATGTGGAGCTTCAAGAATGTTACAAAGTAGGGTCCTAATGCCCCAAATTACTCAAACTATAAGCCCTTCGGGACTGTGATTTCACTTAGTTATTATTGACTACCCATTATTTGCAAGTAAATTCAAATAATTTACGTATAACTAGTCTATCCTACAAGAAAATAGGTGTGAGTTTGTCTTGGCGATGCAAAACAAATAAGCAAACCATTTTAGAAAATATTGCTCAAGCATTGTATTTTAAAAGTACTTAAACTGTGCCAAGACAATGAAATACTAGTTACTTCAACTTCAAATAATAGTTTGTGCACACTTTACATTACTAGTATGCATCCAAAAGTAACACAGTGGTTTAACACTATAGTGTATCCTAATAGAGACAATATCTTAGTACACAAGGTACCATATAAATATAAGACAAAATCATTAACTAAAATCATTTACTTGAGCCTCAAGTTTGAGCTATCAAGCTCCAAGTGCAAGCCCCTTTTTTATCTTTATGCACCACTTAGCCTCTAAATTATAAAGACATAACATTTAGTTAGTACGGATCTTAACTCTTAAGTAAACTTAGAATCTCAAGAATTCTAGAGAATCAGTACCTACAAAAAAAAAGGAAACTTAGCCCACAACTATCCATTTAGTTGTTAGGCCTAATGTTAGAACTTACACAACAAACTTAAGGGAATGAGTGCATGGATATATTTAGTAAAGGTCCCTTGGGGTACTTGCAAAGAAGATAGCAAGCAAACATGCAATATGACACACAAACAAGCATACATCCAACTAGCAATCAACGCAAGACAAAACATAAAAATATGTAATGGATGAATGTACGATATGCAACACATACATTCTTTGGGACTTCTTACACCTTAGGCGTCCTATTTTTCCCATGAGCTCAAACAGCAGATGTACTTAAGACACTGGCCATCATATCCCAAATTTTTTACATCCCTTAAATCCCATTTACAGGTCCTAGAGGAGGTCATCACTTCCTTTTAAAACTTACTTGCCTTACCCTTAACTTATTATGCAAGGCAGCCATCTTATGTGGTTCTACTTGTCAAGTTTTTAGAGCTTAGCTTAAAGCTCTTTAATGGCTTACTTACCAAACCACATGGTTTGATTGGGATTCCCTTAGGTTTCTTCTTCATTTCCCAAATGTCTACGACCTAACTCTTGGGCCAATGAAAACTCCAAAACCCAACTTAATCCCCTTAGTGCCCTATTGACAACTTGAGCACTTATATCCCTTTACAACTCTACTTAGCTCTACCTTAACCACACCACTTAGCTACCACTTAAATAAATGCATAATTTTCAACTTAGGAATGATTTTTAGACCCAACCGATGCTATGGAGCTTCTTAGAATAGTATAGAGATGATAATCGAGAAATTGTGACATTCTTAGGATGTCCTGAGCTTGAGAGACTTGTGCCTTTACGACACCTTCAACGACGCATCACCAACAACATCAGTCCTCGGGTATCTTGGAAATTCATGTCGCTAATGCTTTTCCAGCATTGTGTCACTGTACGCAAACTTGCACAAAACTTGCCCAACCTTTCAATCCCCAAAGTCAATTCACATGGGTCTTATTCCTACTTCATTCCCACATGTAATACCAAATTTATATGCATTAGTTGAACTAAATTAACTTGAACCCTTACCTCAATTTAGCCACAAAGCAAGAACAAAGCATAAGCATACTTGAGTTCAACTTAGCTCTCTTGAGTTTGAAACTTAAAACTAACGTGATATGGCACAAAAAACCTCAAATTAAGACCATTTCTAGCTACTTAAACAATTTAGAACTAGCTCAAACTAAAGCAAGAAGCTTACCTTAGGTTTCAAGCCCAAAAACAAGCATTAAAGAGCTAGATTGAAGCTAATACACCAAAAATGAGTTGGAGGCTTCTTGGATTCACCTTGGGACCTTTAAATTTGATAGAAACTTGTGGAATTAGGGAAATTTGAAGCAGAATTTCTGGTGGGGAGATGGAGCCACGAAATTGGGAAAGGAAAAAATGGTAAATGAAAGTCAAACTTGCCCAAAATATCCTAACCACTCCACTAAGGCATACTTCTTGTTTTCTTGCATTTTGGCTCTCAAGTTCTCCTCTGTTTCACTTTGGTCACTAAACGCTCACCCAAAATGATCCCTTCCTGGTCCTAAAGAACGTTTACAAGCCCTTTACACTTAGCCTCTTGGACACTTAAGCAACTTAAGACATAAATGACTCATTTAAGCGCTTAGTGCAAATTTTTGCTCTTTTCCTTCCAATGATGGTTCTAATAGCTAGGGTAACTTATGGTCTTAACTTAATTAGTTAAAATTCCTTACATGACCCTAATTCCATCAAAATTATGGCCATGCCACTCACTTGATTCAAAATTTTTCCCTTTTGACTCATAGGTGTCAAATCACACATAGGAACTTATCCTTACTTTACTCAACTTATCTTTCTTGCTTAATAAGATGCTAACCCAATCAAAGTTTATCATTGACTAGGAGAGTTGTCACAATGAACATGACTTTTCTTTACATATTTGTGTACACGAGAACCTTCTTTTGAACAAACAAATACTCGACCAATTATTTCTTTATTGGATCTGGACCTTAGAAGCTTATTTTTCTAGATACTAAAACCAACTCATTTAACATATCTAATGTAACATTGTTCTGGATCATCTGGTGATGTGAATTCTATACCAATAAAAGGCTTTAGTGCCTCATTATTTATTATATCCTTATTGTTCTCAATCAAGTCAAATTCCTCATGAACGACATTATTTTGTTCAACCATGCAATCTTTTATTTGCAGCTCATCTTTAAACACTTATGGAAAATCTTCCATTCTAAAATAACCCATAAATTAATTTATCAATGTTAAATGGTAAGCAAACACAAACCTTAGACATGATTGATCAAAGTAGCACCAACTTCTTTCTTAAAAAAAAAAAAAAAGAGTTCTATGATGTACAAAGAGTTATCATTAGAGAACAAGAGATTAACACTTTAAACAAACAAAAGGGCACAACAAAATGGAAAGAGTATAGCCAGAAAATAGCATGGGAGAATCATAACATGGACAATTAAATTGTAGGAAAATAATAACCTGATTCACAAGAAATTTTTGCCCTTACTGATAAAGCAAAACTTAATGGTTGCTAACTTGGAGCACTTAGTTTTCTACTATTCTTTTTACTAATTGATAACACAAATCTGTCTTTATTTGCTGTTAGAATAATTCTATTGGAGTAACAATTTGGTGTTGGAACAATTGCTTTGGAGAAACGATAAGCAGCTGGAATTTGG
Organism: Aquilaria sinensis; assembly: GCA_005392925.1. NCBI lineage: Eukaryota > Viridiplantae > Streptophyta > Magnoliopsida > Malvales > Thymelaeaceae > Aquilaria > Aquilaria sinensis. Next base: position 218,887 of record SMDT01003127.1, on the reverse strand, counting down.
AGAAACTATTTGCGGTTGGAACATTAATTTCGTCCACCTATTTGGCTGAAGTGATTCTTCTTGTGGCTGGAGAAATTTGGTCCACCTAATTAGTTGGAGTAGTTGCAGCAATTTCTCCTCCACCTGTTATGGTTGCTACAAGTTTCACCCCGTCTGGCGGATGCTTCCCCCCCCTTTTTGCACAGTGAGCCTTAACGTCAAGTATCACCGTTAGTTTAAGGTGTTAATTAGATGAGTAAAGTGTTCAAATTAATTGCTGATGGAATTTTTTTTTCCACCAATGGCGAATAGGATATTTACCCATTTTCTAGTTCTCAAATGTTATCGCTTCTCTCAATGTACAGTCGAGGAGGACTTAATGAAATAGCTTTAATGAAACCTATAGTTTATGTCAAAATAATTAGAATTTTCAAATTATAAAATTACACAGTATTACAAGTTACTAAAAATAAATAACTTTTACTATTCATTATCACAATTATCTTTAAAAAATAACTAAGTTCTAATTTAATTATGAGACTTGTGATTATTATCAGGAAGTTTAAAATTCAATTCTTTATTTCCCCTAGCCTCACTCTTTCACTCTCTCTATTTTTTTAAACTAGTTTACATATCTGGCATTGCCACGAGTTTCAAAATGGTATGAATTCCCATAAAAAGCATAAATATTTTAAATATTATTAAAATATTGCTATAAAATAAATTACAAAAAGACCAACAATTCAAGAATATTGAAATAAGAAATGGTTGTTATGTGCATGTAAGCCCTTTAGTTTCTAGTTACAAAAGATTTCACCTAGCCATATCATCGATGTAATAATCTTTTTTTCCGGTTAGATCCTGAAGTAAAGCACTACAATAATTGTTCTAATAGTTTATATACTCAATATTGCCCTGAGGTTTCAAGTTGTAGTGGATTATTGAAATATATAAATATTTAAATATTATGAAAATTTTACAAGACCAATATTTCAAAAATATTGCAATAAAATATTCCAATACAGCATTGCCAACAAATTTATCTATCTTGTCGACCTTTTTTTTAATAAATAACAATGAAATTAGTTAGACATATCATCATCACAAAGCTAAAAGGTTCTTTATGTTTAGCTATATATCACTTGCAATAAATTAGTTTTTTAAGATTTGCATAAAGTTTTAAGCAAGAAAAGAGGTAATAGAAAAGTACCCCGCATGTGAGAAGTAAAATTTACAAGAAATAAGAGATACATCACACATTGTCTCTAAGAGTGCCATTTGGCGTAAACTCAAAAACCAACATTTGCATATGTAGAACCGTAGGAATAATAGTTTTTGAGATTGTAACCAATAAATAGCCAACATAATTCCAGTTACAAAAACACATGAAAAAGTGCATCTAACTGGGGAATAAAGAACTTCCAATGCAAGAAACTAACAACTTACTTTTTGATACAGGAAACACACAAATTTTTATTTAATCTTCAAAGTGAAAAGAGATGTTTAAGTCATTTCATATCCTACAAAATTGATGAAACCTATTTTCTAAAGAAGATCCTTCTATCCTTATCTTATGTATATGTTAATGTATTGCCGCTTTAAATCCCAAAGGTGCAAATGGTTTATACTATCTCAAGCTAAATAACTAATTGATCACACAATACTCAAAATAAGTGTAATACAATTAAATTCCCAACAAATATACTACATATGTTGGACATATTTTCAATTGTTCAACATTATATTATTCAATATTGTTAAATAAATAGAAGCACTACCAAAAATGAGTTTTATATTACATTAAATCATTTAATTGAAAACCAATTACTATTGAGTAAAGACTCATAACTCAAACATTAGGGAAAAAAAAGAGTTCTAAACCATTATAAGATAAATCCATGAACAATACTGAAACAAATAAACAATGGAATAAATGGAGTTACAACAAAAGCAATAAACTTGAACCCATAAATAATAAGAGCAGAACATTAAAATGCACAGAAAAATGTACCTCTATCCGTCTACATTAGCTAAGTGACTTTTTAAGATTATTAGGATTAGAATATTTAGGGATTTTGTAAGATCAAATAAGTCAAAAACCTAAATGCATACCTTAGGAAAAACTTGATACATAATGCAACTATTCTTTTATAGAACTGCAGCTTCCTAATATGTTCATGAATTTCTTTATTTTCACAGTAAACTGCAACATTTTATAGATTTTGTGAAAGATAATAACTCCTTTTCCCATGAATGAAGAGTGGTGGAAGTTGAAATGGCAAGGAAAGATCGATAATGTCAAATGAGAAAGATCTAAAAATTGAAATAATCTTCATCATACGTGCCTGCAAAAAAAAGAATAAAATCTTATAGAATTAAGACACATAAATTAAGTTATAAAATCCTGTGAAATTACAATAACTTGAATGTTTAAAAGGTCAAGTAGAAATAGATTCTATTTTTGATTTGGAAACAGGGAACATAATCATAAAATAGAAAAAAGGGAAAAAAACACTTTAGGTTACTAGATAAGATATGCCAATGTTGTGCCAAAGTAAAGCACTTTGAAGAACCAAGTAAAGCATGCCAAACATACAATATATAGCATGAAAACATAAATCACTATTTTGAAGAACCATAAGTCAGTCAATTTGATATATCTATATGTTTATTTGTCCCAATAATCAGCATAATATGCTGAAGTAGATAATTTAGCTACAATAGTCATTCAATTACTCAAACTATTTTTGTTGGGGTACTAACTAACTTAATTACAAAATTCCCATGGGATTTCCTAAATCTAAAAATCAGTAAGAGCTATATATTTGCAGATTCTACAAACTGCCAAGTTCCTACAAGTCTCAAATATAAAAGAAAATAAATAAGCAAAGAGATACAAATCCAATACACATGTCACATTTGAGTTTCAAGAATTGCAAGCAGAAGATTAGCACTAAGTATAGTTAATCTAAACCTTGATCAGTTATCTTTTCTTTCATTACTCTATATATTGGTATCCCCTTCTTGTCTTTTTAATGAACTTTTGTTATAAAAAAAGGTATATGAGAAAAAAAAATTGTATTTATTCAATCTAAACATGTAAAAGACATTTTTAAATAAATCCTGAATGACTACTACCTCCAATGAAATACTTGGCTTTAGTTAGAATTAGGCCCTAAACAATAGCAAGTGCTTTCTACTTGATACAAGACCTACTCGATATTCCAATTAGTTCTACCAACAAATGTGTGCACTTGATTTTAAAAATTTTATAAATATGTTCAATAAAGAAACAAATCACCATTGTTATGATTGAACTAAAAGAGAGGATGGTAATAAAACTAAGCTACTTAGGGAGCACGACCACAGTAAAAATGTTATTCTTTTCACAATATAGTGTATTATTATTACATAACTGAATTCAAGCAAAGACGAGCCATACCATGGTAAGTTCCACTAACATTCCAGCCATAATGTACATCCAAATAATTTTCATCACTTTTGGCAAGGGGCCACTAGAAGAGGTAATGGAGTGGAAAATATTAGATTTTAATAAAAATTTTCTATTTGGCAAGCAAAGGTGGCATTACACCAGGGGTAATAGGGGAAATTACCTCCACTGAGTTTTTTTAAACCTTTGGGTACCAATGTATATATATTCAAAAATTAAGTCTTTACAATGTATTTTACTTATATATGCCCCACTGACTCTTAGAATTTTTAAAACCATAGGATGTATTTTTAATAAATTCATTAATATAGTCCTTATCTTATCATTTTACCTTTATTTATTGATCAATAAATAAAATTTTAAGGACAAATTTTCAATTAAGTCAATTTAACTCTTTTACTCCAACTTAACTAGTAAGCTGTAATACAGAGATGAAAAAGTGATGAATTTGAATTTCCATAGTCCACCATTGCCAATTTGCTTTATGCTCTGAACCAACAATTGAATTCCCATTCCCTATTCCAAATTTCTAATCCATCATTATCATTGCCTGATTGCCACCGCTTGTACTCATTAATTCGTCATCCCCAATTCCTTTTGGCTTCTTATTGTCACTTTTCTTCTTCTTCTCTTGGAAGGCTGACCCCAAATTTTTAAAAATTAGTAATTTTATATTAGCTTACTGGGGACATAAACTCGTTGAATCTGTGAAATTTTATGGGCCCTAGGCATTCACTATTAGCAATTTGACTTTTTTCTATAAACAGTGTGTTTGTCCTTCTTTGTTTTGTGAGGTTATGAATTTTTTGTGCTCTAAACTCCATCATCCATCTTGAGAACACAAAAATGTGAGCGTAACAATCATTTTTTTGCATGAAAAAAATCCTAAAATTTTAAGAAAACAATTTTTTGTGTTTTTCCTTTTTTCATTTTGCAAGCAAGCAAGTGATACTGAGGTCTTAATTTTCTATTTTGCTCTTTCAGCCGTGCATGAAGATCAAAGATGGAGAAATACTTTACAAGAAAGGAATCATTGGAACAAGTATAAACTCCAAACGAGGACTCCAACAATATTAGACAAAGCTCAAAAAGAGCCCATAAAGAGATTAATGTAAATGATCTTCCTGCTGGTTCTAGATTACGAAAAAAGGAATTTGACTATCATCTAAGTGATTGTGACAAGGTTCAAAAAGCATACTTCAAAGAGGTCCTTATTAACCTCGTGGTTATAAATTGCCCCCAAAAAAATTTTGTAAGATAAATTATAAATTTAATTCTTCATGGTTTGATTTATAAAAAAGTTGGTTGAAATATAGTGAGAAGAAATATGCTACACTCTGCTTATATTGTAATTTGTGCAGAGATGATGATGGAAAAAAAATCATAAAATGAGTTTTATTTTACTATTAAGGGATTTAAAAATTATAAAAAACTTGAGACGTTGCAAGTTTATATTGAAGGTATCAATCATGCTCATAATCAAGCTAGACAGAAATATGAAGATTTGATGAATTCAAATTAGAATATTCAGTGTTTTTTGTTTTTGCTAAATAATCTGAAGTAGCTAAAATGCAATATGAAACCCATTTGACTACTTCTATTGATTTTGTTCGATTTCTTTTACAGCAATGTTTGACATTTCGAGGTCATGATGAGTCAAATGATTCCAGCAACCAAGGAAATTTTCTAGAGCTTCTAAAGGTTTTGGCTAGACACAATAAGAAAATAAAAAAGGTTGCCTTACAACATGCACGTAGAAATAATAAATTATCTTCCCATATGATCTAATTGAATATAGCATCAACTTGTGCTCTTGAAATAACTAAGGTCATTATTGAAGATTTAGAAAATAATTTTTTGGCTATATTGGTTGATGAATGTCGTGATGTATCTTACAAGGAATAGAGAACCCTTGTTCTTTGATATGTTAACGGTAAAGAGTGTGTCATAGAACTGTTTATTGGGTTTATGCACATCATTGATGCTTGCCTTTTGTTTTTGAAAATAGCAGTTAAGTCATTATTTGCAAGAGATGAGCTAAGTATGTCAAAAATTCGTAGGCAAGGCTATGATAGAGTTGGCAATATGCGAGGTAAGTTTAATGGGCTTACAAGCTTGATTATGGAGGACAGTAAATTTACATTTTATGTCTATTGCTTTCCTCATAAACTTCAATTAGCTCTTGTTGTCGTAGTTAAGGACCAAGTTAATGTTGCTTGCTTTTTAATATGATCACCAGTTTAACTAATATTGTTGAAGCATCCTGTAAGCATAGAGATATGCTTTGTGAAAAGCACTATCAAAAAATCCTTGAAACAATTGAAAATGGTGAGATTTCAAGTGGAGAAAGCTTACAATAAGAACATCATCTTCAAAAGGGTTGTGATATACGATGAGGTTCTTATTATGGTACACTAGTGAACATTATTATCTTATTCCCTTATATTCTTAAAGTATTTGAGTTTATTGTTGAAGATGGAGAAAACTTTAAGCAAATGGAAAAAGCACATGTTTTGTTGGATTAGGCATAGTCGTTTGAATTTTCTTTTACTTTTCATCTCATGAAGACTATTTTAGGGATCACAAATGAGATGTCATTGGCATTGCAAAAAGAAGATCAAGATATTGTAAATACAATGACTTAATTTAATTGAGATATCAAATAAAGGCTAAGAACGATGAGAAATCATAGGTAGAAACCTTTGATGAAGGAAGTTTATGCATTTTGTGACAAGTGTAATATTTCTATTCCTACCATGATTGATACATTTGTAGCTCGAGTCAGATCTCGTCATAGAGCTTAAGAAATGACAAATCTTCATCATTTTGAGAATGACTTATTTAAAAATATGATAGATTGGCAAGTACGAGAGCTTGATGATTGATTTGATGAGATGAATAGTGAACTTTTTCTTTGTATGACCTGTTTGAGTCCTACCAATTTATTCTCTTCTTTCAATAGGTAAAAGTTAATCTGTCTAGCTTTATTTTATTCTTCAACAATTTTTGAGGCAGATCTTATTGTACTTTAAAACCAGCTTGAAACATATATTATTGATAAGTGGTTTAATGTTCAGTTTGTTGAATTGAAGGGAATTAAGCGTCTTGCAATGAAGTTAATGGAGACAAAGAAAAACTTGGTTTATTCTTTGGTTTATTTCTTGATTAAATTAGCTTTGGTATTACCTGTTTTAACAGTTATAGTTGAAAGGGCATTCTCTGCTATAAAGATCGTGAAGACTTGATTGCATAACAAAATGAGAGATTAGTGGCTCAATGATTGCTTAGTTACATATATAGAGAAAGATGTGTTACAAAGTACTGATAATGAGTTGATATTGAAATAGTTTCAAACTATGAAATCTCATCATAAACAGTTGCTAGAAAAAAAATGTTACTACTTGTTAGTTAGTGCGTTGTACTTTTTGATTATATGTAAATAATTATTTTGACTTTGCTCTCATAGAAAAAAAATTCCTACAACCACCACTATTGGTAAGAGAAGGCAACTCCAAGATTGAGATCATAGTAAGCTAATATTATTGCTTTATAAAAATAACATGAACAGTAACCTTAATTGATATGCTACTATTTTTGCAATGATGGGAAAAGAAAAGGAACACATCAACTATTGCATCACAAAAAAAATGTTAAACCAACATCTGAAAGGATCACTATCAATCAGATAAAAAAACCAAATGACAACTTAACCAAATTTGAAAATTTGATGAACAATCATCATTTGACAAAAAATTGACCACACCATGGCAATATAATAACCTAAAAACAACTATTAACTGATGAAAAAAATGAAGAAAAAATTACTAGAAATAACATTAGAGTAAAGAGGAAAACCCAAGGATGAAACATAAGACCACCTTGACTCTAAGCCAAAACAGAAACATTAGAAATTCAACTTACAATGAAGCATTGAAGCTTATGTGTCAACCAATAAAACCAATAATAGAACTAGAAAACATAAATAATAAAACACAATATTGGTTAAAAAAATCAAACACAGATAAAAGGCACATGACACCCTGACAAAGACGGCGAAATTGATGCACTATCCTCACTTTACACACAATTGAAAATTAATCTTTTTAAGAAGGAGATACTGAAGACACTTGTTGATTAAATGCTTTTCTGTATAGTAAGAGTAGATATTGTCCAAGACACACAATCTCTAACTTTAGCACAAAATTTCCCTAATCAAATTTTTCGTAGGCTGCAGAATATAGAAATGGTATTAGAACACATACAAAAAACCAACAAACTCAATTTATTTAGAAGCAGCAATTGAACCTAGAGAAGGCATTTAAAGATATTGATAAGAAAAATTAAAGCTAAATTTTTTGTCATATAGATATTTACCCTCACCTATCTTTTCTCATTAGTTGTATACATATACACTTGGACTATATATACACCTGTCAAACGTGAATGACAAACTTTTTTCCCAAACTATATCATGGAACTGTCATGAGTTCACTCCTAACCCCAAATGCAATATACAACCAACCTGCTTCAATCAATAGCAAACCTGAAAGCAAAAGCCCTACATTCTTCTAATTGACCTAATTCATCTTTTCCTCTATGCTTTGAATATGCTCATATAATTATCCCTTAATTTATCATATTCCACCAATGCATTATCCAAATTCTTCTGCCTATGACTTATATAATCTTTCATCTCAAAAGCTTTCTCCTTACATCATTCTATCACTTCATGACACTTTTCAATTTAATCTTTTATCCACCTTAGTTTTCATTGTATTGTAATCAAAATGCCCAAGTCAAGCAGCCACCAACCCCCATTTTCCAATTCAATTTTCACCAATTATCTGCATATTCTGATCCTTTTTTGTTTAATTTCTCATTCGCTTCTCACAATATCATCTCTATTTAGTTATTTATTTGTAAGATATCTTATTGTACATGAAAGAAGCACCCTTTCTCCAAACTATATCAGATGTGATTTCAGATAAATCACAGTCTTTTCAATATTATTTGTTAAGCCATTGAAAGTTTAAAATAACTGGTCATGAAAAAATATGAATAGTCTACCTTGGTTACTATTGGCACTGACATGAGTGAAAGGCCTTCTAGACACGAGAAGCACCGAACTACTCTGAGCCAACAAAAACCAAGAAATGACAAAGAATAATAATGAACAGTAGTCCAATTGGAGAGAAAGGATGCCACAATAGGTTAAAAAGAGTCAGCACTAGTCGAGAGCTCGGACACAACCAGAGGAAGGAAGAATGCGAAGATGGGAGGGCAAAGGGTTAGGAAATCGAAAAACTAAAGAAATGATTGAATATGTAAAAGAGCATATTTGAAGAGCTAAAACCTAGAACCACATATTCTTATCTATTTCATTGTTTTTGTTGAAGAGTTAATTTTTGATCCACCATTGTTGGAAATTTTTTTTCCACCAGCACCTTGATTTGAGTAACTTCTGTTATGTTGTTGATGCCTGTTGGATAACGGTGTTTAAGATTATCGATTAACCACCATTAGCAAACAAAGGCACTAGTTTGACGCAGAATTATTCATATACTATTTCTATCAGAATTAATAACCAATTTGTGGATCACCACTTTACAAGAGCAAAACAAAGGCAAATTGAGAGAACACCGGATGACTACATCACCATGAAAATGAAGTTGAAAATTTTAGAAACAAAAAAACACCGGTCCACCAACACATAACTGCTGTTAGCATTGATTAAGATGCAAGCTACCCAAAATAAAGACCAGAATTATCTTATAAGGGCATCTCCAACAACTTCCCTAAAATTTTTATAAGATGGAGAAGAAAAAATTAAGTCTCTATAATTTTTTTACTCCAACTCCAACAGCTTCCTTATTTTATAGAATTTTGTATTCATTACATAACAATTAAATATTATGGATTTAAAGTAAATTCAAATTAATGAATAGTTTAATTATTGTATAATTAAATATTGTTGAAAATGTAAAAAATTATTCCTTCCGTTTTACAAAGAATGGCTCTTTTACCTTTTTGACTAAAATTTGACTTAAATATATTGATATTAATTTATATTATAAAAAAATTTAAAAATTATATTTATAAAATAGAGTCTTTAAGGTACCATTTTCATAAAAAAAAATATATATTTCTATAAGAAATTTTGGAAGAAAAAAATATGAATTAATTGTTGTATAATTAAATATTGTGCAAAATGTAAAAATTTACTATCTTCACTTCAGAAAGAATGACTATTTTAACTTTTTTAACTAAAGTTTGACTAAAATAATATTCATTTTAATTTGTACTATATTTTTGAAAAAAAAATATGTATAAAATAGAGTCTTTAAGGTACCATTTTTATATAAAAATTTTATATTTCTATAAGAAATTTCGAAAAAAATAAAATTATGAATAGTAAATGGGACAACTTTTACGAGACAGAAGAAGTATTATTTTTCATTCCCCTAAAATTTTTAGAGTTTCTACAGAAATGAGGAATGAAATATTCTCTTTTATCTCATTCCCTATTTTACAGAATAGGATGGGAAAGCTGTTGGAGTAAAAAATGACTTTATATTCCTTAAGGTGAAGAAAAATTACAAAATAGAAAAATTGTTGGAGATACTCTAGAAATGAACTGGCGATCTCCAAACAAAAACAATGGAGAAAAGTCATAACCCATACCAAGGAGAGTTCAAATTACCCCAAAGTCACAAGCTTCAATAGCTTAAGCAAATCAGCCTATGAAACAAATACGATTCATCAACATGCTAAAGACCCCATGAAAACACAAGATATGATTTAACACCCCAGCACTATTCAACAACAAAAGATTAAAAAATAGACTGAAGAAAAAGAGTTACCTGATTCACAATAAATACTGATGAACACAGAAAATCTCTTACTTTGCAAGAACAAATTTTCCTCTGATGCAAATTTCTTTTCGTGAAACCAAGATCTGGCTGCAACAAGTTTCTCTTTTGTTCGGCTGAAGCGTAAAATACAAGTGATGGTTCTTCTTCGTGCAAAGCCAATATTAACGTTAAGTGTTTGTGTTGGTATTAAAGTTAAACACCATTATGTTAAAGGTGTTAGTGAGATAACGAAAATCTTAAAATTAACTGATGGTGGAAAAAAGAAATTTCCACTGCCGGTGAATAGGATATTAACTTTTTGTTGAATACGTGACCTTCTTAAGAAGGAAAGTTAATTGGCTAATTCTTGCGTGCGCCCGGCGCACGCATAAGCCATGCCCCTAAAGTAATTTATTTTATACAATATAATCCCTAAGATTTAATTTTTGTTTTATTTCTTTGAACCACCACGCCTCGCGTCCGGAGCCTCAGATCGGACTTCTTGCACGCCGACGTAGAAACGCCCGGCGTCTGCACCGGCTGGCCCTTCATCCGTACCTACCAGCCCTCCATCCGAGAGTCATCGGCGTCCGTACCGTCCAGATCGGGGCCCTCCTTCAACGGCGAGAGCTCCGCCGGCCGCAGGATCCCCAATCAAAACATGAACGGCTCTAGACGCGGGGCATGGTGGTTCCTCTGTCGTCGATTTCCATAGGGCTGCTGGGAGAGATGAAGTGGAAGCAGGGAGAGAGTGGAGCGAGTTAGGGAGGAGGGAGAAGGGAGAGCGAGAAGGAAGAAGGGAAGGCGTCGGCAGTCGTTGCCGAGAGCGAGAGGAGAGAGAGAGAAGAGAAAAAAAAATTTTCCTTTTCTGGTTCTAGGCCCCCCCCTTTCACGATGGTTCTCGTGTTTTCTTTTTTAATCTTTTTTTTTTACATCCCCACACACACACACGCATATATATATATATTATTTTCAACTAACCTTACAAAATAAAATTGCCCCTAAACTAATTAATTTAATTTAATTAATTAATTTTTTTTTAAAAAAATCTTTTTAATGATAATAATAATTAATTAATTTTTTAAAATTTTTTTAAGGGTTGGACGAAATTGGGTGTCAACACATGTAAAAGAAAGAAAAACAAACATTGTCTTCTAAAAGAACAAAGATGACTTCTAAAAGAACAAACATATCTTTCTAAAAGAACAAACACTAGAAGATAAAAGAATAAGAAGTTTACAAAAACAAAGTCATGTATAAGAACAAACAGTGTATTCTATAAGAACAAACACTTAAGTAACAAAAAATAAACATGTAAAAGAAAGAACAAACATTTCCTTCTAAAAGAACAAAGATGCCCTTCTAAAAGAACAAACGTATCATTCTGAAAGAACAAACATCAGAAGATAAAAACCAAGAAGTTTTCAGAAATAGGATTATGTATAAGAACAAACAGTGTCTTCTATAAGAACAACTACTTAAATGACAAAAATTAAACATGTAAAAGAAAGAAAGACAAACATTGTTTTCTAAAAGAACAAGGATGCCCTTATAAAAGAACAAACATATCCTTCTGAAAGAATAAACACTTGAAGGTAAAAGAACAATAATTTACAAAAACAAGGTCATGTATAAGAACAAATAATGCATTCTATAAGAACAAACACTTAAGTAACAAAAAATAAATATGTAAAAGAAAGAACAAACATTTTCTTCTAAAAGAACAAGGATACCATTCTAAAAGAACAAACATATCCTTATGAAAGAACAAATACCAGAAGGCAAAAACCAAGAAGTTTATAGAAATAAGGTCATATATAAGAACAAACAGCATCCTATAAAAACAAATACTTAAGTAACAAAAAATAAACATGTAAAAGAAAGAACAAATATCGCCTTATAAAACAATAAAGATGCCCTTAAAAAAGAACGAACATATCATTTTAGAGAGCATATAAAAGAAAGAACAAACAATGCATTATAACAGAACAAACATGCTCTTTTAAAAGAACAAACATACCTTTCTAAAAGAACAAACATACTCTTCTGAAAGAACAAATACCAGAAGATAAAAGAACAAAAAGCTTATAAAAACAGGGTCATATATAAGAACAAACACTTAAGTAACAAAAAATAAACATGTAAAAGAAAGAACAAATAATGCCTTCTAAAAGAACAAATAATGCCTTCTAAAAGAACAAACATACCATTCTGAAAAAATAAATACCAGAAGATAAAAGAACAAGAAGTTTATAGAAACATGGTCATGTATAAGAACAAATAGTGCCTTCTATAAGAACAAACACTTAAGTAACAAAAAATAAACATGTAGAAAAAAGAACAAATAATGCATTCTAAAATAACAAATATATCCTTGTAAAAGAACAAACATACAATTTTGAAAGAACAAACATGCCCTTCTAAAAGAACAAACATACCTTTCTGAAAGAACAAACATCAGAAGACAAAAGAACAAGAAATTTACAGAAACAGAATCATGTATAAGAACAAACAGTGCCTTCTATAAGAACAAACAGTGCCTTCTATAAGAACAAACACTTAAGTAACAAAAAATAAACACGTAAAAGAAAGAACAAACAATATATTCTAAAAGAACAAACATGCGCTTCTAAAAGAACAAACATACCCTCCTTAGAGAACAAACACCATAATATAAAAGAACAAGAAGTTTATAGAAACAGGGTCATGTATAAGAACAAATAGTGCATTTTATAAAAACAAAAACTTAAGTAACAAAAAATAAACACAAAAAATAAAGAAAAAACAATGCCATGGTGTTATATATACATATATACAGAAGCAAAGTAGCAGTAGCGTATAGTAGTCTAATGCCATGGCGATTTCTAGCAGTCGTAGATAATCTTCATAATTGATTTGGTACTTATGCATCGTGTTTTTGGGCTTGGTCAGAGGATCTTTTTCTAAAGAGATTTATCTTGATTGAAATACTATGATAGACAACAATGCCAATCCGTTTCACTCCGACCAACCGGTAAGCTAGTTAGCTCCATTTTCTTCCTTCTCATGTTAATTTTATCCCAACAAGCCAACTCCTTGTTTTAGATGGGGTTTCTCGATATTGCTCTAACCAATATTTTTTAACAATTCTAGGATCCAACAAATTAATTAATTCCCCTAGTTTGACCAAATTGAAAACCTAGATTAGTTTCATCGATCGGGTGTGTGTGTGTGTAGGAATTTCGGTAATCGATATTAATGACTGACGTAGTAATGAGGAAACAATTTCATAAAAATCATAGCTCGTCCGTCGAATGATAATTGTTAATAAGTATGGGTTAAAGTGACAGTAGTTATATAATAGAAGGAAGGCTTATGGCATACGCCAGGTTTACGCAATCAGTACTCAAGTTAATTTAGCTTATCACATTAATTTCAGACGGGTCAAATCTTCCAAATTTAAAGTGTCCAAATTAAGAGAATACAATTTAGGGTAGTTTTGGAATTTAAATGTAAAAATTTTCTAAATTCTTACCTAAAATAGGAAATCTGCCACATGTTACCTCTTTATTGCATCTATTAAGTGAAAAGGCAATAATACTCCAAAATATATCCTACTTTTATAATATATATTAGATTATGGATTTCTTGTAATGTTGTTTTTCCTAAAGTAATGGTAAACATCCTCTATCAATAATAAATAATATTAGCAAAATTATGGATCGTATATCCTTTTTCTTGCCAAAAGGAAAATGTCAATATAAACATCTATTTACTTACTATATAAAAATACCAAGTAATCTTTCTTAATTCTTTATTTTTCCTAAAGGTGATTAATTTAGCTCATTAGAATTTTTCCATTTCTCTTATTTTTTTTTGTTCTTTCATGAAATTTGGTTGGGTTACATTCAAAGAATTTAATAGAGTTTTGTTCAAAATTGAATCTGAAAAGTTCAGTAATTTTGAATTTAATGCCTTTAATGATATAGCATAAAGTTTGAAGTGGCAAATAAATTGAATGCATTAATTTACTTGATATCAAATTTCCTATGCTTCCCCTTTATAATAATTCAATAGATATTTTTATTATTACATGCATTTTTTTTATAAAAAAGTAGAAAGAATATTACCTTTATTTTGAGGACAATGTAATGCGAATGAGAGATTACTGTTTTGATGTTTGTATCGGTTTAAATCATTTCAAGTTAGTGAATGTGAAGATTGGAAATCTGTCTTTACTTTCTATTTCTTATATGTTATTTAGTTTTTTTTTTTGTGACAGGAGCCCTTTTTATATTGATTTATTCTACATAATTTATTTTGGTACAAAGTGATATTAACTTTTTTTTTTTAATTTATGGAGCCACTAAATGAATTTTTACCACGTTTATAATTCAATAAAAGTTCACAAAGAAACATTTTTAAAATTATTTTTTATAAACTTTCATCCTACCTAGTTTATAAAATAAAATGAATAAAAAATATTTAATTAAAAAATAATTTAAAAACACTTTTTAGAATTACTAAAAGTTCATGGCCTTAGTTGATATACAAACTACTGCCATAGGGAATAGTGGTAATAGTAAAAAAGCGAAGTTGAAAGAACGCGCAAGAGATGAGAGTGGGAAAGATGGGGGAGGTTGAGGAGGGATTCTTGTTGGATTGGCAACTTGGGGAGGGAAACCATCTGCTGAGGCACATGTGCCTCTCTGTAGACTAGACTACTAGTGCTACATGGCCACGTGGCACATCCCTGGCCTATCAAAACCACATATCTGTCTGTACACGTGTCACCCTCTTCCTCTCCCGCCCGAGAACCCTGCGCCTCCCTCCACCCTAATTGTCGCTCAGTCCAAGTTTTACATGATTATTATCAATTATCGTACAAGTACACATGCGTTACGCGACCAAAACACACATGGGCCGACAATGACCTTGTACATCAGCATTTAGAATTCCAGTGGATAATTATTTGTGCTTCTGGTAAGGTGATATTGTTGACTTAGTTTACCTCATCCTTAAAATCAGAAACATAAATTACATGGCAATTAATGTTATGTGTGGCTACCTCTTTAAAGCCCTCATGGATGGTGGAGATGAGAGTTTGAAACAGATCCTAAATTCAGAGTTTAGAGTGGATGGGCAAAGGTGCAGTGTTGTATTCTAAAATGCTGGTGGTCTGTGTTTGCATATATGTTGTGTTACAATGAAACACATATAGTTCTAGTGACTTAATTAGGAGTATTGGCTCAATAGATAATAGGAAAATTACATGCGCACTTTTCATCTTCTTACCGCAAGTTTCACTACCATCACTTTATATTCTTCCGGGGGAGAAGATTTACAAAATTTTGCACTCAATTTCTAACTTCTAATAACATAATCAAGTCAATACTTGATCTTTACGTTTTTTTCAAGATTTCTAGGCCAAGAGGCGCACCTCCTTGCCCATTTATAAGCTTGTCAATATATAGTGTTATGTCATGCCAAAGAATATCTATTTTTTTATCTCCATTTTCTGGGTATATGTTATAATATGTGCTCAACCTACATGTGCCATATGTGTATTGTGCTGTGTGCTAACATATATTATATCATGTCACGTTTTGTTGTGTCATGTTTTCGTAACATGTCAATTTTTACATCTCTAACCGCGAGTGCCCGTGGCCATAATGTCGTACTAAAGAGGATATTGATCTTTAAGTTAAGGATGAATAAGTCTTTAATTAACCAAACCAAATTGCTAGCAACTTCATTCTTTCCTAGTTACTTTGGTCAAGTAGTTAGAGATATGATTATTAATTGAAGGTCAAGTAGTTACTTTTAAACTCTTTGATAATAAATACATTTATTGTTTTTCCAATTCAATAGAAAGAGTTGAAGGTGATGGTGATTGGTGACCAAGTGCTCAGAACTTGTGGGAAGCGTTGATGCTTATCCACGAAACCACCAAATTTGTAGACCAGGGACCCATGCATCTGTTTCATAGAAGCTTCAAAAAGACAAAAGCAAAAAATTACGTACCCGAGTGCTAAGAGCTTAGTCCTACCTGAGATCTGAACCAGTCTTGGCATAGGATATATATATAGGAAAGCCCTTAATTAATTTACAAGTGTATGGGTTGGCTCCAAAACAAATATCTGGTGTTGGTAGAAATGTGCTTATTTCATCAAGCTTCTCTCAAAGCATTCCTCTCTTTTTGGTGGTAACTTATAACACTTGGTAATTATTCTAAATATTAAAAAAATTGTAATGAGACGAAAGGAGTTACATAGATATGTTGACTTCCTAGTAATTTGGTTAATGTTCTTCCTTTATATCTATCCAAGATGTTAAGCAAGTTCAATAAGCCTGGCTCATACATCCATCCACATCTTTGTAACTTTGTTTGTTCCTTCCATCTTCACACCGACACCGTTTCAGGCCCTGGAAGAAGTTGTCTTGTCACACACGACACCAAACTTTCGCCTAATCTTGGTGCCAGCCAACAGTTTTAGCACTAGCGAAAAGGGCAGCTCATGCCTGAAACCGAAAAACAAAACAGACAAAAAAAGGGAAAATCACTAGCAAGTAGCAATCAGTTATTGGTTTGGATCCCATAATTTGAGCCAAAGGGACAAAATACATGTTTTTAATGTCTACGTACTTGGAGGGTACCTCGTTCGTCATATGAAAATTAATCTTTGTTTGTCCTGAAGACTCAACTTAAATAGTTGAAATTTAGGGCACTAATGTGGGATTAGGGATTTGAACTCCACATTCATAAAATTTCCTATAAAATACCAGTTTGTTCAATAGCATTTTGAATTCTGGAAAACAATAATTCCCTCATTTCCTTAATTATAAGGTACCTGCCTCCTATCCTTATATTTATACAATTGCTTCTGACTAAGTAAAAAAGAAAAAAAAAAAAAGAGAATTCATAGCTTGTACGTTTAATATAATATTTTTTTTTCTTTTTAAGTACATAACTTTAGATTGTGCCAGTTAATTAGATCGATGGCATGTGTGCCTCCACCCAGTGGCGGAACCAGGAATTTTCACTCGGGGGGGGGGGGGGCGGGATTGAAAAAATTTGTCAAATTTATACAATCCTTATACAAACAAAATAATACAGTTCATACAAGTAACAAGTCATAAAATTTATAATAGTACATAAACATGATTAAGTCTACTTGTAAAAATTCAAATTCAAAATGTGACACGACGCTACTTCATATCTCTGAAATCATCAAGTATCGAGTCCAAACTAAAAGTTTCTGCAAGGTTTTTCTCAATGTACAAAACCAAAGTATCAGCAAGGAAATCATTATCCATCTTGTTTCACAGTCTAGTTTTGACAATTTTCATCGCTGAAAAAGCACATTCTATAGTGGCAGTAGACACAGGAAGAGTCAATATCAAACGAATCAATCGATCAATAAGAAAGTAATAACTTGACTTCCCACTTGATACCAACACTTGACACAATTCAGCAATTGATGATAACTGTACAAACTCTGACAGATCCCTAACATCAGCATAAAAATGTCATAACTGAAATGGCCGCAACTCAAGTTCATGCTTTGAGAAATCTTGTGGATAATATTTCTTTGCAAGGTTGCAAATAGATTCGATATCAAAAGAGTCAAACCTGTCTTTTGGGTTCAAACATGAGCTTAGTCTCAAAAGCTCTACAATATGCTCATTGAACCTTGAAGCAATCTCCTGCAACTAATAATTTATTGCCTCATTGAATACATCAAAATGATAATAAAGCTCAACAGCAACATTATTTTGTCGACGACCACTACGCCCAAGAAAATGTGGAGCATTAAAATCGGGAATAACAATATCATGCTTTGAACAAAATGAGGTGACCTTGCCAATAAAAGAGTTCCAACAATCCCTCTTTAACTCTTGAAGCAATATTGAAGTAGTTTCCACTAAACTCATTGCCTTGACAATATCTTGACCCTTTTGCTGCAGTACTTGGCACAGAACTTCAATAATACCAAATATATCATACATTAAATGGGCAATGAAAATAAACTCAAATGACAATACCTTCTTCAAAGCTACTGCAGCATCTCCCCTTGATTTATAATTAGCATCATCTTCTCTAACATTTTCAAGGACTTTGCATATTACATCAAACATATTAAGAAGACTGCTAATTGACTTAAAGTGAGAACTCCAACGGGTATCTCATGGTCTGCTTAAGGTACCAATTTGGTTAACACCAGTTCCAGTTTCAATCTCATCAATGGAAATCAAATGTGCAATATTCTCAGCATGAGCTACTTGTAACTCATCATGCCGTTTAGTTTAGTTTACAAGAGGCAGTAACAGCATTGACAATTAAAGAAAAATTCAGGAAAATTCATGTACAACATGTAGTTCTTTTGTAGTTGTAACCAGTGCCAATTGCAATCGATGTGCTAAGCAATGAACATAATATGCTTGTGGATTATCATTGAGAAACAAAGCTTGTAATTCATTCCATTCACCATGCATATTGCTAGCACCATCATACCCTTGACCTCGAATATTTTGAGCATTTAGTCCATAATGAGCAAGAATAGAACATATTGCTGCATATAAAGTGGCCGACGAGTGTCTTTGACATGAGTAATATGAAAAAATCGCTCTTGTATTAAGCCTTTGTTGTCAACAAATCGAAGAACAAGAGCCATTTGCTCTTTTTTACTTTCATCACTTGCCTCATCAACTATGATGCAAAACTTTGAATCACCAACATCCTCACAAATCTTCTGTCTAACCTTGTTTGCAATTATAGACAATATTTCCTTTTGAATCTTAGGTTATGTGTATTTTGCATTTTGAGGAGCATTTTCTAGGAAAACATTTGCCACTTCATCATTGTAAGATGCTATTAAACTGAGCAACTTAAGAAAGTTTCCCCGATTTCTTGAATCACCAAACTCATCATGGCCTCTAAATGCAATTCTTTGAAAAGATAACCACCGAGCAACATCAATGGAAGTTCTAATCCAAAGTCTATTCCTTTTAACCTCTTCTTTTGATTGTTTCTCTATAGCCTTATCAATGTGACTAGATTGACTTAACAATGCAGCACAATGATGCACGGCATTATTATGAGGGGAGCAAGGATCTGAACCCATATGCTTAAGAAGAGCACAATGTTTACCATCTTTAACTTTCTTCCAGTTTTGGAAACCCTTCACAATAAAAGCATCCCATCCATTTTGAACTTTAGGTTTTTCAGTAAATAGATAACATGGCAAACAAAATGTAGCATCTTTTATTGGGGAATACTCAAGCCAAGGAAATTTTGAAAACCATGAATATTGAAACCTACGTTTCTTTTGCACTCGATAATTAGACTTCATTTGATAAGGCCCAACATTCAAATAAGCTCTTCGTACCTCATCACGTTCATTGACGGGATATGTCCATATAGGTTGCCGTAACCCCGGATCACGCATTATGGAAAAACTTGTAGAAGTAGAAACTGTGGGTGCTGGAGTTTGTTGTCCACTTTCAGCATTTGAAGATCTAGAAGAACCTCCGAATCCTACAGATTCTGAAACTTCTTCAACCATCCTTGAATCTTGACTACTTTTGTGATTTTCATCACATTCTGGTGGTGGTCTTGGTGGAGTCTTTCTCTGAAAAAAATGAGATATCGTTTATTGTTTCCCAGCCATAGCTGAAAAAAGAAAACAAAACAAATCATATTTCATGTATGTGGGGCATTGGCGCATTGCATTGCATAATCAAATAACAAACTCTAAAACTCATAAATCATAATTAGATTATGCATATGCATACAAACGAGACAACCAACAAAAATTCCAGCAATTTTTATAATTATTCATTTTATCATAATTATTCATTTTATCATAATTATTCATTATCCATAACCATTAAACCATGTCAAATCTTGAAAAATCTCATCAATTTTTTGCAATATTTTTTACTCACAAAGCATGAATTTATATGTAATTGAATCTCATCCCGCCCCCAGCCCCCCGAGTTTTCTGTTCTTGTCTGTTCTTGTCTGTTCACTGTTTGGTTATTATACTCTAGTCAATTCAATTGACTCAACATTAGCATAAGACTGTGCAGTGTGCGCTAGTTTACTTGAACTGGCAGCTAAACTTTGGAGCATTTTTGTTGGTCAAAATTAGTAGTTGGTCCATGAAGTCGGATTCTTTGATTGGAAAAATGACAGAACAGAAGCCTCGCATTATGGCATTATCTCTTTTAATTTTCCAGAAGAGTTACTCTTGATTAAGAAACGTTCAAATACGCTATCTCAGTATCTCTCACCACATTTTTTGATGAAACATGAATTTAAGTGCACAAAGCAACAATCAACGATCAAGTCACTCAATTCAATTACATATAAATATCAAACAATTACTCAATTAGATAATGATAAGATAAAATTCAAACTAAAATTTGACAAACAACTTACCAGGCACAGGCGTCAGGCAGCTGGCAAATTTGTGGTCGCCGGTCGGGAGAGTCGGGACTCGGGAGCTGGGAGCCGGCGAGCGGGAGCCCAGAGGCCCTCTGCCTCTGGTGCCCTGCCGCCCTGGTGTGTGCGATTCGCGACGAACGAGGAACAACAGAATAGCCGAATAGGGATTAGGGACGCGGAGCGGTAGGCCGGTAGGTAGTTGAGAGAAATGCGCTCGCCGGCGTCGCTGCTCAGGCTCAGGCGGAGGCGGAGCTGTGGAGTGTCGAGAGTGCGGAGGTCGTCGCGCGCGACGAGCGACGTCGACGTCGTCCAAGACTCCAAGCTTAGTCCTTCGAATTGGAGCTCTGGCAGTGATTTTGGTCCTGATTTGGACCATATGAGCCAGAGATTGGGATTTTGTGCAAACTCAAAAAACGTCACCGTTTGGCATTAGCAGTTGCTTAAAGCTAAAGGGATAACCACCAATTTGGTCCCTAATTTATTAAGCGCATGCCACATTGCCCCCTATCTTTATATTCTTCCATATTTTTCGGGGGGCAGGAATACCTATCTAATCTCCAACTTCTCTCGATGTAAGCAATTTAGTACCCAGTATTTCAAAAGTTTCAAAATTTTCGGGGGACACCCCCCTTCTTAGTAGGTCCGCCCCTGCCTCCACCCTCATACTGGTACGTACTTGAGCGCCTAATGTTTACGAGTTTCTGCGACTGATTTGGACGAAGTTATCATCTAGATAGTTGAACTTGAACATACAACTCAAAATAATAATAATAAATATTTGCTATTTTCGACTGTTTCAAATCTTCCCAACATTTTGACATTTAATAATTTTTTATATTATACTATTCTCCAAATTATTATTTAAGTATTTATTTTTTTAACTTACATGCAAAAAGTTGAAAAATAAAATAAAACAACTCACAATTTTTTTTTCTCTTTTCTAACATCGAATCCAAATATTCCAAAGATTTTTGGATAGAGGTGATAGACTTGATCAAGCGTGTATATGTCTCGAAGAGCGATGAGGACGAGTTGATCCATTTCGATGGCGGCGACAGCAATTGGTGACGCCGGCGTTTTGGAGGATCGTGCGAAAACTCATGTTTTCAAGCTGACTGGTGGTGTATGCACCTAATATATACGTTCAGAATTATTGTTGTGTTAGATTTACGAGAGTTTCTTTACAAAAACATTACAATATTCAGCCTATTACAGTTCGACTAATTCGTGAACAAAGAAAAATTAAGTTTGATTAACTTTTTACATTAATATTAAGAATGGTTTTTATACACTACTTAACTTGTTTAGAGCTGAAAATTTGGATTGCAGGGTCGGGTTCGGGTTAAAACCTAATTTTTACAGGATGTCTCTAATGAGGCTGATTGAACATATCAATATAAGTTTTAGAAAAAACTCTTTCAATTTCAGGATTGAACATAATCACGTTTTAGATAAAACTATTTTAGTAAAGCCTAACTAGATAAATCACCCATTAATACAAACCATGAAACCAAAGAAATAGCCTACTTGTATGTGCTTTGCTTAAAGGGTGAGGGAGGTGATAAGGAGGTGACCGGGAAGATAGCGTCACTCGGCAGGTCAAGCTTGGTGCTTAATGATAATAACAAAGGAACGGCTGACAAGGGAGGCTGGTGAATTCGAGGGAGGGACGATGGAGGTCAATCGCACTATAGGCAAGGCGTGCTTGTAGTCACAACTCGTGCGTTTGCCTTGAGCCCCTTTGTCACTTACATGAATTGTTAAATATTATTTCAATAAAATAGTTTTTTGAAAAAATGAATAAATAAATAAATAAAATATTAATTATTTTATAGCTGTTTGGGACTTTAAAAACTTAAACATTTGTTTTTCTCCTAGTTAACATTGGGAGCTAGACGTTTAGGCTAATTAGTTTTCCCACCCGTTAGGCTACATTATATTTGCATTAAGTCATTAACGGCTAAATTATAATTACTTATCTCCAATATTTCTCTTTCGCAGTCTATATATATATATATAGCTCATGTTCATCCGAATATATATACACATATTATTTGCCTCTCCCTCTCTCCTATTATTTAGATTTTCAACAAATATATTTTTTTTATCTCCAAAATAATATTGGGCAAAAAAAGGTGTGAGTGGAGCTTTGTTTTACCATAGTGCAAGTGTGAGTAGAACTACAATAACACAGATGAGTTGTTGTATCTTGAGGGCGGCGTAACCCGAGGCCATTGCACCGATGTAACACAAAATATCCAAAAGAAAATGGGCAGCTCCACGCCTCAGCTCAAAATCCTTTGCATCATCAGTGATATTATTATTATTATTTTTTAGATTATTATTTGTAATTTTATTTTTCCTTTGTATTGATTTTTTTTTTTGCCACGAGGAACAACAATTTTTGGACATTTCATTTTTTAAAGAAAAAAATAAATCAATCTCGTGGTGAAAGACCGATCAAGCTTTCAAATGAACTCAATTTGCCTTTCAAGTTCAATGGAGAACATTTTAAGAGATGGAAGGGAAAAGTTTTATATTATTTGAAAATGTTTGACTTTGGTTATGTGGTTTCTGAGAAAAAACCCCACAAAATATCCACCAATGATATGGGTTATTATGAGAAAAAAAAATGTATTTTGAAAGGATTTCAAAATACGAGAGATATGAATTTGATTGCCGTTATACCCTGTTGAATTGTCTCTCTGACAATTTCTATGACTATTATGAAAATTCTTATAATAGTACCAGGAAGATTTGAAAAGCCTTGCAGAAAAAATATGATACTGAGGAGGCTGGTGCAAAACTATATGCTGGAAGTCGATGGCTCCGCTATCAAATGGTGGACAACCTGTCTATAGTGAAACAAATCAAAGATTTTAGCCTCATTACTCATGAACTGAGATCCAAAGGAGTGAAGATTGGAGATGATCTTCTAGTGATCACAGTCATTGACAAACTACCGCCCTATTGGAAGGAATTCCAAAAAGCCATGTGTCACAAACAAAAGAAGATATCAATTGAAAGCCTTATCACTCGTCTTCGAGTAGAAGAGGAGGCTAAAAACCAAGATGCCATAGGAGCCAATTTCAATAATGGTAATGTTGGAGCCAAGGTAAATCTTACTACCTCCAATGACAAGGTACCAAGAGGTCATAATTTGAAGTATAATGCTCACTTAAAACCAAAGAAAAATTTTGTGAGAAAGCCTTTTAGGAAGCAATTTTTTTTGGCAAACAAAATCCAAGGAGCAGGAACCAAGTAGTACCAATGAGACAAGATCCAAATCGTGGATGCTTTGTTTGCGGTAAACCAGGTCACCTCGCCAAAGTATGCAAATTTCGTAAAACTGCAACTATGCCACAAATCAACATGGTTGATGATGACGAGCCGTTTGTGGCCATGTTGGCTGAGATTAATATGGTTGGTGACAAAGAAGGGTGGTGGATTGATTCTGGTGCATCTAGGCATGTTTGTAAAGATCGATCTTAGTTCAAAACTTATACTAAGTTTGAAGTGGAAAAGGAAATCAGACTTGGAGAAGGCCATATCATTAAGGCTCCGGGACAAGATGATGTTCAATTGAACTTCACTTCTGGTAAGACTCTTATTCTCAAGGAAGTCTTGTTTACTCCAACCTTGAGAAAAAACTTGGTTTCCGGTTTTGTACTTGGTAAGGCTGGTTTTAGACAATTGTATGAATCTGATTCCTATGTACTCTCTAAGAATAGTATTTTTGTGGGTAAAGAGTATGCTTGTGATGGCATGTTTAAGCTCAATATTGAAATGAATAAAGCATCTACTAGTTTTGTTTACATGCTTTCTTCTGCTAATTTTTGGCATGCACATTTGTGTCACATAAATGAAAAATATGTGAAAAACATAAACTTTCTTGGTTTAATACCCAAAGTCACTTCTAATTTTGAAAAATGTGAATCATGTAGTCTAACAAAAATTACAAGAAAGCCTTTTCAAAGTGTAGAGAGGAAAACTGAATTACTGGAATTAATTCACACTAATATATGTGAATTTGAAGAAATTTTGACTCGTGGAGGCAATAGATATTTCATCACTTTTATTGATGATTTTTGAAAATACACATATGTTTATTTGATTAAACAAAAAAGTGATGCTCTTGAAAATTTTCAAGTTTTTATGCGTGAAATTAAAAATCAATTTGGGAGGAAAATTAAAAGATTTTGAAGTGATACAAGTATGGAATATGGTTCCAATAACTTTGAAATTTTTATTCAAAATTTGGGCATCATTCATGAAACAACTCCTCCAAATTCTCCTGCTTTTAATGGTGCTGCCGAGCGCAAAAATAGAACTCTGATTGATTTAACTAATGTCACGCTTGTTAGTTCTATTGCTCTTTCTAATTTGTGGGAAGAAGCTGTTTTGACTGTTTATTATGTTTTGAATCGTGTCCCAAGTAAGAAAATTAATGGGTAAAATCCATATGTAGTCCCCTAACTTTAAGGATCGTCCTAATGTGGTCCCTTAACTCAAAAAGTGGCTCTTAAAGTCCTCTAACTCAACTTAAGTGTCCTATTTTGGTCCCTACCGTTAGTTCAAGCGTTATTTCAGACGGAAATTACCTACGTGGCACCTAAACTGCCACATGGCATCCTATTTTATGGCAATAAGTGATGAGACTGAAAGAATAATAAATCTTAGGTTAGATTTGACACAACAAATAATTTCAGGGACTTAAAAAGTTGATAACCCTAATTTCATCTTCTTCCCCAACTCTAACCGTCCCCCGCCCACCATTTTTGCCCGCGATTTGCTCTCCTGCCGCAAACCCCGCCTTCCTCCATCTTCCTCCTTTCCGCCGCCAACCCTGCCTTCCTTCGTCTCCCTCCTCTCCCGTTGCCAACCCCGCTGCTCCTGTTCGGGATTTCTCCGGTGCTTGCACGATTCACATTGGTTGGCGACCTTTAGCAATTACTAGGTGGCGTGGTCCAACCTCCCGCCTCACCTCCGTTTCTTAATCCATCCTCCTTCTTTGCCTCCGTTTTTTGTCTGTCTCTCCTTTTTAATTACTTGTTTGATTCTTTCCGTTTTCACCCGGATATGCTTCGGATCTCTAATTTCGGTGCCTTTTGCCCTTGAATTTGTAGGGATTCAGAAAATTGGTTCCCGATCGGTGGGAATTTTCGTCTGGTTCGCTTCCGCCGGCAAAGATTTGGGGAAGAAGACGGATTGTTGGCTAATATACATTTAAGTTCCTAAGGTTATTAGTTTGGGTCAATTCTAACATAAATTTTTGTATTCTTCCAATGTAGTCATTTATTGCCATAAAATAAGATGCCATGTGGCAGTTTAGATGCCATGTGGTAGTTTAGGTGCCACGTAGGCAATTTCTGTCTGAAATAACACCTGAACTAACGGTAGGGACCAAAATAGGACACTTAAGTTGAGTTAGGGGACTTTAAGAGCCACTTTTTGAGTTAAGGGACCACATTAGGACGATCCTTAAAGTTAGGGGACTACATATGGATTTTACCCAAAAATTAATATTACTCCTTTTGAATTGCGGAAAGGTTACAAACCAAATTTGGATTATTTCAGAGTTTGGGGTTGCCTGGCTTATGTGCGGTTAAATGATCCAAAAAGACCAAAATTAGCAGTTAAAGCAACAACTTGTGTTTTTATTGGCTATGCACAAAAAATGAAGGCTTATCATTTTTTGGATCTTGAAAACAATGTTATTATTGAGTCGGTTAATGCCATTTCTTATGAAGATAAATTTCCTTTTAAGAAAGAAGAAAAACATGATAGTGAAAAAAGAAACAATTTAGAACTAGTTTTGAGTATTTCTACTACCGATTTGGAAAATCAAGAAAATTTGGAATTCGAGTTACGAAAAAGCAAACGAACTAGAGTTGAGAAGGATTTTGGTCATGACTTTTTTGTTTATAATGTCAATGACAAATCAATTTCTTTCAAAGAGGCTTTAGAATCACAAGAATCTATTTTTTGGAAAGAAGCTATTAATGATGAAATGGAAGCTATTAATGATGAAATGAATTCTCTAATTTCAAACAATACCTGGAAATTAGTTGATTTACCTTTTGGTTCTAAAACAATCGGTTGTAAATGGGTTCTTTGAAAAAAATTTAAACCGGATGGCTCTATAGATAAATATAAAGCAAGACTTGTTGCTAAAGGTTTTAAACAAAAAGAAGAATTTGATTTCTTTGATACTTATTCTCCTGTTTCCAAAATAACATCCATTAGACTTTTGATTGCTGTTGCATCTCTTTATAAACTTTTCATTCATCAAATGAATGTCAAAACTGCTTTTCTAAATGGAGATTTAGAAGAAGAAATCTATATGGATCAACCTGAAGGTTTTGTTGTGACTGGCCAAAAGCACAAAGTTTGTAAACTTACAAAGTCCCTTTATGGTTTAAAACAAGCTCCTAAGCAATGGCATGAAAATTTTGATTCTTGCATGATAGATAATGGCTTCAAGTCTAGTGAATGTGATAAATGTATTTACTTTAAGTCATTTGATAATTATCATGCCATTGTGTGTTTGTATGTTGATGATTTACTCATCTTCAGCTCATCTATGCATGTGATTGATCTTATAAAAAATAAATTGCAACAACATTTTGACATGAAAGACTTAGGGGAGGCAAATGTTATTCTTGGCATGAAAATTACAATGTGTGATGATGGTATTTTCATAGATCAATCTCACTACATTGATAAATTTTTGAGTAAGTTTGGCTATGCAAGTACAAAACCAGTGTTAACTCCCATGTCAAATGGTATAAAATTGTTGCCTACCATGCATGATGAGAGTGTTGTTAATCAAACCTTATATGCTAGTATAACTGGTAGTTTGCGCTATCTTACCGATTGTACTAGACCTGATATTTTATATGCAGTAGGTATACTTGGGAGATTTACTAGTAAACCAAATATGGATCATTGGAGAGCTATTGATCACTTAATGGGATATTTGAGATATACAAAAAATTATGGTTTATTTTTTCAAAGATATCCTGCTGTACTTGAGGGCCATTGTGATGCTGATTGGAACACTTTGTCAAGTGATTCTCTATCTGTTACGGGATATGTCTTTACTTTAGCAGGTGGTGCGGTGTGCTGGAAATCTAAAAAACAGCAAATAATAGCAAAGTCCACGATGAAGGCAGAATTAATTGCTCTAGCCTCTACATGTGAGGAAGCTAGTTGGCTCAGAGATCTCTTATTTGAAATCCCTTTATGGGAAAAACCGGTACCTCCTATTTTAATACATTGTGACAATACTGCTGCAATACATATAGTGAATAACCGTTATTATAACGGAAAATCCAAACCCATTCGAAGAAAACACAGTACTGTGAGATCCTATATGATTGATGGAGTTGTTAATGTAGACTATGTGAAATCATATGAAAATATTGTAGATCCGCTAACAATATCTCTTGCAAGAGACAAGGTATGGATTACATCGAGGGGGATGGGATTAAAGCCCAAATTGAATGGAGCTTCCTATGAGGATACCTAACCCAAAAATCAGTGATCCTGAGGCTTGGGTTTTGAATGGGTAAAACAAATCATAGTGAACCCGTTAAGAGATGCACTGTTTTAGAGATTTATTTCTCGACTCATCCCTATGATGTAGATGCATCTATCTTGTAATGATTGAAGGTTGAGCGTTTGCTGTTAATGAGAATCTGTAGCTCTTTATTGAGTGGGGTGTCAAACTTACAGGAGCACCCTTGACGGATTTTCACCTATATGAGCATTGGAGTGAGGCTGCTCTGTGGGCTATTACTAAAATTGCTCATGAAAAAAAACAGGATTTGCACATGGCCCTCAATAGTGCAAGCTCATAAGCTCAATGGACACCTAGTTTATTATGTGTGTTAGGTAAACTTGTGTCCGCAAGTGACCATAGTTCAAGGTAGTACCACTATTGGTCATGGAACAAAGAAGCTGACTCACTAAGTAAAGGTTCAAGGTATCACCACCTTTATTAAGCATAATAAACTGTCTTTACCCAAATATGATATTATTATGGTTTTTTATTGAAATGGAGAGGGAAATGTTAGATATTATTTCAATAAATAATTTTGAATATATATTACTAATTGCTTTATAGCCGTTTAGGACTTTAAAAGATTAAACGTATGTTTTGTTTTTCTCCTAGTTAGTATGGGGAGCTAGTCATCTGGGCTAATTAGAAAGCTATCTGTTAGGCTATATTATTTGCTTTAAATTATGAATAGCTAGGTTTAATTACAATTAATTTTCTTCCAACGTTTCACTTTCATCACATATATATATATAACTCCTGTTTCATCTGAAATACATACATACATACATACATACATATATATATATATATATATATATAAAATTTTATACATTATATATATATAATTTTAGTATAGGACTAAAATTTTGTTTGCCTCTCCCTCTCTCCTATTATTCAGATTTTCCACAAAGATATTTTTTGTTTATCTCCAAAATAATATTAGGTAAAGAAAGGTGTGAGTGGAACTTTGTTCTATTATAGTGTAAGTATGAGTAGAACTACAATAATAAAATTGGGCTATTGTATTCTGAGGGCGGCGTGACTCGAGGCCATTGCACCAGTGTGGCACGAAATGTAAAAAAAAAAGTTGGGCAGCTCTACGCCTCAGCTCAAAATCCTTTATATCATCAGTGATATTATTATTATTATTATTTATTTTAGATTATTATTTGTAATTTTATTTTTCTTTTGTATCATTTTTTTTTTTTTTTGCCACGAGGAACAACATGAATTCGTTTGTTCATTTGCGAATTGGAAGGAGGAAATGATCAAACGAATGTTACGAACCTAGGGTTAGGAATTAGGAATTTAGGGACACTTGTGTTAGGGCCACAACGGTTGATAACTTTGAGCGCAAGATGATTAGTAAAAATGACATCAGAAAATTTAGTGGTTCACCCTTAATTTAGGGCTACGTCCACGGGACAAACTTCGAGATTTTCTTCCACTATAAAAATAGTAGGCTTACAGAGAGAGAATCTCCTCTAGAAAAAAAATTCTAGAGGTATGAGATAAACCCAAAATAGTGGCACTCAAGTGTTTCCCAAACACCCCAAAAATTATCTCACTATTTTGTCACTCCCTAAAAATAAATCTCTCTCTCTCTCACAATTTTCTTTTGCTCAGAACAAATGAGCAAGCTTCTACCTGGTGCATTCTGAAGAAGGAAAAGGTATGGCTATTTATAGCCAAAGCAATGCTCACTCCCTCATCGATTTCAACAAGTTTGTTGCCGCCTTTTTTACCTATTCTTCTACCTTTTCAGCTTCAATGTTTGCTGCAACTGTTTTGAAATTGCACTGCCACCTAGCCACAACTTTTGACAAAAAAAAAAAGGAAGTGGTAGGCGGAGGAATGCAGAAGAAGTGAAGAGAGAGAAGAAAAAAAAAATAATTTAAACCGCCCCACATGGGGCGAAAAAGTCAACAATCTCCCCCTCTCGCCTCATGTGAGAGTTCCACCATTCCTGCTGCCAGTCGACAATATTCAAACTTTTCTCTTGGTAGAATCTTGGTCAACATATCAGATCCATTTTCATTAGTATGGATCTTTTCAAGCTGTAATAGCTTTATCTCCAATGCATTCCTTATCTAGTGATATCTTACATCAATGTGCTTCGATCTGGAATGAAAAGAGGAATTCTTACCAAGGTGAATTGCGCTCTGACTATCATAAAACAATTCATATTTCTCCTGGTGGAAACCAAGTTCTTTTAAGAACTTCTTCATCCATAGCAACTCCTTACATGCTTCTGTTGCTGCTATAAACTCAGCTTCAGTTGTTGAAAGAGCAACACATTTCTGTAATCTTGATTGCCATGACACAGCTCCCCCTGCAAATGTAATCAGGTAACCTGATGTAGACT
The DNA here is from genome assembly GCA_005392925.1 of Aquilaria sinensis. Classification (NCBI taxonomy): domain Eukaryota; kingdom Viridiplantae; phylum Streptophyta; class Magnoliopsida; order Malvales; family Thymelaeaceae; genus Aquilaria; species Aquilaria sinensis. The sequence goes on along the minus strand of SMDT01003127.1, from coordinate 188,248 downwards.
TTCTCGAGTCAACATCGCCAGCCATATCTGCATCTGTGTAGCCAACTAACACAGGCTTTGCATTTCCAAAACATAAGCACATTTTGGAAGTACCACGAAGATACCTGAAAATCCATTTCACTGCAGCCCAATGTTCCTTACCAGGATTTGAAAGGAACCTACTCACTACTCCAACTGAGTAAGCAATATCTGGCCGTGTACATACCATGGCATACATCAAGCTTCCAACTGCTGAGACATATGGGACCTTTTCCATTTCTTCCTTCTCTTTGTCGGTAGAAAGACATTGTTTGAAGCTTAATCTAAAGTGATTAGCAAGAGGACAACTAACCGCTTTAGCCTTGTCCATATTGAATCTCTGAAGTACCTTGTTAATGTACATCTCCTGTGATAGCCATAATTTCTTGGCACTCCTATCCCTTGTTATCTTCATGCCAAGAATTTGCTTTGTTGGCCCCAAGTCTTTCATAGCAAAAGACTTACTCAACTGCTTCTTCAAGCTGTTGATTCTGACAATATTCTGGCCAACAATCAACATATCATCCACATAGAGCAATAGAATAATGAAATCATCATCAGAGAATTTCTGCACAAACACACAGTGATCTGAAGTAGTCTTCTTGTAGCCTTGCTCCCCCATAACCGACTCAAACTTCTTATACCACTGCCTGGGTGCCTGCTTCAAACCATACAAGCTTTTCTTTAGCTTGCAAACATAGTCCTCTTTTCCTTTTACTTCGAAACCCTCTGGCTGCTCCATGTATATTTCTTCTTCCAAGTCACCATGTAGGAAGGCAGTTTTCACATCCATCTGCTCAATCTCCAAGTCGAGACTTGCTGCTAGTCCTAGGACTGTACGGATGGATGTCATTTTCACAACCGGTGAAAAAATCTCATCAAAGTCAATACCTTTCCTTTGGCTGAAACCTTTGACAACTAATCTGGCTTTGAACCGTGGTTGTGAATTGGATTCTTCAGACTTGATTCTGAATACCCATTTATTTTTCAAAGCCCTTTTGCCTCTTGGCAACTTCACCAGCTCAAATGTTCTATTCTCATGCAAGGATCTCATTTCTTCTTGCATGGCATCAATCCATTTTTCCTTGTGTTCATCATCCATAGCTTCATCAAAGCTTTCTGGTTCTCCCCCGTCAGTCAATAACACATACTCATTTTCAGGATATCTAGTAGAGCGTTGTCTGACTCTATTAGATCTCCTTAAAACTGGAGAACCCACTGGTGCTGGTGGTTGTTGATGAACATCATTATCATCAGCATTACCTGGTTCATTCTCAATGGGAGCATCATGATCACCTTCTTCCAGTTGATCGTTTTGTACATCTTCTCCAACCTGTCTTTGCACTTCTGTTGGAGGAATCAGCTGTAAATCTGTTGAACTACCATTAGATCTTGAAGCATCATTCTCAGCTTTCTCAATATCTTCAATGGTCTGATCTTCAACAAATATAGCATAACGGCTTCTGATAAGCCTCTTTGTAGCTGGATCATAAAATCTATAGCCAAATTGATCTTGGCCATAGCCAATAAACACACATTGTCGTGTCTTGACATCAAGTTTAGACCTCTCATCCTTCGGGATATGCACGTAGGCTTTACAGCCAAACACTCGCAGATGGTCATAGGAGACATCCTTTCCTGACCATACCTTCTCTGGGACATCATACTGTAGAGGGACACACGGTGAAAGATTCAACACGTGAGCAGCTGCTAGCAATGCTTCACCCCAGAACATCTGAGGTAACTTTGCATGTGAGAGTAAACATCTCACTCTCTCCATCAAAGTCCTGTTCATCCTCTCAGCTAAACCATTTAACTACGGTGTCTTAGGAGGTGTTGTCTGATGTCGAATACCATGCTGTTTGCAGTAGGCATCAAATGGTCCAATGTACTCTCCACCATTGTCTGTACGTATGCACTTCAGCTTCTTACCGGTTTGCCTCTCAACCAGAGTTAGAAATTGTTTGAAAACTTCTAACACTTGATCTTTTGACTTCAGAGTGTATACCCATGTCTTTCGAGAATGATCATCAATGAAAGTCACAAAGTATCGAGCACCACCAAGTGACTTCGGCATTGGCCCACACAGATCTGAGTGTACCAGATCCAACACATTCTTCATTCTGGAAGGAGGGGAACTCTTGAAAGACACTCTGTTTTGCTTTCCTGCCAGACAATCAGCACATTTCTTCAAATGGACCTGATCCAATCCAGATAACATCTTCTTTTTGGCAAGATGGGTCATGCTTTTCTCACTCATATGACCCAATCGTTTATGCCATAACTCCACTGTACTGTCATTCTCCACTGCATTCACAGCATCCTGGGAGAGCTTTGCCTGCATCATGTACAGTTTTGAGTTCTTTGTTCCTCTGGCCACCACCAGGGTTCCTTTTGTCAGCTTCCACTGACCATTAAAGAAGGTGTTGCAGTAACCTTCATCATCCAGTCTGCCTGTTGAAATCAGATTCAGGCACAAATCTGGAACATGCCTGACATCTTTCAGGACTAACCGTGTACCATTCTGGGTCTCCAGGGAAACATCTCCTTTTCCTGCAACTTGTGAAAGACCCTTCATTTCCCATTCTCACAACACCAAAATTGCCAGGTGTGTAAGATGAGAAGAATTCTCTTCGAGAAGTGACATGAATGGTAGCACCACTGTCAATCACCCAACTCGTCTCATGGGTTGCAAGATTGACAATATCATCATCATGGACAATGTTGAACTCATCGGCAACATTTGCTTGTTCATCATCACTGCTGTCATCCTTTTTCGGTCCTTTGCCTTTCTTTTGGTCTTGCTTGAGTTTTCGGCAAAATCTCTGGATATGCCCCTTTTTCTTGCAGTAATGGCATTCAATTTTTGCATATTTGTTTGACCTTCCTCTACTCTTATCTCTTGGCTTTGGCCCCCTGGTCTCACTTCTCCCCCTAGAATCTGCCACGAGGAGATCTGACTGTGATGAAGAGGATCCTTGCGATCTTCGTCTCATCTCTTCATTCAGTATTCCACTTTTGACGAATTCCACATTTACTACACCATTTGGTGCAGAATTTGTAAGTGAAATTCTCAAAGTCTCCCAAGACTCTGGTAATGAGGCCAGCATTATAAGAGCGAGTACCTCGTTGTCAAACTTTATGCCCATCGTGGATAACTGTTCCACGATTCCTTGCAAATCATTCAGGTGATCTGCCATGGATGAACCTTCCCGATATTTTATCTGAAGCAATCTTGTCAAATAAAATAATTTGTTGTTGCCGGTTTTTGAAGCGTACAGCTCCTCAAGCTTGTTCCATAGTGTCCGAGCGTGAGTCTCTGCAAATGTGTTGTTGTAAACACTATCTTTGACAAATTGTTGGATGAAACCACAGACTTGCTTATACTCAAATACTGAATCTTCTTCCGTTCTATCATCTGGTTTGGTTGTACCAAACACGAGCAAGTGCATCATTATCACATATAGGAGATCCTTCATCTTGCTTCTCCATATGTGATAATTTGAGCCATTCAAACTAATAATCTTGCTTATCTTTGCTTCTATGATGCTAATCAATACCCAGTATTAAGCAGAAAATTTACGTGGTTCACCTTTAATTTAGGGATATGTTCATAGGACAAACTCCTAAGTTTTCTTCCACTAATAAAATAGTAGGCTTACAGATAGAGAATATTCTCTAGACAAAAAATTATAAATATATGAGATAAACTTGAAATAGTGGCATTTAAATATTTTCCAAACACCCCAAATAAATATCTCACTATTTTGTTATTCCCCAAAAAATAAATCTCTCTTACATAATTTTTCTTTTGCTTAGAGAAATGAGCAAGCCGCAAGCACTATTTTAAGCTGAGGAGAAGGTATGGCTATTTATAGCCGAAGTAGCGCCTACAACCTCATCTGATTTTCAACAAAATCAACACCACTTCTTAGCTATTTCATCTCTGTTTTCCAATTTATGCTACAATTTTGCAGCTTCTTGTGCTTCTTCTAGCCACAATATCTGACACTCCTATATACATCTAAATTGACCAAAGAGAAAATGAGAGAAAAGAAGCCAGAAGAATAAGTAAAAGAAAAGAAAAAAAAAAAAGAAAGGAGGCACACATATGTGGGAAAAGTCAATAATTTGAGAATATTGGGTTAGTTCAATTAGGAATTAGGAATTATGAATTTAATATTGGGTTGAGTTAGGAATTAAGTGAGGTGTAAGTGTGTAATAGGCTAAGGTCGGAATGGGCCTCTGTATAAAAAAAATCGGATCAGGTTAGTTATTTTTGGGCTAACTTGATCCAATCTGTTCCTAGGAGTTTTGGAATCAGTTTGGGTCGAGCCAACCTAAACTTACATTTCCCACCCCTATAACCTAATTTGAACACAAAAATTAGGGCTAGGTTCGGGTTTAGGTTCAAGACTTACACCCCTAGATATGTTTGCCATTTTTCTCCTCAACGACATTCAATTTTTGACAGTACATTTGAAATTTCGTATAATGTGTGGTAAATGATACACAAGTTTTTGTGATTTGTTTATTTTGCATGTGAAATATATCATATTATTGTTTTTATGTATTGATATTTTTGTTGATTTTTCAATGCAGTATATCACAAAATATGCCCATGGTATATCGCGTACCACATGTTAGTGGATTTATTTTCATTTTACATCAATGCACCATATACATTTACATAAAATCAAAAAATATAATTGATGCACATATTTCAAAATAAATATTACTATTATTTTCTTTGTTTTAAAAAAATTTAATAATCATCATTTTTCCAATCACAACAGTGTTGGTTAATATCCCTTAACAGGATTTCTGTTGTATGCTACACCAACTAAATATTAATCTCACTTGTAGAATTTCGTGACTTAAAACTAAAATTTCATAAGATGAGATGAATGTTTTTTTAAAATAAACTATGAAGCAAGCATTATACTTTTATTAAAATATTATTTTTTTCCTTATTTATCAAGCAAATCAATTTTTTTATTGAATAATATTTATTTTGTTCTATATATTTCAATTTTTATAATTTTTTTATTGAAATATTCCTTTATTATATACATTATAAAAATTATAATAAAAATAATTAGAATACATATAAAAGTATGGAAAAAAAATGTTTAATATTTTTTTTCTAAAAATAATATTCTAATATATATTGTTGTTGAGAAATCGGCAGCGGTGCATGATGTTGTATATTTAAGACTTATAAGTTGTGGTATAAGTAGTTATAGCAGTATTGAAACCCATTATCTAACATCAATCATACCCTTTTTTTGGTACATGAAAAAAAAACATAAAAAGTTAACCTAAAAGTCATAGTGGCTGATTTGTGAATATAATCAATTGCGTCCGAAGCAACTGGCAAAATGGTCTTAAGGCCCTAGTAGTCGTCCAGGTTCGACACCCCTCCCCCGTATCTTATATTGTAATGACAAGTCTTTTACTCGACCCTATAAGGGAGGAAAACGTAAGTGTAGGTTGGCCTAACCCAAATCGATTTTAAAACTTTTAAAAATGGATTGGATTAGGTTAACCCGAAAATAATCAACTTGATCTAATTTTTTATACGTAAGCTCATTCCTGCCATAACCTATTACATACTTACACCTTACCTAATTCCTAACCCAATAATCGACCCAGCCCAATATCAAATTTCTAATTCTTAACCAACCCAGCCCAATATCCCCAATTGTCCTTAAATTCCTAACCCTAAGTTCATTCAATCATTACTTCCTCTTAATTCACAAATGAACAAATGAATTCATGTGAGTGACAGAGTGGCTAGAGGCGAATGCACAAGTTGCAACTGCGAGCACGCCTTGCCTACAGCGTGGTCGGCCTCTATTATCCCTCATTTGTATTCACTGGCTTCACCCCTCAATTATTCCTTTGTCATTATTACCGAGCACCGGTATGACCTGCCGAGTGACGACGTCTTCCCAGCCGCATCTCTCACCATTTAAGCAAAGCATAGACAAGTGGGTGATTTCGTTGGTTTCATGGTTTGTATTATTGGGTGATTTCTTTGGTTTGGTTTCATTGAAATAGTTTTATCTGAAATGTGATTATGTTCAACCTTGAAATTTAAAGAGCCTTTTTTGAAATTGATATTGATATGGAATAGAACAAAGCGTTCGAGCCTAAGAAAGCCGAGTCAACCTGACACTAACCTAATTTAAATTAATATAAAAACAAATACAATCAAACTGGTGAACCACGAACCCCTTAGTCTTATTATTGTAAAGCAAATCTGGTCCCAAAGAATTCATTAGAAGCCAATTTGCAGCATATGTGGCAATTCAAAAAACTTTGTATATGACATTTGCCATTAGTGTTAAACCTTCCAGTGTTTTTGCAAATTCATCCTATGCCTCTTCTAGTCATTCTAAATTAGTCCTTAAGGCATTAGAATAGATGGAAAATGTCACATCATCAACAGGGAAGCCACATCACCACCTTAACTTGCAGCATATGTGGCAATTCAGAAAACTTTGTATATGACAAAAACAGAACAATTAAACATAAAATAAATTAAAGTTAATCATAAATAAAAAAATGTCATACAATTATTGAATGGAAAATTAATTAAAAACAACTATAATTTGTGCTTCGGCTCAAGTCTTTTACTATTGTTTCTTTTTTCAGTCCAAATACACCACTCATATTTTTCAAATCGGTCAAATTGGCCACTTTCTGTTAAATCGCGAGAATATTTCTGTGTAAAGTAGATACATTCTGTAAAAAAATGTCATATGTGATAATATTATTATTGAAATGAGTATATTTTGTCACAAATTAGGGAAAACTAGATATTTACTGCTCATTGAATGTGTTAGGATTTGGCTAGAAATTATTTTGCATAAAAGAAGTATTTTGAAAGTGATTTGTTATTGTCAAATGTTAGAAGTTATAGTTTGATGTTGAACTGACCACTAAATTTAATAGTAAGTGGTCAATTTGGTCAATTTAACAATATAAGTGGTATATTTGAGTTGAAAAAATAGCTTTTTATTTGAACCGAGACAGATTGCTTCTTTTTTTTGCCTAATTGAATTATAAATATTAAAAAATTTTATACTCCCAAACTATTATCTCTATTAATTTAGAAAAATGTATACAATAAAAAGAAAGAAACTAAAAATTAAAAAAAATTTATGAAAAAGTGTTGGCCAAATACTTAAAATCTGGCCTAAATGCTTATTGCTTCTCTGAACTATAGTCACTTAGACACTTAACCCCTTGAACTATGAATTACATCAACTTAAACCGCAAACTTTGATAAAGCAGTCACTTTGGTCCTTCAACTAGGTAACTCAGTCATGTGCCTTCACATGACATGTATTCCATTAGTTTTAGAACATTATCGATATCTACTTGCACAAACATAAAACATCAAGGACAAAATTATTGGAAAACATGACTTTAGGGATTTAAAATGTAATTAAGCCGAACTAGATTGCAGCAGTGATGGTTCATGAACAGGTGATAGTTTAGGTCACAGGTCTGATGTCGGGTTTTTATTTTTTTTGCTACAAAACGCACCGCCACTACAAAAGCCCTCTCTAGTTTTGTTCATTCGACTCCTTCTCAATCATCATCTAAAATTAAAACCTCTCCATTGTCAATCAAATCTGTTTCTTTTTTGGCCGAATTTGTCGTGCTTCCAACAAAGCCTCCAGCTTTGCTTCGTTGATGACTAGGTTGTCTTTAATCAAGTCCTCATTTGCAACTTCCTCTTATATTTCTGGAAACCCATTGCTTCCGTCAATAAGTGCATTACATTCAACCAATTTCTCACTTGAATCAGCAAAATTTTACACCTTTCTGATGAGGTCATGGGCTTGGGTTGCTATGGTTAAGGCAATTGAGCTACGTCCAAATCATATGTTGGATCTTATACATTATAAATTGAAGGCTTTATTTTTCTATATCCACGTGTGTATTCAAACAATAATAAGATGGGTGTGGTTCTATGTGCTGCTTGTTCTTTTAATACTTCACTTCTGTGAAAACACATATAATTAGTTTAAGTATCTAATGGAAAAAAATAAAAACAAGCAGAGTTTAAACGCTTGCTTTTTTTATTTGTGTTGGTTCCTTCTTAGTGTAAAAGCATAATCACTTGTGCTCATTGCATGATTAGATTATCTGGGCATTAGTGTTGCGTTGTCTCTTGGCAGCAAGATGTAGCTTTCCTCGTTGTTGCAATTTTAAAGACGAAACTTGGTTAATAAAAGTGGGAAATACAACAAAATGTTTGTGGCTTTTACCGGTGAGCTTTAGTCCTCTGTAACACACATCTTAGTTAGGATTCACCAATTGAATGCTGAATATGTTTTCTGGTCCTTGGCGGCCAGTGCACTTATTTGGCTTCCATTTGCAGTGGGTTGAGGAACACAAGTTGGGGATGGTGGCTTAGATGTTGAAGATGAAGGATTAGGGTGAAAAAGAGGATAAATATAATTTGAATGACTATTACATAGTTTTCCCTTTTATCAATGGAAGGACGAACGTTAAATCACTAAGTCGAAGGACTAAAGTGATCACTTTATCAAAGTTCATAGTTTGAGCTTATGTGATTCATATTTCAGGGGTTAATTGTCCGAGTCACTATAATTTAGGGGGAATAATATGAATTTACGTCTTAAAATTTCAAATTTATTAATGAATAGTTATTAGAAAAATTAAATTGGGGTTTTTTTTCAATCTAAAAAAGCACCAATGATGGTCATCTAACATTTTTCATCCAAATTAACGCTCAAAACTAACCGAGGGACAAATCTTCACTTATCAATTCAGGATTACCACAACGAAGCAAAGGTTTGGGATAGATTTGAAATGACCCTAAAACGTTTGGAACTAGTTGCACATATTACCCTCATAGTCCAGCCGCACTGGAACATATCCAATAAACCTCACTGGTATAAAACCATCAGATATTTTCTCTTCGCCCACACTTCTTAAACCCTAGTCGATTTTCCTGCTCGCCCTCAAAGGCTCTCTGCACTCCTCCATACTCCAAGGTAAGAATCTCAGATTTATGTGTTTTTTATTATTGTTGCTTTCGTTTCTGATTAATTTGCGGTTTCGAGCTGAGCTTGGTTCTTGTGTTGACATCGATCTGGGTGGTACTCGATTTAGTCCGCTGATTATGAACCAAAAGAACCTGCTTTTGCTTGCTCAACGATTGAATTTCTAAAGCATAAGAAAATTTCGTTCGAATTCGTTGCTCTTAGCGTCTATTTTCTGATTAGTTTGTTGGATTGGACTTTAAATTTGAGTTGGGATTTTGATTTGATTCCCCTTGTTACGATATTGGTATGAGCTGTACAGTTCCGTAGGAAATCGAAATGGCGTTTTGTGGTAAACTTGGGAGTCTTTTGAGACAGAGTGGTCAAGTTCCAATGTCTGCCATGGTTAACTCTGTCCGCTGCCAGTCAACTTCGAGCACAAAGCTGTTTGTTGGAGGTAATGCATGTTGGATGGTAGATTAGACTGTAATTTGTGCTTAATATGTTGGTGGTGATGTGTATTTGATTTGTTGTCTGTGCGTTTTTAGGTCTCTCATGGGGAACGAATGATCAGTCACTTAGGGATGCCTTTGCTAACTTCGGTGAAGTGGTCGAAGGTGAGTTTAGAGTGGTTGTATGGACAATTCTGTTGGATGTTTACTGCTTTTTTGTCATGTTTAGTGCTAAGAACGTGCAAAGTGAAAATTTGGCCCTTACTTTCAAGAATAGATATGGACACCCTCCTCCTCCCATCATATAAAAGGGGAGCAGAAGCAAAGGATTTTCAAAGCATGTAATCTAACATATAGTCCCACGTGTTTATTGTGTGATAAAAGTATTTGCTTGTTCAGTGGTGTATGTGGCAATGCAGCTTTATTAATTTTAGCAACCTTCATTTCATTGTGGTTGTCTGTGATCAGGCCTGGGCGTGGTGGTTGTAGTAATCTCATTGAAGTGAACAGGGAACAGTTTTATAGTTGTTGCTGTTGTATGTATGGCCAGACTTGGCTTATAGCACAAAACTCTCGGGAGTGGCCCCAAAAATTGATATAACTGGTTGTCGGAAGAGTGAATAATGCATTGAAGATGAGCTCCGGTATTCTGATGTTGGCAGCTGTCTTGTTACAGTTTGGTAATCCCCTGGTAATATTAGTTGGGTGATTGCAGATCACTATGGATCTAATTTTGGTGTATGCATGTGTTTCTATACTTTTTGTGGCCCACAAGTCTCATTGGTTATTATTGCACATGAGATGAATTTGAGCTTTCTACTTTTGTTGGTGATGCTCTGTTCTTATTCTTTGTCTTCTCATTGATTGTCAGCCAGGGTGATCACTGATAGGGAGTCTGGAAGGTCTAGGGGCTTTGGCTTTGTGAACTTCTCCTCTGGGGATTCTGCCACCAACGCAATGCAAGAAATGGATGGCAAGGTTAGAGGGAGGATAAACTCATACACATAGGAAATTTCTTCTTGAATGATGTTTTAATCAATTCTGTCTGTCGGGAAATGCAGGATCTTGATGGGAGGAGCATTCGAGTAAATTTTGCTAATGACAGGCCGGCTGGTCCTCGATTCGGAGGTGGCAATCAAGAGGGAGGCTTTGGGGGTGGCTGGTGAACAGGGGTGCCTCAAGCTCCAACTGCCTTTGGGCTATGGGTGTGTTCCCCATTGGCCAATAGGGATTCCTATCTAGCTATAGCTACTTGTTGCAGTTTGGTTGATTTGTGTTATTTCTCAATATGTGTACCGAATAGGACTAATCAGTGCTATTGATCAAATTTTGGTTGTTTGCATTGCATTTTGTTCGGGGAGGTAAGAAATAGACACCAGATGTGTACGTTACTGCTCTGTTTGTTTCGGCACCCCACACTGCAGAATGAACTTTCGACAATTCTGAATAACAATTCTGAGACGGTGATATAAGTGTTTGTGATTAACAAGCATAGCTACAGTCAGGCTCAGCATTATTTAGACAAAATTTCAAAAACTAGTTGCATTTGAAAAAAATGGTTCTGTTTGGTCAATTCGGATAAAAATTGTGTTTAAGATTCCGTTGGTACCTATACCTGAGATTGCATAAACTAAACTGACCATTGTAATAAATATTTTGCAATTGTTCATGTAAAGCGTTTGCCCTAATCTTTTACTATCTATTGTTGATCCTTTTTAGATTTTTAGCGTGGGATGTAAAATTTTGATTGTTTATTATATATATTTCATTTACAGTATGGTTAGTTCTTAGAAATACGATCTGAATAAATGGAAATATATTTTAGATGGTTTGGATACATTTTTTAAAAATAAAAAATTGATTGGACTATTGTACTTGGATTGTTTTCAAACCAAATCAACTAAATGCTCATCATAGCTACAATGAATAAATGAATTAGTAATATTCACATAAAAAAAATAGTTTGTGATTTGTTTTTAGTAGGTTGCCCTTTTTTTCTTTTTTCCCTAAGATAAATCACTAATGTTTGAAAGTGGGCCAAATCTCTCTCATTCTCTCTATCTATTAAAGTAATCATGCAATGGTACCAAAAATGTTTCTCCTCTTACTATGAGAGACAAAAGTTTTCATACATTGCAATTGAGTCCTCCGTTTGTGAAGAAGCTCAAAAGTCAAAACATGAACTCTTCTTAGGTGCATTAAGATAGCGCTTATTCAGGTCGCAAAAGAAGTCATTTCAACAATGTGTTGAAAAAACTGCATGAGATTTTCTCAATGTATAACATAGACGACAACAGGTTAATTTTAGTGGAGAAGCTCCCCGACTGAGGAGTCTCAACGACTTTTGTTTGTGGAGAGCGAAAATATAATTAACAATGCCAACAACATGAAGTTGGGTTCATTGGTTTTAAGGAATTTAAGTTTATGATGATAGTGCAGGCCAAGGCTCATCATCTTGTCAATTTTCATGAGTAATGTCAATTAAGATTACAAATCATTATCAGATTAATTAATTGCAAAATTGAATCGAGCGTTTTTTATGATCTATAATTAAATTTATCCAATTGGGTAGTAATAGTTGCTAATTGATTTATACTTTCATTTTGAGCGAATGGTTGGAGATAAAAAACACCTTGTTTGCATTATTTTAATTACATGGGCTTATCTTGACAAAATAAAACTGATAGGGAAGCCTTTTGTACTTTTTTTTTTAAATAGTTGAGTGGCTAACCTGCCTACTTTTGACACAATGGTTTATCAGAGAAAAAACAAAGAAAAAAAGTGATTTATTTGGACTGAGTCACAAACAAGAGTAATTTTCTAGCTATTTTTGCCAAATCAAATCTTTTGCTTGTATATGAACTAAGGGTGTAAGCTTTAACTCGAAAGGTGAACCTGTAACCGGCTTAAAGTTTCCAAGTTTAGCTTGATTTAGAAGATAAGAATATAGTCATTTAGGCTAGTGCAACCTGGTCTAGATTCAATGCATACAGAAGTGGCTTGAGTCAGTTTAACTCAAAATTGTGCAAACATGAAACTTTGCACTTTGTTATTTTCTTGTAATTTTTGTAATTATTTTAGGGGTGTTTTAGTTTCTTACTTTAAGAGTTATTTTTGGACTTGATTAGGTTAATTTTATTAGAGATATTTTATTAGAAAAAAATATGAATAAGGATTAGATTTACTAGTTAGAATTAATCAGGATACGTTTTCCTATTTTATTTAGTCTTGTACCTATAGTAGCTCTTATGTTTTATGGAGCCTTACATAAAGGCCATGAATATGTGCCTTAAGGAGCAACTTAAGTCTTTAATGAAAGATATCAAATTCCTTTCATTCCTAGGAAAATCCTTAATTTCTCTTCCTAGGCCTCGATGAGTTTGTCCCTCGTTTCCTACGCTAACTCATTGCATGAGGTGGTATCAGAGCAGGATTGAATCTCGTACTCTTTGATGGCTAACCCGAAAATGCTAGGAGGTGGTCCTAAAGATGGTGATCTTGGGGCTGAGGCCTCACTTGATAAAGAATTGGCATTATTGGTTTTGGAGGAGCTGATTGAGCAGTAGTATAAAGATCAACTGGATCATCAAATATAATGTATAGAAGAGTGCTTTGCCAATATCATTACTCAATTCTGTGCCTTAGGGTTGGACACCGACAGGAATTGGAATAGTGGTAGATTCCAAGATTACAAGGATTCACCCTTTGGCCGGCCTATTGATAGGCCCTTTCCTGCGTATTGACGTAGGCAGTAGGCTTATGTGGATGAAGAGTATGATGGTGCTAAGGACTTTTGCCTAAGTCACCCTAGGTGAGGTGTTGGACATGGTCAGAATATGGGGAAGTATTGGATTAAGGCAGATGTTTGGGAAAATTATTTATTTCCTTTGGAACAAGATGAAATTTTATTGCATCAATACCAATGTCATCAAGAACAAGACAATTACACTTATGGAAACTATGATAAAGAGAAATACAAAACATCTAGTGAAGAGAGGAAATTAAATCTAGAATTCTAAACGTATTTACATGTAATGATCCATGTAAAAAGGAGGAGGTATTTGTAAGCTAGATGGAAAAGATGAAGGCTATGAAGAAAGTATGGGGCAATATGTGCAAAATTTTAATAAAGCCATGAAAGAATTTGCAATTAATATAATTCAAGACGAGCAACAAGAAGGGGATGTCAGATAATTTGTAAGCCATGGTAATCATGTGGTGCAAAAAGAAGATGAGATAGGAGAAATTGCATGTAATACAAGCAAATTGGTACAAAATGAAGTGATTGACAATGAGAAGCCAAAACTGGTTTTTGTGGATTTCCTTGGAGTTGATGAATTTTTATCAAGCGAAAATAATTTAATTTGACAATGGATAAATATGGGAGTATAACAACATTAACATGGATCTACATTCAAGAAGCATGAAAGGAGTTTGTTGTGCTCCAAATATTTACTTATGTGGCATGAAAGAACTTAATTTTAGTCGAGGTACTCAAGGTTGAGTTTTTTTTCAAGAGGAGGAGAATGGCGTGGAAGGAAAATTTTACACTTTGTTATTTTCTTGTAATTTTTATAATTATTCTAGGGGTATTTTGTTTTCTTAGTTTAAAAGTTATTTTTTAACTTTATTAGGTTAATTAGAGTCTTTATTAATGGGTAAAATCCACCAAGGGTACTTTAGCTTTTTTTTTTTTCCTAATTGGGTACCTTGCCTTCAAGTTGCCCTAGCAAAGTACCTTACCTCTTATCATGGGTCTTATCTAAGTACTTTTCATTAATTTCGGAATTATGTATGACAGAAAATGCTGACGTGGCATAAAAATCATTAAAATAAATAATAAAATAACACTTATGGTTCTTATATTTTTGAAAAAATTATAAAAAACCCTCAAAACTACTAAAATGCTTTTAAATCTAGCATCAATCTCATCGAATCTGGACAAATCTGGACAAATCAGATCAAATCTGGCGGCGGTGCATCTCCCTTGGCCACAGGTCTATTTGTCTTCCCTAACCCTTTGATCGAGGCTCGAGTGAACTCGGGATCATCGGATTTGCAAGCGAAAATCGTCTTAGCCGACGAAGATCAACTGAATCATCGCTGATCGTTTAAATTGTTTGAACATCCGACAAATAAAACATAGGTAAAAAGAAAAGTTGAAATTGTCAGGCTCCTACGGCAAGGCTTTGAGGAGACGAGACTGAGGAGGGATCTAAGGAATGAGAGGAAGACGGATTCGGAGAAGCATTCGATTCGAGGGGAGATACTCGATCGATACAGAGGAGAAGTGAATTGGTCTTGGGGACAAGAAAGTTGAAACGCCTGGAGAGGGAATCGGCATCCGATGAGGGTCTTGACGTTGAAGATTCGATGAGATCGATGCCAGAAAACGGGGCGGCCCGGGGGGGGGGGAGGCAGTGGGATATGGGGTGACAATCTCCTCTTCCGATATTTTGGGGGTTTTTTGTAATTTTTTTCAAAAATGTAAGGACCACAAATGTTATTTTATTATTCATTATAATATTTTTTTATGCAACGTCAGCAGTTTCCATCAGACATAACTTCGAAATTAACGGAAAGTACTTAGATAAGAAACGTGATAAAAGATAAGGTATCTTACTAGGGCAACTTGAAGGTAGGGTACCAAATTAGAACAAAAAAATAAGCTAAGGTACCCCTGGTGGATTTTACCCCTTTATTAATTATGGTATTGATAAGTCTTAATTTGAATGAGATCGATTCAAGCAAGAAGGTTAATATGGGGCCCATAACTCCAGAAGGGATTTGGGAATATTCAGATTAAAGTGCATATATATATATATATATATAAAGAGAGAGAGAGAGAGAGAGAGAGAAAAAAAAAAGAGAGAATAGTAGAGAGTATAGTAGAGCAGAGAAAGAATAGTATGAATTAATTGATGCCCTCGGCGCTAAGATTAATGGGGGTATTTATACCCTTCTCAGGGTGTATGACCTCCCATAAATTAAAGGGAGCATGCCACGTGTTGAGCTTCTTCTTATGTTATCGGAAATAGGCCGATAGGGATGTGAAATTGCCTTCAATTCGAGCTTATCTCAGTATGGTTAGCTAGGGCTTGGGACCGCGTTCCATCAGGTGTGAAGTAAGAATTTTATAGAAATCTTTTATTGAAAAAAGATATCAATTAGGATTAGATTTCCTAGTTATAATTTGATAGTCAGACAACATGGTTGAATCGGGTCTAGATGATGCACCTAGATGGACCAAGACCTAGGCTTGTAAGCTAAGACAATCGTTAGGGCCCTGGAGAGTGTCTCACATGGAAACCTTTTGATGCCAAGTTAGGACTTCCATGAGAGTGAAATACCCAAGGTTTTAGCAGAAAGAAGAACATACTTCTCCAAGCCATAAGGGTTCCGTTTTATGCATGTCAAGTGCCTTTTGCTGTGGCCTCTTAGGAATGTCACCATTGTAGAAATTCCCCTTGATTGTAAAAATCTCATTTTGGCTAGTCATCATCTTGCTCTATGTTGCTTCATTGAGTAGAGATCTTCTTAGGCAAGTTTTTTTTTTTTTTATCAGGCCCAATTGTCGAATTATATTGAGCCAAGCCTATTACGATGTTAGAGTTAATTAGGATAACTTTTCCTATTTGATTTAGTCTTATATTTACAGTAACTTTTAGGTTTTTGGAGCCTTATATTAAAGCCCATGTATATGTGCCTTAAGGAGCCAACTTTAGAGTTCAATAAAAAAATCACTTTCCTTTGTTCTTGGGAAAATTCTTAATTTTTCTTTCTAGGGATTAACGAGTTCATCCTTTGTTTCCTACACTAACTCTCTATGTTAGAAATTATTGGAAACTATTTGAATTTTTTATAACACGTATTTTGATTCCCATAACCTAGCCAACTACTTGGTCCTATACTTGTAGATTGACCCGACCCAACTGAGTCCTAGGTCTCCTATACTCTTAACCCTAAAACACAAGTTTCACATCGTCACCCCTTTTCCTCCACGAAACACGACAGACAACACCTTCAGTCTCACTTTCATACCTTTTTCCTAGGTCTCTTATACTCTTAACTCTAAAACACAAGCTTCACATCATCACCTCTTTTCCTCCATGAAACACGACAGATAACACCTTTAGTTTCACTCTTATACCTCTTTAGTCCTGATGCCTACTTGGTTGTGGTAACCCTCATCCTGATTTCTTCGCGAAAGCCTTTCCTCTCTTTCAATTACCTTACCTCCCTCCTTCCGCACGAACATAGCTTCGGAGGCCGTTATGAGCTTGCCACATTCTGTTAAAGCCAATCAGCTATTGGTGGTGACCTTTTTCCTTAAATTTTTGTGGCAGTGTCTTTCTCTTGGTCATCTCGCATACCTGCCTCCACACCTATATAGCCTCAAGGGTCATTGCCAGGCTGTAAACTTCCATCAAAGGCAATCAGCCATTGGTGGCAATCCTCATCACTTACGACTATTCCTCGCCTTTTTCGGTTTCTTACTTCTTGCCATTTTGTTTTCCTCACCCCACACTCGTACCTGTTACCATTTGGACGTTACCTTCCATCAAACCTAGAAGCTAACCATCATAATTCATCACAAATGTTTTAAAGAAAACCTGACCCTGACTTGAAAAACTTTGGTTAGTTTCAGTTTGGGTTATCTATACAATTACGATTATTTAGGTTAGGATTTTTTTGGGTTTTAGACAAGCTATAAAAGTCAGGTTCCAACCTGACCCTAACCCATCAACTTGAACTTTCACCCCCAATATGAACCAACAACAATAAGGCTTCTACCAAAGTTAAAAATTCTGTAAGAATGACATAAAGACAAGAGGGGCTCTAAAGGTAAAACAACAAACTATCTTATTTGTGATCAACCCATCATATTTGCCATTATTCTTATTGCTTTTCACACAAACATATCAAAATTGGGTTTCAATTTTCCCAACTGATAATGGGGCCAAGCTTACTTTCTCATGCAAAGCTTGGAAAATAGAAATACTCAAGGCTGCTAATGGGCCTATAACATTTACTGTATGAGGACATCCATTGGAAGATTTGTAAATAACACATAAGATTGTTAGGACTTTTCCATGTGCCCCAAACTAGATGTAGAGCCATGTATTCCTTGTCCCTACTAAATTTGGCAACACCACACATATTGTATAGGATTTTTCATAAAATTTACAACTTGACCTAAAAAAATTTTAAATTTGATACGTATGCCATAAAATAAAGTGAAATCTGAATTTGGTCCCCTAACTTTTCGGTTTGTCCTAAATTGGTCCCTTAACTCTAAAAGTGCCTATTAAAGTCCTCTGACTTATCTAACATGTCCTATTTGGTCTCTATCATCAATTCAAATGTTATTTTTGGACGGAACTTTCCTATATGGTAGTTTGCTACCCTATGGTGGGCCCCAAACTGCTACATGGATGACTATAGTAAAAGAACAAAAAAATTTAAATTAAAATTGATACAAGCAAATAATCATAAGGACTTAAGTTGTAAAATTTTCCAAAATCCTCTTCTTTTTTTTTTTTGCCTTGGTTTCCAGTAGACGATAATTATGCCTTCCTCCTCTCTCATTCGATTCTAGTAAATGGCGATTCCAATAGCACCGTTACAGATGACGAAGTAAGAACGACAGCAAACGGCAGAATCTATCACTTCAAAAATTGATTAGATCATGTTTCTAGTTAAAGGGTTTTGAGAATTATTGAATTGGTACGCTTTAAAGATGAAAACAAATTGCAGGATCAAGAAGCCAAACACTCCTTTGAAGGTAAAAATATCCCTAGTCTACTCTTATTTGAAATCGGAATTTCTTGTACTAAGAAGAACCTATAGTTTAGTTGAATTCAACTGGTGCTAAATGAAATCATCGGACTCATAATGAAGAATGCAAACGGATTGGCCTGATTTGATCTTGAAGCTCCTTGGCCACTACTATTTATGAAAGTCACTAATGGATGGTTCAGTTTTATACTATTAAGGCCAGAGAACAACACAACCTTGGTTTGGGGGCTTGATTTCACTTGGATTGGTTTGATTTTTAGTTCGAATCAAATCTGGGTTTGTGAAGTTGTTCATGAACCCTAACATTAATTTTTAAAATTAAAAGTTGTGTGTGCAAAATTGTTGAAAAGGGATAGTTTCTTTGTGTCCAGTGATTTTTGGGGAGCAAAACCTTTCTAGTTTCATCGCTGTTTGACATATTCGTCCTCAAGCATTGTGGAGAAATCGCAATTATCACAATTCTTGGGAAGGCCACGGGACTGGAGCTGTTGGTCGTGGGCATGGTACCGATGAGGCTACTGCCATCAGCAGCCTCGTGGCCTTGACTGGGAATGGCAAAAAGCCAATGGAGGGTTGCTACTATGGCTGACTATGGAGGCTAGAAGGAGATGATACGTGAAGGAGAGAAAATGAAGAAGATGATTTGGGGAAATTTGTAATTTAAGACCTTATGATTATTTATTTTTGTTAATTTTAACTTGAAATTTTTTGTTCGTATATTATAGTCATCTATGTGACAGTTTGGTACCTACCATGGGATATCAAACTAAACACGTAGGCAAGTTCTGT
This sequence comes from Aquilaria sinensis, assembly GCA_005392925.1. Lineage (NCBI taxonomy): Eukaryota > Viridiplantae > Streptophyta > Magnoliopsida > Malvales > Thymelaeaceae > Aquilaria > Aquilaria sinensis. Next base: position 169,164 of record SMDT01003127.1, on the reverse strand, counting down.
CTGAAATAATACGTAAATTGATAGTAGAGACTAAAATAAGACACACCAGATGAGTTAGGAGACTTCAATACGATGAAAACGTGCTCTTTAATTAGTTGCCATTTTCGCATTTTCGTCCTTGGCTTTTTCAATTAATTTTGTTGTGAAAAGATTATGTCGCCTCATTTGTTTGACAAAATCCCTCTTAATTACTTCAGATGTGGACCTTTTCTTGAATCTTGTCCTATAGAGGTTGTAATAGCAAGTTGGTCCCGTAGTGGCCCCCACCCATACCCAAACCAATTTAGCTTGCTTGTGTTTTTTTTTTGTTCTATCATGAGATTTCTAAAAAATATTGAATTATTTGCTTAAAAAAATTATAATGTTTCCCAAGCATTCATATGATCATTTCATTAACTCCACATAAATTTCAGAGTCTCAAAGTAAAAAAAGATTCTTTAGTCTGAAATCTTTAACCCATCGAGGTAGAGTAAGTATGAAAAAGGAAAAATAATTTACCTAAAACTTTGCATAATACAATTTGGTACAAATAAAGTATTTGTCTTCCTTCCAAATGGTTGCTACAAATGTTAATGTTTGATGGTTGCCATATCTCAATACTTTCAACCTTCTCATTTATCAGAAGTTTCAGGTGATGAGTGAGATCACAAACACAAAAAATAAAAGATATCAATTAAAAAACCCAATGTGTTTTCACATATGTTTAAGTGCAGGTACAATATTCTCTATAAGTTGAATACAATAGTAATATTATAGGGCTTGATGAATACTCATAAGTGTATTGCTATGAAGGGTTTAAATCATCATTATACACTTTGAGTATGATTAATTTCTATATTCTGAGCATTTTTCCACCTGGTTACTATTCACAGATTTTTACTATTCATTGAATTACTATTCACCTATCACTATTCACCAACCTACTATTTATACGCATATTTTACTGTTCATACACGTTTCACTATTCATTAATATTAAATAATTATTTTTAACATAGGTAAAATCATCACTTAGCGACCCTTCACGAGAAAAATCATATCTGGAGCTGTAGATGTCAGAACTGAGTGATCCCAAATTCGTCTGAAACCCAACACATATATCTTTAACTCTACTTCATTTTGCGAGTTAATTTGATTCTTTTCATTGCCAAAATATAATTATAAATGAGACCATTCATTATTTTCGTATGCTAAAGAGTAGTTTTGGTAGAAAAATCATAACCTGAGCTACGGATATCCGATTTGAATGAGTAAACTATTAATTCGAAGCTAAAGAGGAGATCTACAACTTCCATTCTTTGAGGAAGAGCTGATCTGATGTCTACGATGGTCAAAAAATTAAAAGAAGTTACAGCCCTCCATTATTGATTTGTATTTACCTACATTTTACCATTTTATTTTTACCATTTCACCCACCCCAAAACTCTATAAATAGGCACCTTGGGGGGAGGGTGAAGGACGCCACTTTATTAAGTCATTTTTCTTAAGCTATTTCCATGTTCTTGTATTATCTTTAGCTTTTTTCCTTTGTTCTTGTTCTAGTTTTCAATACCGAAGATCTGTCCATGTGTTTTCTCATTCTTGATCTTTTAATCTATGTTTATTTCATCTTTCTACATGTTGTTTACTTTTGTTATGCCTAACTAATCTTCTTTTTGCTAAGGTGAAAAGGTGAAGCTTTTGGTATAGAGATTATGATTGATTTGAATGGATCATAACGTTAACGGTATTTTCTTCCTTAATTTATTTAACTTCCTTCCTTATTAAGTAGGAGTCTTGATTCATCATAGTCAATCATTGACATAAACGCTACTTGATTCCCTCTATAGAACATGGCTCTGCTGGCTATATTGGAATCTTGAGTTATTGTCGATAAAGGTTGGCATGATGGATACTTGAATCCATTAGCAAGCGTTGGCGTTTTAAGATCAATGAAAGTTAATACTAACTAAATTCCCCGATTAGGACCTCATTTATGTGTGGATCCTAATTGAGTAGTAAGATAGGCTAAAATTAATCATAACCGATATACTAAAAGTGGATCTCCTAACCTTAGCTGTTTTAATTGAATTTTAATTTTAATTCACACTTGTTTACACATTCCACCAAAACTTTCTTTATTAAAAATTCAACTTGTAGTTCTTAATTAACTTCCCTGTGGTTCGACACTTGGACTCCCGAGATTTTATTACTTGCGACAACCTACACTTGGGTTACAATTGTTAGAGTGCAGCAAGTTTTTTGCACTGTTGCCGCGGAAGTAAAATTAGAGTACAAGTTTATTTTTTTTTCTTTTTGTTCTTTTTATTTTATTTTATTTTATTTTTGTTTTGTTCTTTATATGGCAGGTTGAGCCTCCTACCTCTTAATTTATGTTAATCTTATTTTTCTTTATTTTTCTTTATTGTTAAATGGAAGGCTGAGCCTCCTACATTTTATTTTCTATTTATTTTGTGTTATTTTTTTATTGTTGAATGACAGGCTGAGCCTCCTATCTTTTATTTTTTGTTCATATTGCTTTCTTTTTATTTATTTTTCTTATTATCATTGTATGGAAGGCTGAGCCTCCTACCTAACTTGTTATTAATATTTATTTTTCTTGTTGTTATTTTGTTATTGTATGAAAGCTTGGTCACGTACATTAAGTGGTAGACTGGTAAAAGAATCTTCATCTTCTTCAAACATGGCAGAACACATTAATAAACAAGAAGATAATCATTCTCTTCATAATGACTAAAATCGGCCTAAGACACTTAGAGAATACATGAACCCCATAAGAAATAGCACTCAATCATGTCTAATATTTCCCGCTGATGCATGTTACTTCAATTTCAAGCCAGATATTATTCAGCTTTTACCAACTTTTCATGGCTTTAATTCTGAAAATCCTTACTTGCATCTTAGAGAATTTAAGGAAGTCTGCCACACATATAACAACCTAAACTGTAGTATGAACACAATCAGGCTTAAGTTTTTTTATTTTTCTTTAAAAGATAAAGCTAAAACTTGGTTACAGAATCTTAGGTCAGGCTCCGTTAATTCATGGGATGAACTACAACAACAATTTTTTAAAAAAAAAATTCCTGCCCACAGAACAAATTCTTTCAAAAGGTAAATCACAACTTTCACACAAAAATCAGGAAAACCTTTTTACCAGTGTTGGGATAGATACAAAGATTTACTTAACACATGCCCACACCATGGTTTTGAAACTTGGAGATTAGTCTCACATTTTTATGAAGGTTTGACACCTAGGGAAAGACAAATGGTGGAAATGATATGCAATGGAACATTTGATGATAAAGATCCTGACGAGGCAATGAATTATCTAGACATGTTAGCAGAGAATGCACATAATTGGGACACCGCTGGTACCTATGAGGCCCCAGGTAAGACTCAAACCCTTGTATCTAGTGGAGGCATATACCATCTTAAGAAAGATAATGACCTTCAAACAAAATTCGCATATCTAGCTAGAAAGGTTGAAGCTTTAGAAATAAAGAAAATTGGTCAATTAAAATCTGTTGAAGAAATTGTTTGTCACATTTATGAGACCAATGACCATCCCACTAGCAATTGCCCAACCTTGCCCTCTTTCAAATAATGTCTCCATGAACAAGTTAATGCATTGAACAACTTCAAGAAGCCAACCCAAAATCTATACTCGCAAATTTACAATCCTGGTTGGAGGAATCATCCAAATTTCAGTTGGAGAAATGATAATCATGCTCAACTGTCACAACCAACTTTGCACACCCAACAAAATTTTCAACAATCTCAAGGGTATGCACCATATGTTCCTCCTTTTAGGAAAAATTTTGAAGATACATTGCATTCATTCATTGAGAAGCAAGAGTCTATCAATGCTCAAACAAATGAAACTATGATTAATTTGAAAGATATCAATACTCAAATAAGTCAAACCATGACTGATTTGAAAGATACTCTTGCAAAATTTGCATCTGCACTTAATACTCAAGAGAAAGGAAAATTTCCTTCTCAACCACAACCAAATTCCAAAAGTCAAACCATGGATCAAGTGAAGTTAATCATTATACTCCGTAACGATAAGGTTGTTGAAAAATCTATTCCTGATCCTTGTGAAGAAGACGATGAGTCAACTTCTAAGAGTAAAGAAGGGGTTGAACCTATACCAAGCGAAGAACAAATTGAATCTCCACCAATACCTCCATTTCCTCAGGCGTTAACAGTTCCTAAGAAGGTGAATAAGAATCCTGAAATTCTTGATATCTTCAAGCAGGTAAAGATCAATATCCCCTTGTTGGATACAATTAAACAGGTACCTTCTTATGCAAAATTTTTGAAGGATTTATGCACTGTTAAAAGAAAACTGAATATGAAAAAGAAAGCCTTATTGGCCGAACAAGTAAGTTCTGTTATTCAAAATAACACTGCTTTGAAATACAAAGACCTTAGCTATCCAACAATTTTATGTTTCATTGAAGAACATAAAATTGAGCAAGCATTACTTGATCTTAGGGCTAGTGCAAACTTACTTCCATATTCAGTTTTTCAAAAACTAAATTTGGGTGAGTTAAAACCAACCGATGTAACTCTTTTGCTTGCTGACAGATCAGTGAAAGTACCAAGAGGAGTCATTGAAGATGTGTTAGTCCAAGTTGATAAATTCATTTATCTTGTGGATTTTATTATTTTAGACACACCACTAGTGGAAATTAAAAATTCAATACCTGTTATTTTGGGACGTCCATTTTTAGCAACATCTAATGCTTTGATTAATTGCAGGAATGGATTGATGAAGCTGACATTTGGGAATATGACATTGGATTTAAATATTTTCAATTTGCTTAAGCAACCTCCTGAAAAAGAAGATGAAGGTGAAGATGTCTGCGTTATTAACGCAACTAAGGAAAACCATATCCAAGAAGGGAGTATCTTTGATCCTCTAGAAAATAGGCTAGTTAATTCATTTGAATCAAATATGCATGTAGATCAGGATATATTTGACATTTGTGCATTGTTTGATTCTTCACAGGTAGAGGGGAACACATGTTAGACACAAAAAATTGAAGAGTTAGGAAAACCTAAAGTTGAAGAGCAAAATAAAATTCACACAATTGAGTTGAAGCTTTTACCCAAACAATTGAAGTACCTAATGTCAGATAAAGATGCTAAATCAAGGCTGATACGCTAAATTATATTGTTCCAGGAATTCAACATTGTGATCAAGAATAAGAATGGCATCAAAAATATTGTCGCTGACTATTTGTCAAGACTGACAACGAATTCAACAATTGAGGCTGCACCCATAAATTATTGTTTTCCTGACAAATTTCTATTTTCTGTCACTACAGTACCTTGGTTTGCTAATATTATCAACTTTTTGGTGACAAGACAGATACCAGCTCAATGGTGTAACCAAGATAAGAAGAAATTTCTACATGGGGTGACAAACTTTTATTGGGATAACTCTTATATTTTCAAATACTGTCTTGACCAAATATTTACAAGATGCATACCTGAGGATAAAGTCAAAAGTGTCATTGAATTTTCCCATTTTGAAATGTACGGAGGGCATGTTTTGTCAAAGAAAACAGCTGTAAAGATTTTGTAGTCTAAATTTTACTGTCCCTATTTGTTTAAAAATGCACATGCATTCCGCAAAGTCTTTGAAAATTGTCAAAAATTAGGATTCATTTCTTCCCGTTTAAGTGGCGGATATGGTACTCCGTGGCTCTCAAGTCGGTTATCTCAGTTTCCCATAATAACTAATTTCTTTTTCTCCTCTCTCAATTTTTTCTCACCAACGGATTCTACTCTTTTTGCTTTGTGAAAATACTTTTCTACTTTCCCAATGAATGTTCTTAAAAGGATTTACCAAGCTAGATGTGAACGATTAAGAGTTTTGATGCACAAAGGCATTCCCGAAGATGTGCGTTGGTTAATTAAAGCTAAGGTTCGTTTGGCCGGTGAAACCCCAGGTGCATTTGTGTCTCACATGCCTGGCTTAGGCAAAAGCTCTTATGTCAAAAAACGGAGAGCGAAAAGGTTACAAGTCTGTCATAAATGTGGTCGATGGACTTGTGATACTCGATATCATTATTTAGGAATGGTGTCTGATAATCGAGAAGATAAAATACAATTCATCAAGAATGGCCTGAGTAAGGATTCTTTGGATAATATCCGATTGACTCTTGAGACGCATTCTTGTGGATTAGTGCAACATGAACTTCTTGGTTTATGGAGTATTTTTCATAAAGAAAGAGAGCGTTATAGTCATGGGAATCTGACTTTAAAAGACTCTGTTTGCCAGTTGTAAGAAAACTGGATGAAAAGTAAATCCCCAACTCATAGAAGACGTTGAAGCCGTTATTGGAAGTAAAACCAGTGGAAGAAGTGAGCCACAATCACAACTACTTTACATTAATTTCATTTTATTTTTATTTTTATTTTTTTTCTTTACAGGTTGTCAATCCTTAATAAGTGATGAAGTACTGTGGAAGAGAGCAATCGGACTTGTGGATCTGTTTATCTTGTCTTTTAGTTTTATTTTCAGTATTTTCTTTATTTTGGTTTAAGTTATTTCAGGTTTTTCATTTTCAATAACTACCATTTTAGGTAATATTTTCTTCACTCTTCTTTTCTATATTTTAACATTGGGACAATGTCTTAATCTGGTTGGGGGAGAGATAGTTGATATTTGATTTTTTTTAGTTTAGTTTCTCTCATGCTGATATTAAAATCATTAGATAAAACACTTAGTTTATGATGGCTGAGTAAAGAGTAATTTTTCACTCTTGAGACGCATCCTATTTTATGTGACATGCATAACATTTTTTTCTTGCAAGCATAAATAGTTGCATGTAGGAATATTTAGCATGAATTTAGGTTGTTTGTTTGTATTTAAGAACCTAACTCATGGAAATATCATCATTGGATGTATACCTTATAAATTTGAAATGATTGTTAATTTTTAAAAGAAGTTAAAATATGTTGCTTTTTACCTAAGGAAAATAAATAACCGGTGAGCACTTTTGAGCCTTTAGTGTTTATTAGGATGTGTGAATTTCTTTGTTGAGAGTGCTTATTTTGTGTTTTGAGCTAGACCTTGCTTGGATGAGTGGTCTTAAGGAACCATGTAACCTCACTTCTTGCATGTAAATTTAAGGAAGAAAATGACATTTTAAGGCTAACCACCTACCAAAAAGCTAACCTTGTACATTATCCCTTAGTGAGCCCATTTGAGCTTTATAGCTATATTTTTTGTTTGAATCCTATTTGTTTAACCACTTCCACCTCATTTTGATCCTTTAATGTCCTTGGAACTAGTGATACTTATGTGATGATGGGCTTAGAGAACTAAAATGAATGTGTTATTTTTGGTAAAATAAAAAATAAATGTGAGGCATACTTTAGAATATGTTGAGTTACCTTGTGCTTAAATTGTGATAGTAGAAAAATTTGGGGTGAATTGAGCTTGAATAATAAAAATTGAGTGTGTATCATTGGATGGTTGAGTTTTAAACAAATGTTGATTTGTTATTTATAATAGAAAAAGGCAAAAGTGAGACCATAAGAAAAAGTCATCGCAAAATAACATTAAATATATATATATATATATAAATAAAAAAAAAAAACTCTTTCATTTCATAATAATTGGCTTCTTTCTCTTTTATGGCAGTCTAAAAAAAAATTGTTCTATTTTCCTTTCAAATAAAATTATATATGCTTATACCCATGTGAATCCATACTAAAGTAAAGATGAAAGCCATTTTCTTTTATCTTTTTCTGACAGATAAATGCATAATCATGGGAGACAATTTTGAAAAAAAAATAATACAACTTTCGCCTTAATATTTGTTTAAGTCAAATGAGGCCAGCTATTTTGAAACGGAGATGGGTAAAATAAAAAATAAAAATAAAAAGAAGGTAAAAAAGTGTTAAATTCAATAAGTTTAAAACTCAACCATATTTGTTTTCTAAACTCATGTGTTAATAAGGAATTGTGTTTTGGAGAGGACTTGGAGACTAGGGTCGATTTAGGTATTTAGTGTTTTAGGTGCCCATATTTATTGTTCATTGTATTACTGGTTCTCTTAAACTCCACCATTAAAAAACCTCCATCTGATTCTTGCTTTCACCAAACCCTGCCTCATTATAACCTTATATAAAGACCATTGGACTTAAATTTACTTGCAATCCCTGTTGGGGTTAAAATTGGATCCCCTTACAAACTCCGGATTGAGAAACACAAATTAAACTGTTCACAAACCCACCTTAAAATAAGTGCAAATACTTAGGAAGTGATCTTCTACCTCTGGTAACAAGGACTTAACTTTTTCTCCTTTCATTAATTACTTGCAAATCAAGTTTACAAGTGTTATATATTCATAGCATGATCTATCATGAGTTGTTAGATTATGTATTTTATTTATTTTCTTAGGTTATACTTGCTAGAGACTAGCAAGAACCTGGTTGGGGGGTGTGATGAATACTCATAAATATATTACTATTAAGGGTTTAAATCATCATTATACACTTTGAGTATGATTAATTTCTATATTCTGAGCATTTTTTTCACCTGGTTACTATTCACATGTTTTTACTATTCATTGAATCACTATTCACCTGTCATTATTCACTGACTTGCTATTCATATGCGCATTTCACTGCTCACACATGTATTTTACTATTCATTAATTTTAAATAATTATTTTTTACTAATCATCATTTGGCGACCTTTCACGAGAAAATCATATCTGGAGCTGTAGATGTCAGAACTGAGTGATTCTAAATTCATCTGAAAGCCAACACATAGATCTTCAACTCTACTTCATTTGATAAGCTAATTTGATCGTTTTCATTGCCGAAATCTTATTATAAATGAGACCATTCATTATTTTCGTATGCTAAAGAACTGATCTGATGTCTATGATGGTCGAAAAATTAAAAGAAGTTGCGGCCCGCCATTATTGATTTGTATTTACCTACATTTTACCATTTTATTTTTACCATTTCACCCACTCCAAAGCTCTATAAATAGGCACCTTAGGGGGAGGGTGAAGGAGGCTATTTTCTTAAGCCATTTTTCTTAGGCCATTTTCATGTTCTTGTACCATCTTTAGCTTTTTTCCTTTGTTCTTGTTCTAGTTTTCAATACCGAAGATCTGTCCAAGTGTTTTCTCGTTCTTGATCTTTTAATCTATGTTTATTTAATCTTTCTACATGTTATTTACTTTTATTATGTCTAACTAATCTTCTTTTTGCTAAGGTGAAAGGTTGAAGCTTTTGGTATAGAGGTTATGGTTGATTTGAATGGATTACAACGTTAATGGTATTTTCTTCCTTAATCTATTTAACTTCCTTCCTTCTTAAGTAGGAGTCTTGATTCATCATAGTCAATCATTGGCACAAACGCTACTTGATTCCCTTTGTAGAACATGGCTCTGCCGGCTATATTGGAATCTTGAGTTATTGTCGACAAAGGTTTGCATGATGGATACTTGAATCCATTAGCAAGCGTTGGCGTTTTAAGATAAATGAAAGTTAATACTAGCTAAATTCCCCAATTAGGACCTCCTTTATGTGTGGACCCTAATTGAGTGGTAAGATAGGCTAAAATTAATCATAACCGATATACTAAAAGTGGATCCCCTAACCTTAGCTGTTTTAATTGAATTTTAATTTTAATTCACACTTGTTCACACATTCCACTAAAAATTTCTTTATTAAAAATTCAACTTATAGTTCTTAATTCACTTCCCTGTGGTTCGACACTCGGACTTTTGAGATTTTATTACTTGTGACAACCTACACTTGGGTTACAACTGTTAGAGTACAGCAGGGCTCAATTTGACAACAACAATGGTTAATGTTAGAGTTCTCAATTATTTATACAAATGACTCATTTTTACAAAGAATAGTATTACACCTATAAAACATAACAAACTTAAGCATCATACGCTTGCTAGACTGTAACAATTCAAGCGGTAGTCAATCACACTTTTAATTTTTATCTATCACATTATTTTTGCAAAATCAATTCATATAAATGTTTGTAGGTAGGTTTAAGATTAACCTAAAACCCTTTTTGACAACTTGGATACCTTACCTAATCACAAACTACAAAGGAAACGTTCCAAGAATACTTCAAACTCCAAGAATTAACATGAACAAATGAAATTGGAAGACTTGTACCACAAAGGCTACACAGTTTCATGAGCACCAAGTTAAGTTCACACATAACCAAATTGAGAACAAATCTCAAGCAAATATATTAATATTGTAATCTGTATGTTATAGCAACAAATTTAGGCCTATTTAAACATATTCCAAGCCTTAAAAACACATAGAAAGTCGAACACAACAAACTAGAAAGGAACAGGACTTGTAATCATATTAAAAGTCCTAAACAAGCTAGAAAAAACACTTTTGGACTTGTATTAAACTAGTCCAGTTACTTAATTTAACTAGAAACATGTAAACAAATATGTGTTTAGGATGAAAAATGAGTGCAAAGGTCTAGTAAGCTATGTGGGTGCACGAATGGCACTTTGGGGCCTCTCGGGCATGCCCTGGTCTCTTGAGTGTCCAAGGGGTCCGAGGGTGGTCCGGCCTAACTTGTGATCTTCTTTGGTGCATGGTGTCTTCTAGGGTCCATGGTACACTAGGGTGTGTGCTCTTAAGATGTACATGTGGATTAGGGTCAATCTTAAAAATGTGCACCATTGCATATTGTTGCTCCATTTGTGCTCAAATGATGCTTCAAGTGTTCCATTGTTGATTTCCACATGTGTAGCCATGGATATTGATGGTTCAAAAGTTCAAGGCTGACCTTTGGTTTCGTCATAGACCTTGTAGCTTGAACATGGGCATGAAAGCTCCATGTAATCTCTTTAGTGCACCTTTGTGTGGCCTAGGTGTCCTTCCAATGAGGCTTGGGTGTGGGAAGTCTTGTACGACCCTTCTTGGCTTTACTGTGTCAAGATTAGCCTTCTTGACTCCAAGTAAGAATACTCTAAGATTTGATGTCATCAAACTCCAAAAGATGTTTAAATATTCCAATTTGAGCTCCTTAGCTTTAAACTGCTCAAGAACTTTACGAGTGTGCATAAGGGTGCCTCAGAGGTTATTATCATTACCCCTTAAACTTTAACTCGGGTTTACTTGCACATCAAACTTTACAACGTGAGACATTTTACCCCCTCAAGCAATTTAATTGAAACACATTTGATCACTTGGGTTACTTTTATCATGGGAACGACAATTTAGGTTATATAAGGATGGAAATAAAAATAAAAAGAAAATATATGGGTTAAAATATCCCACTTTGACTAAAAACAATTTCTTCTTTTGACGAGGATTCATAGGAGGGCTATAACATCATCTAGGATATTAGTCACAAGCAGCAAATTCTTCAAAGCTTCAACTAGCTTGTTTGTGATAGAATCTTGATAGGTTAATTGTCTGTTATATTGACGGATCAATCTAGGTCATTGATTGTAGTGAGTGTTTTTGGAATTTAAGGGTTTCCACAACATTTTAATGACTTAGAATGGCCATGATGGATCACTAGGCTGTCGTTCATTTTGTTATACTATTATTGGAAACTTAATTTTATAAGGGTTATGAGTTGAAAAATTTTTGCAATTAACACCTAATTCTTTTAACTTAAGTTAACTTAATTAAAAAAAAGTTTATTTTTTTACAGCATTTTTTCTTGGAATCAATTTTATTTGAAAAAAATATTTTGTGAGTGTAATAATCAATTAGAAGTAAAATTTTTATGATTTTATTAGATATTTATAAATTTTACATTTTTAGGTTTAAATAAAAATTCATAAAAATTTAATAACATTATAAAAATTTTATTTTCAATGTATTGTCACACCTAAATAATATTAAATTTCAATGAAATTGATTTTAGTTAAAAAAATAAAAATAAAAATAAATTTTTTAAATTAAGTTAATTTAAATTAAAATGAATTGAGTATAAAATTGTTATTACAAACTTCAGGTCGACTTGTCTTTCATTTGTTCACATGTATAAGAAAAAGGGGCAAAAAAAAACTTTATCTAATCATATTTCCAAGAAAAGACGTTATATGATCATATGAAACACTACATTTAGAGCACTTGATCTTCTTACAATAATCCATTGCCCCAAAAATAAACTACATAATAGGAACATTGTTAAAAGTCACCATAGACAAACGTAACCAAGTGATGCGGACCGACGACCATTTGCACTGATGAACCTCCGACCGGAAGTCAAGGTCGTTCGCCGCCATCTTAGTTTTCCCGTTTTACCCTCGTCTCAATCCCGTAATACCCAACATACCACTTAATGAACTTGCTCAATCCGGTCGCTAAATCGGTTGTTGGCTTGTACCCAAAATCCCTGTACGCCAAAGTCACGTTAGCGTGCGTGAAGGGCACGTCACCGTTCCTCGGCATCGTTATCACTTTCTTCTTCGCCGTCGTGTTCAGCAACCCTTCCAAAATTGATACCAACCGCCCGACTGGGACTGGCGACGTGTTACCAAGGTTGTACACTCTCAGCTGCGCCGGGCCACTCTTGGTTCCGCCGCTCCCGGTGCTTTTCTCAGCCGTGTCCAGTGCCCCGAGACAACCTTTTACGACGTCATCAATGTAGGTGAAGTCACGCGCCACCTCCTCCCCATCCTGCGTCTGGTAAACGTCAATCGTCGTCCCCTGGAGGATATCTTTCGTGAAGAAAAAGTAAGCCATATCGGGTCGGCCCCAGGGCCCGTAAACCGTGAAGAAACGGAGCCCCGTAAGGGCAAGGCCGTAAATATGGTTATAAGTGTGGGCGATTTCTTCGCCAGCTTTTTTCGTGGCAGCGTACAGGCTGGCGGGTTGGTCGGTTCGGTCCCGCTCAGAGAAGGGATTCTCTGTGTTGAGTCCATACACCGAACTGGACGAGGCCCAGACGATCGACGGCTGAGGATTGACCGATTTGGCTACTTCCAGAAGGTTGACGAATCCGGCGACGTTGGAGCTGACGTAGGACAGAGGATTACGCATCGCGTAACGGACGCCGGCTTGCGCCGCCAGGTGTAGTACATGGGTGAAAAGTACAAGATCGAACAGCTTGGTGATCAAAACGGCGTCGTTTAGGTCTCCTTCGACGACAAATATCCTATGCTTGTTGAGGACGCTCTGACGGGATCGTTTGAGGGTGGGGTCGTAGTAGTTGTTGAAATTGTCGAGACCAAGAACGCCGTCTCCGCGTTTCTTCAAGGCGAGAGAGCAGTGGGAGCCGATGAAGCCAGCGGCGCCAGTGACGAGGACGGAGAAGCCATTGGGGCGGCGAGGGGTGGCGGAGTGGCGGACTTGCTTCTCCCAGGCGGCGCCACCGACAGAGGACGTGAACAAGGAGGCAGAGAGGAAGGTACTGTGGTGGGGATGATCGGAGAGCGTTGAATGGTTGATGAGGAAGAATAAGATTAAGACGAGAACGAGCAGAAGAGTGACGCGGAAGAGGAGGTTCGCAGAGGCGTTGATGAGCTTGGTGGTCTGAAGCCGGCGGAGGCTATTGGAGCGGTCCAGCTTTGCTGCTTTGGCAGTGTCTGGTGAAGGAGGCATTTTTTTTCTTATTTTCAATAAATTCAATTTTTTTTCTTTTCTGTTCTTTTTTCCCTTTGTTTGGTTTTGTTTCTTTTGGTGGGAAGGGGAGGGACAGAAAGGGCTCACGGTTGAGCCCTGAAGATGGTGGAGGTAGAGCGGACGATGAAATATAAAGAAAGACAGGTATTTTAAAGAGAAACTGGAAAATGGAAAAAGGTGTGATTAATACATACAGGGACTATAATTGATAGGCTATTTGTGCATTGTTTTTTCCCCCCATATTTTTATGAAATTCTTTGTCTCTGAAGTTACTTGTCTTGTTGATTTTGGATTTGAGATATTGACTCACACTAAGGTGATACACGAAAAGGATTGTTATGGTGTACAAGTTCAGAACAAAAATAATGTGCATTTTTGTAAATAATAATAATAATAATAATAATATAAATATAGTCTCAAAATACATGAAAAGTTAAAATATTAAAAATTTGGAATGAAAGTTGTAATGATCCTCAATTACTATGACAACATGTTATGATCCTTCTTTAACTGAGACATGACACCAAGCATGCTCTAATTGAACGGAAAGTGATACATTTGTTATGGTGACATGTAATTATTGTATCATATTATACTATGTTTTAAAAGAGAAAGCGATTTTAATATTCATTGGTGATTACTGTGGATGAACAGTTTTTTTTTTTTTTGTCTTTTTAATTTATTTATTTATTTTTGGCTTTTTTAGATGCGATTTATTCTTTTTTTATTTTTATCTTCCTTTTGCAAGACGCTTACCCTTCTGATGGCTTATATTCCAATTTTCTTTATTTTAGTCTGTCTCACTTTATTTCAGTTAAAATGCGGTTTCAGTTCCTAATTTTTAAATTTTTTCATTTTTGCCTCTGTGTTATGTTCGTGTTACATTTTGGTCCCCTAAATTTTATAACTATTTCATTTGATCTTCTATTTGCTTTCTTGGATTTTTTTTTTTTGTTTTCTATGCACTATTTTCAGAAGTAAGACCTTAGTAACCATAATTTGTTTATTTTTTAGTTAAAATATTTTTTATCTCCATTAAATCAATTATTAAATTCATAATACGTATAATTTTTTCATTTTTTTGTCTTGATCCTAACTTTTTTTTATTGATTTTATTTATTGTTGTTTTCTAAAATGAAACTTTAATCATTATAATCTGCCTATTTTTTGCCTGATTCTAGTTAATTCAGCTTTAGTCAGTTTTTTTTTACTTTGTTTTTTTTTATCTTTATTAAGCTAATTGTTAGATTGTTAATTGATTAACATATATTAAACATAATTTTGTATTTCTGTCTTTTTTTATCATTATTGATTATTAAGTTTTATAGCATCAATTATTTGCTTCAAGCTCTATTGTTAAATTTGAAAGTGAATTTGCTTCAAGCTATATTGTTAAATTTGAAAGTGAATTTTTCTAGATAAATTTTTCATTGATGTTAAAAATTAGATTTTATGTTAATATGAGATGAAAAGTTTTATTGATTTTTTTTTAATTAACAAAAAAATATGCATTATTTCAAAGCATGTGACGTGTTTTGTTTCACATTGTTATTATTAAAATTTATTACAAAAAATATTTGCTACAATGTGCGGGTCATCAAACCTCTCAATTTGTTTTCTTGGTCTATAGTTTTTTTGTCATTTATTTATTATCTTTTAAAGTAAAATCTTGGTAACCATGATTTGTTTCTTTTTTTTTTTTAATCAACCATAGTGACTTCATTTAACAGTTTTTATTTATTTATTATTATTATTTTTTAAAACAAAACTTTAGTCACTATGAGTTATTTACTTTTTTGCATGGTTCAGGTTGATTCATTTTAGGTAATGTTTTCATTTATTTTCTTTTTTTTCTTTATTAAATTGATGGTTAAACCTCTAATTTTTAAAATCTTTATATTTACTCTCGTGGCCTTAATACCAGTTTTTGTTGTTTTTTATTTATTAATCACTAAACTCCACTTTTTGTCACTGAAATCTACTCTTTATCTTATATTATTAACTTTTTCATATTATTTCTTTTTTTTTAAAACAAAATTTTAGTCTCCACGGTTTACCTCTTGATATTTAGATTTTTTTTTTTTACTTTCTTAGTCTCAAAACTTTACCATGACCTTTTATCTCGGGTTTTGCTTTTCTTTTTTCATTTTTATGAAACTCTTTTTCTTTGTCAATAATCACCACTATTTATATTCATGTTTAATGTTGACACAAATTGAACCGTCACAATGTGCATACACCATAAACCTCGTTTGTCTACTATAAAGAGTAGGACATTTAAGCTTGAATGCACCTAGAAAATGGATAAGACTACCAATTAATAACCAACCCAAGACTAAACTTTGTAGCTTGGAGAGGCACAAAGATGGGTGAGAGGATATTCAAAGAATACTAGGACATTGGGAGGGTGGTGAGCCTCGTTAACTCCTTGGTTAAAAAGCACGAGTCTAGTAAAATACTTTTACCCAGGAGGCAGCCATTAGAGTCAGATGTAAGATTCAAATTTAAGTCAGTCAACTGTGATTTTTTTGGCTAAAAAATGTTATGAAAGTGGTGGTGCAACGGGAATTATATTACCTAATTTACCCATATTTACCCCGTAGTGGCTTATGACAGGAAGAAATATTCCAATTAGCTACAAGTAACAATTAAAGCTCTTGTCGACCACGTCATATTGTGGTTCTTATATTAGTAAAGGAATTGTCTCTCAACATGTACGGTCCTGTTTAAGAACAGTAGTTTTGTAGCCCGTACTAAATTTTTGGATAATTTGTTAATGTTAACATCAAATTGTTAAAGCTAAAAGTTACATTTATATAGTTTCTTTAAAACTTTAACATTAATCACTGACACTGATTCTAAATGAGGCCATATATAAAAAATTTTAATGCGACCTTAGTTGCATAATATTTGTTGATATATTTTTTTACCTCTTGAAATTGGGTCTGTTTTCTCCATATACTATATGAAGAAAATAATATATATAAACTAAAAGATTTCATCCAGCATTTACTTTAAATTCCATATATTTATACGCGCGGTATCTAAAAAAATATAACAAAACAACTTGATTTGTGCAATTAATTCTTATTACTTATTTGTTCTTTAAGTTTGCCTTTTTTTTCATTATATTTTTTTAATACATATATATAAGCAGTGGATTTGCAGCGGCCAATGAAACCTAGGTGGCAGGCATCCATCCATGAAGAATATTTTTCTTTGACTGTAGAGGATTTTAGATTGAAATTTGGAGTAGAAGATGGTAGAATGAGAATTCAGCTGTAATTCTTGTATAACCTTTTACGTATTTTCTAGAGAACAGATGCCTATAAACGTGATTGGTTTTGGAGATAAATCGCAATCACAGGTCCCATGAAGATGAAGAACCGAAAGCCCAGCGAAGAAAAAGGCTTTGGGCTTTATTTATAGTCTACCCCCCTGATCTTTTTTATTTCTGCTAATTTAGTGTATGTTTTGCATATATATATTTGTACACATTTCTTATTTTGGTTTGGCGAGAAGCACATTTCAAAGTTGTTCACACATGTTTTTAGGATGAAGTTTAGAATTTGTATATATCTATCATCCGATTTATATAAATTCCTAACCTTATTTGGACCTTATGTTCATATATATTTGTTATCCGTTCTGTATATATTACTATATTGTTACTACTAATCAAACTTTTCCTTTTGTTGTTGGATAATATAATTTTAATTTCACTTATGAAAATTTTTAGGATTTCACGTGTGCATGGGTCTCCCAAAATTTGTGAACATCTCTCACTATTTTTTTTTTAAGATTCATATATATCTGATATCCGATTGATACATATCTCTAATTTTGGAAAGATGTATATTCTTACTCGTGTACACCAATTTTTAGGATGAAGAGAATTGAACTTGTACATATAATTAAGTATATTAGTAATACTTCTATAATCTCATTTGTCTATATTTTTCACATGATTTAAACATATCACTCATTTTATTTGTGCATAGCCTTTATGCATATCTTTTATTCAATTTGTATACATATCTCTAATTTTGGCGGCAAATGAGATCTGACAAGTATTTTAAATATAAATATATGCAGAAATTAAAAAACTCTTGCAAATCTATCAGAAGATTTGGATGCTACGTGGACAAGTGATTAAAAAAATAGAAAAACTATTGCCAAGTGAAAAGGGGAAGATTTAGGCACTCAATTAAGCTTGCCTGGTGGTCATTAAATCTTATCCTTTTCATAATTTAAGACATTAATATCTTCAATTAATTTGTTCTATAAATCGACCAAAACATGTGAATTAAATCATGAAAATGATTTAGGAGGCGTGCATGAAAGAATTAATAATTATGTTGTCGTAACTGGACTAGAATTATTTCAAAATGTACATACGGAAAATTACACCCACGGTCTCTAAGCTTCAATTATATATATATATTTCAAAACCTTGAAAATATATCAATTTAATCCTCAATTCCTTTTCTTTAAAAAAAAAATCTCCCTCAACCAATTCATTTTAACTTATTTTAAATTAATTCAAAATATTTTACAATTTTTTTAATTTAGAATCTATTCGATTTGGAAGTTAATACTTTATAAGTATAATAAAAAAAAATCGAGGGCAACATAGTTGAAGCTAAAACTATCCATTTTAAACTTCTCTAAACTTCATTTGAAAGCTAATACTATATAAGTATAAAATCTTAGAGACAATTTGTTTTAACACACAATTTTATTTTTTTTGAAAATTACATTAAATCTAGTAGAATAATGTCATCTCATCACTTGTTTGGTGCATCATTATCAAACTTCCATACAATATGTACGTCAGGGGTGAAAAGGGCCAAATTTTATAACCAGTGAACATCTACAGCTATTGAAAGTTTAAATTGCTGTACAATTTGCACAACTAACCCTCATACAAAAATAAATAGCGCATAACTATCAACTTTCATGCAATACATACTTTATGGGAAAAATATCAAATTTTTATAACCAATTATGATCATCTGCAGTGCCTATTAAAGGGTTTTAATTGCTATACAATTTACACAAATAATTATTTTATGTATAAAAATAAACACTAAAAAATATTTCTAAAAATCTCGGCTGGATACACCATTATAACATCATGATTTTATTTCACTGGCGAAATAATAGATCCGACTAGGCATTGAGTAAGTGTAGGGATGGCAAAATTTGACCCAACCTGAAGACTTGACCTGACCCGCCCGAACCCAAGCCCGACCTGACCCGATTTGACATGAAAAGTCAACGACCTGAACCCGACTATATCCAACCCGACCTAAACCCGATTGAAGTGAAACCCGAGAAAACCTGAGCCTGAACCCGAAATGACCCGATGACTAAACCCGACAAGACCTGATTTTAACTTAAATCAACATAAAATATATGGTTGACAAAGATTTTAGAAAATTTATGATTTAATATATGTCAATGAATTTCTTCTATTTTATTGATCTGTTTTGCGTTGTAGAGTGAATGAGTGAGAGTTATGGTAAACAATTAGTAATGCGGTGATACAGAGATAAAAATAATTATGTTTTTGAAATTATAATACTCCTTCTGTCCCATATTCTTTAAAATATTTGACTTTTTAGAATAGTTTGAATTAAATTTATTCATATTACTCCATTTGCTCAAATTCTTTACACTATTCGTATTTTAATAATTAATCTATATTTTTTTTAGTTTCAACATTTTAATATATAAATAAAAATATTTTATACATGAATGATAAATCAAGACTTATAGTTTTTAAATATATTTTTTAAATTTTTAATAAACAATAATATAAATAAATTCAAGTCAAATTAGTCAGAAAAGTTAAATAGAGTAAAGAAAATGGGACAATGGGAGATTGTTTGTTAGAAGAAAAGTAAGAAAGTATATATTTAGAAACTATAGGTCTTTATTTATTATTTAATATAATAATTTTTCATTTATATACTAAAATGTTGAAAATAAAAAATTATAGATTAATTGTTAAAGAGTAAATGTTATAAAGAACTTGGCACAGAAAGAGTATTTATTAAAGAAATTATATATTAATATATCTTCATAAATTTTATACTATTTTTTTTATATCTAGTTAAATTAAATTTTAATCAAAATTAAACAAAAAAATTGAATCGATTAAGCCATTTTGACTTTTGTACGATGAACCGAGTAAATTAACAATTAAGTTGAATATGGTATAAGAACCAATAACCTGACCTGATTGCATCCGAATCCAAATAAACCCGACCTGACCCAACCAAAACCCAAAATCTACTCAACCCGAACCCAAATAACCCAACCTGAACCTGACATAGACCCGAATACATGCTAACTCGATTAAATTTGAATCTGAATGACCTGACCCGACCTATCCAATTACCATCCCTAGGTAAGTGTTATTTTCTTGTTCTTTTTTCTTGTCTTGTTTGGTAGGCCCATCAAAACCTGCACAGTAGCAGCAAAACAGCCATTTTGAGGCCAGGAAAGAATCAGTGACCATCCATAATCCAACAAACTGAACAGAAGAAACTGGTACAGACCTTTCTAAATCATGGCTTCCACTCGATATCGATTCCTACCCACTTTTCTCTTCTTGGCTTCGACAATCTGCAATAGCTTTAATGCAGCTTTCTCAACCCTTGACTTTGTTCTGCTATACACAACGGTACAATTTTGAATCTTAATGGAGGATATTCATCTGCGAAGCAGATGATATCGAGGATTTTCACAGCAAAAGATACTTAGCATCATTGTTAGAAAATTATGGTACATCAGATAATTCGTAAGAGTTAACAAATTCAAATTATACAGTAGTTGCTTTCAAATTAATAAATTCAAACTATGTTAATGAACAGTTTAAATTATCAATTTTTCTTCTCTATAAATCGAGTTTTTGCGCCTGACTATAGTTAGGGACCAATATGTAATTAATTATAAAGTTTTAGGACTAATTTGGAATAAAATGAAGGTTAAGAACTAATTCACAATGGAAATTAAAGGTTTGGGACCATTAGTGAAATTTACCCTAAAAAAATTCTATAAAAAAGCTCATGAGAAAAAGATAAATAAATATTGTCCGTTTGACATTAATATTAGTAATTAGCATATTTGAGTTTTGAAAAAGAAAGCTAAGGTTAGTTTTTGGCTTTTAACTTGAGTGATTTGATCTTCACAATTAATAAATTATCTAAAACTTTAATGCTAATCACAAAAGTTATTATTAAATAGGGCATATATCGTCAAATTACACTAGAAAGTTTATATTTTACTATACTATTACTCTAACATTATAAAGAATGTGTCATACCAAAAAATATATAATAGAAAAAAACAAGTTCTGTAATCAACATTTCATTATAAGAAGTTGAAAACATTTAAATTATCTAATTAATGGACCACATGAAATATCATAATTAATGTCTGAATATTATTATTTTGAAAGCTCATAGTTTTATCTTCTTCTTTTGTCATTTCATGATTTAAGAAGTCAATCTTTTTTATACCAACACTTGCACCAAAAGTAGCATTTTCTTCATATATATCTACATCTATATTATCTTGATAACCAAGATTACCACACTCAAAGTAAAGGAGAGCAATAAAGTTAGATAGAGAGCCTGTGAAAAAAAAATGATTTGTATTTTTTGGCTATATTTTACTTTGTTATTTTAATTATAAACAGATCAAATTTGGTTGCATAAAGATTGAGCTAGGCAATAGATTTATATATTTTCAGCCTACAATTGTTTTTTAGCTTAATTTTAGCAAATCTGATCTAATAATGTAAAAATGTAAAATTCTCATGTTTTTTAAGTTTCTAAGGCTAAAGTCAAAGGCTATCCGTTTCTACCTACCTCTATGTTTTTACTAAGGGTGGAAACAAGCTGAGCCTTTTATCGAACAGTTCAAGCTTGATTTCAATTTTTTTGTTATCGAATCGAGCCTAACGAGCTTTAAGTTTCATTTTAAGTTCGAACTCTTAACGAGCTGAGCTTCAAGTTTGGTACTGTTTAGCTCAAACTTTTTATCGAGTTTAATGATAATAATATTTTTTAATATAAAAGATAAATTAATTTTATTTTTAATATACTTGAACCCTAAAATTTTTATTTTTATTCTTTAAATTGAGCTCAAACCTTGAAACGAGCTTGAATTGCTGAGCCTGAGCCTTTTCAAGCTGAGTTTTAACCCTGTTTTTCAAGCTCGTCGAGTTTGAGCCCAAGCCAAGCCAAGCCAAGCCAAACTTCGAGCCTAAGATGTTCAGGCTCTACTCGGGTCACTTCTGCCCTTAGTTTCTACTGAGACATGACATAATTTTTGTTTTTGGAATCGTAAAAATGTAAGTTTCTAAGACTCAAATCAAGACTTTAATAACTATGTCAAAATCCACTCGGTGCCTAAACTACAGTATGACGCTTAAACTATATGAATCAGTAAGATCCTTCAACATTTTAAACACATTGCCGTACGTAACCTACAAAACTCAGGATCAGATTCACTACATAATGCAATAGAGATGGACATAAAACTTACACTAATTGGATAGAGATGAGCATGTGGAAGGGGGAGATGCCCCTTCCCTTCCACATTTTGATGGGAAAAAGCACAGGAGAGAGGTTGAGAAAAGATGAAACACTCTTTCCTTATCCTTTCATCAGGCTTATTCTACAATCACCAAATCTGGTGGAATATGAGGGAAGAATTGGACAAATCAACTAAACCTTACCTTTCTTAATATTACCTTTCTTAAACCTTGACAGAAACACTCTTATATGCTATGAAGAGAAACTCCACTAACAATTGATCACCTAAAATGAAATCAACTTAGCACAATAAAAAGGAAGAGAATAAGCATTGGAAAACACAATTTTTTTTACTATTTGGTGTTGGGAAAAAATTTTCCAATCACCTGTTACACACAGTGGAATAATAAACACGATCAAACATGCACAAAGGAATTTAACGTGGTTTGCTCTTAACTAGCCTATATCTACGGATGAAAAAAATCCACTTAAACAAAGTACAGAGATTACAGTAGAGGTATGTCCTTAGTGCTTACGCTAACCTATGGATCCCCTACACACCACTAATAACCTCAATATCTTGCCCCCACACAATTATAAGATATGAAAATCATAAAAGATTTATCATCCTAACCCTCTCTGGCCCCCAGACCTCTCCTCTCTCCTGAAACCCTCACATCTTGTCTCTTCACCATATTGACTTTTCTTTCATACTAAAACCTCAACACAACAATCCATTTTATAGGTCACACACAAACCCAAACCATAACAAAATAGGAAAACCAAATCCTAATCAAATAGGAAAACTAAAATCAAATCCTAAACTTTCTTGAATTTGAGCTAACAAATCCAATAATCTCCATATTGGATCAAATGCTTCACCATGAATATAAACATAACGATCACGATTATAGACATGAATACCATGAACATCGCCAAAACACAAACACATCAACAAGCGTAAACGATTATGAACAACATGGACATGACTACAAACAACAAACACCATCAAGACACAAAGAACAACGAACCAAATGACCATAAACCGAACATCACGAACATCAACACACACGAACAAAATCTTCAATCTTTAAACTTGTACCGAGCCATCGGTACCACGCCACAACAATTGTTAAATATTCTTAAGACGATTCCCTAGGGCTCCACCATGCTAGAAACACACCATAAACTCCACCATGACAAGAATGTGCCACACGATCGACTGTGCCAAGACCAAACCATTTACTCTGATACCACTTGTTGGGAAAAAATTCCCCAATCGCCTGTCACGTACAGTGGAATAACAAACACAATAAAACATGCACAAACAAATTTAACATAGTTCGATTCTTAACTAGCCTACATCCACAAATGAGATAAATTCACTCGATCAAAGTATAAAGATTACAATAGAAGTATGCCCTTAGTGTTCACGCTGGTCTATGGATTCCCTACACACCACTGATAATCTCAATATTTTGCTCTCACACAATTATAAGATATGAGAATCGTAAAAGGTTTCCCATTCTAGCCCCCTCTAGCCTCCGGACCTCTCATCCCTCCTGAAATGCTCACATCCTGTTTCTTCACCACATTGGCTTTTTTCTCATACTAAAACCCTAAGACAACAAGCCTTTTTATAGGCTACACACAAACCCAAACCATAACAAAATAGGAAAACTAAATCTTAAACAAATAGGAAAACTAAAATCAAATCCTAAACAAAAATAAAATCCTAAACTTTCTTAAATTTGGGCTAACAAACCCAACATTTGGAACAATTCTCAAATACTAATTCTTACATTTTATTATAATTTGGCATTTTATCAAATAATGTTCGATATTTCATGCAATTTTTTTTTCTGAGGAACTATATTAAGTTAATGATGAATACAAGAAACTGGAAGATGAAAGAATTGGGACTTCCATATATTTTTCATGCATGTAAGTATCCTGTATTTTGTTACACAATGTCTGATATATTGTAAACCAATATTGTTAGTAATTTTTATGCTGTTACACGTTAAAGAAAAGTTGTCTTCTTAAGTTATAGATATGGGTATTATCAACACGTAGGTTTATATATGTTACAGGCGTTGTTTGATTCAGCACCATTAATTAGCAAATCATTAAGAATGGTTGTCATCAGAGGCCAAGATCACAGCATAGAAGTTGCAGGCCATGTGCCTAGGGCAAATATATAAGCGGTGCCCCCTAATAGGAGGGGTTTGGAAGGTAAACGTAGATGAGGCTTTGGATTGGAATGAGCACCAAGGAAGCATTGGTATATTATACAAGGATCCAGAGGGAGAAGTTTGGTTAGCTATCTCATATGGGTTTGAGTACGCTGGTGAGGATGCACTCTTTTTGGAAGCACAGACCATCTTGTGGGGCATGAAAGAAGCTCGTTGCCATGGACTTAAGTCTGTAAGAATAGAGCCGGACTTGTCAATTTTAATTTTAGAAATTCAAAAAGGAGTCCCCTTCTTTATTTTCCTTTGGAGCTCTCGTAAATGAAGCCTGAGTACTTGGTAGTTTCTTTTTGCTTTGTTCCTTTTCTTTCATCAATCGTTCTCTTAACAGAGCTGCCAATACCCTAGCTAGAAGGGGCCTCCCCTCCTTAGGTCGTGTTGCTTGGGAGAAGTCACTCCCGGATTGGTTATTGCATGCAATTTGTTTTAGTTGAATGAAGCAATCCTTCCATAAAATAAAATGCAATTCAGTGACAAGAATTAGAAAAAAACCAGCCCTCTCCTCCCTTTCCTCAACTTAACCAAATAAAGGTTCATTTTGTCCCCTCCCCTAAATGAACATGTCAAAACAAGGTGAGTAAAGTACATTGCCTCCCTGCCTCCCTTCCCCAAACTTTTCAACATCAGCCGTTCACTAGGCCTTCTTGAATTCTGACCTTCTTGTCTTGCTAATGTGAATATATCTCAGTATTTGGTCTCATATAAAAAATGTACATTGGGATCTAAAATTACATGATTTGATCAGCAATAATCTTCATAATGACTTACAAGTTGATCATCTCTGTGTAACATACACTCTGACATAGGAGTAAGAATAAACTAGAACCAAAGAAAGACAACATATGGGAGAAACCAGATAGAGAAAATAAGAAAATCCAACGGAAGACACAAACTAAATTCTCATTTCATCCAAAACTAAAGTTAAAATAAGATATGTAGCTTTATTAATGTAGAACCTAGCAACAACTATAAATAACCTAAAAGAAGTAGAATAATTATTATTCCTAAAACTGTACAAATTTCCATAATTATAGAAATCATCTGCATGCCAAAATGCAAGAATTATCCTAAACAATAACAAACTTTCCTTATAGTGCATCATTCCCGCCCTCTAGGAGAAAACTCGTCCTTGAGTTTTGTAATGGTGAAGAATGACAAAGATCACTTGAGTGTTATTATGCTTTGAGGGAAGTAAAATTCTATGAAATCCACCAACTCCACAATTGGGAAATTCACCAAAACATGTCCAATCTTAGTTACCTTCGTACCTTCAACCTGAATTATGAATTTAATTCCCCCTCGAGCAACTTGGGATGTTTGATCAACCAATTCATGGTTGTCTGTATATGGGGTTTTGTTACTTCCATCTCATCATTAGTGTTCAAAAGTTTGGCTTCTTTAACATGTTCATAATATTAACACTTAAAATTCATGGGTTCACCAACATTGGCTCCAGCGTCAACTTCCCAACCATTCCTCAATAGCCTCTAGATGAACATGTGCAATCCCATCATTGATTACTAGAGCTTGTTGGCCAAATGTCTTTGTTCTCCAAATCCTCAAAGGATTTCAGTTAAAGCACAATCCTCTTCTATACTAGATCCTTCTGCATCCCCTTTGCTTATAATTGTTGAGTTCTTGACCTGTAGAAGTTTGTTTCCTTAACTTGAAAGCTCTTGTTTAATCTCACGAAGACTAGCACGCATGTTAGTTATCTCTTTTAACACAAATTCACACAACTCATATTTAAGCAATTATTTCAGCCGTTAAAGTTTGTCCTGTTTGTGCTTTAGTAGATTTATAAGGTTTAAGTACTCTGATTTAAGCAAGGCACTATAGGTTGCTTTAACATATCCATTCTTTTTTTTTTTATTGAACAGCTCCACCAATTATACTTGATCATCATAAATCTCATCCTTTAGATTTAGAGCCTTTTTCTCTGTGATGAGATGCTTGAATGGACGAATATTTTCATGAGTACCAATCACAATTTTTATCAAGCATTCACCATAAATAGCTTCCTTATGTAAGAAATGTGGAGCTGGAGATGCAAACCAATG
The DNA here is from genome assembly GCA_005392925.1 of Aquilaria sinensis. Lineage (NCBI taxonomy): Eukaryota > Viridiplantae > Streptophyta > Magnoliopsida > Malvales > Thymelaeaceae > Aquilaria > Aquilaria sinensis. Next base: position 142,693 of record SMDT01003127.1, on the reverse strand, counting down.
ACTTGCATAATGGATAATAGCATAATAATCATAAGTCCGTCATGCACAACAATATCCTCAACAAGGTCATAAGATGCAAATATTTTCCAGGGCAACTTACTAGAGATAGGGTACGAGGAATTATGCACTTTCACTAGTATAAAACAATCAGCTTTCATTTTGAAATAGAACTCCAGCTAAATGATAAAAGGTTTTACCACATTGAAAGCCATAAGATTGCTCCAGACTTTGTGGACGGACTTGCTTCTTCTACAAAGGAAACTCAAAAAATGGCTACAGGGAGAAGAAATACCTTGGCCACCAGATTCTCAACTTGTGAAATCACACGCTAGTGTTTTGGCGAAGGAGCTCCTAGTTTCAAAAAGAAGTGTGAGACCAGAAAGTTGGCTCTGAAATGCAATAGCAAATTGGCTTGCCAAGGTCTGTGGGTCTCGAGCGCAACTTGTTTGTGTTGCAACAATAGGGAAAGGTTGGCCAATGGAACAGAATTAGGTTAGAGAAATTCTCCTTTGAAAGCAATGATGGGAGGGAGTAACTTCAAGCTCTTATACAAATTTTTATGAATTTTTCTAGTTTAAGGTATTTAAAAAGAAAAATTTATAAAAAATTAACTAAATCATGAAAATTTACTTTCAAGTTGATTATTGCATATATATAATATTGACTTTCAAATAAAATTAGTTTAAAGCAAAAAAGATGTAAAAATAAAAATAAGTCAGTTAACTTAAGTTAAAATGAATTGACTGGAGCAAGAGGAAATTAGAACCAAAGAGAGAAAACACACAAGAGAAGGAGAAAACTAGAAGGAGCAAAGAAAAAATCTAGCGGAAGATGGAAAGCAAATTTTTATTTCATTCAAAACTAAAGTTAAAAAAAGTTATGAGGCCTTATACATGTGTCTTAAACCCAAAACTAAACCCTAGCATAACTAACAAGAGAAACCAATATTTATCAATAGAACCTAGCAATAGCCACAAAACCTAATAGATGTAGAATAATTATCATTCCTAAAATGTACAAATTTCCAGTAATTATAGAAATCACCCACATCCCAAAATACAAGAATTATCCTAAACAATAACCAACTTCCCTCATACAACAACACACTTTATATAGCTAATACGTAGTTGAACCTTTTTTCTGGAAGACATTGGTTTTTCTATTTTGAGTAACGCAATGTACTCGACCATGATTTACGTGTATAAACAGACTGAAAGCACAGCCTCATCTGAAGTTGGCGACGTCTCTTGAGGCATTCACTTAAATGGGACAGTCGGGTAAAAAGCACCAATGGTCTCAAATCTTTAATTCTCATTGCAAATTGATCCCTAATCTTCATTTCATCGCAAATTGATCCTAAACCTTTATAACTCATTGCATACTGCCCCTAACCCTTGGCAAGCACAAAAACTCAATTTACAAATAAGAAAAATTCATAATTTAAATTGTCCATTAATTATAATAATTATCGCACAGTTTGGATTTATTGGAAGATGACTATAAAAAAGTTTTGAAATTGTTAACTCTCAGGAATTATCTGACATTAAATTTATAAATTCTAATTTAAACAGTTCGGTAAGTAGTTTTCCATAATTTCAAAGTATATCATAATTTTCTAGTGGTTAATAGATAATTTAAACTCTCAGTTTTTCTTCTCAGTAAATCGAGTTTTTGTGCCTATATAGGACTAGAGACCAATATGCAATGAAGTATAAAAGTTTGAGACCAATTTGCAACGAAATGAAGGTTTAGGACAAATTTGCAACAAGAATTAAAGGTTTGAGACTAATTGTGCTTTTAAACCCGGAACAGTGACATCTTGCTTACCAATTTCGTCTCCATCTAGATGGACTGCAGATCCATATTTGGCTCTAGAATCTTGTGCTTTGGGGTTTTAGTCTCTATTCCATGATCCATTATCTGAAGGTCCAAAATGTTCCGACTGCAGAAAAAGAAAGCACATAAGTTCATCAAGGGAAAGTAGCTTTTGGTTTTCTCGGACTCTTGCAAGCTGAAATGAGATGAAGCTTCTGAAAAGAAAATACTTGTGTTGTGTTTTCAACTAAATCAAATTCCATTCAATTTTGTAAAAGTGATTCCAATTGTAGAGAGTACAAGTTTGGGATGCTCAAGTTTTCCAATTCTGTTTGTTTATTGTATTTAGGGTGCTATTAGTTGCAGAAGAGTTTCTCATTCTTTCCTTCATTGGTGCAAATTAAGAACATGGTATGTCACTGTTTGATTATTCAGATTCTTTTGTTTTCTAGAAAATCAGGAGAATCATCAAAAGATATTTCTTATTGGGTAAATTTCACCGGTCATCCCTAAACTATATCTAATATAGCTTATTCATCCTTAAACTATCAAATGTTACTTAATTGTCCTCAAATTATATTCAATGTTGCTTAATCGTCCTGCCGTCTATTATACCATTAAAAATGAATGGAAAAATAATGTCACATCAGTAGCCACGTCATTTTTCCATACCACATCAGCAGCCATATCATTTTTCCGTCCATTCTTAACGGTTGTGATAGACAGCAAGACAATTAAGCAACATTGGATATAGATTAGGGATGATTAAGCAACATTTGGTAGTTTACGGATGATTAAGCAACATTGGATATAATTTAGGGACGACTGGTGGAGTTTATCCTTTCTTAGTTTACCAAGAGTTATCCACCTTTTAAAAACAAGATTTTCCACATACTTAAAGTATGTTATACAACCATGCATTTATTGAAGAAAATTTGAAAAGAAGAAAAGATATTCAGCTAAGCAGGCCCTTTTTTCTTTCTCAGAAAATCAAACTTGACCAATCAAATAAATTCAACTATGTAAGCACAATCTTAACTAAAAAGGATTAGAGAATATGACAGATAAATTCACACTTCAGTCATGCGCTCAAACTCATAAATTCATTTGAAATGAGATGACTTGTTTTCCATTGTAAAGAGGAAAATGTTCTCAGAACTTGGGTTAAAATTTTCTCTGAAGGTGAACTCACAGAAGCAAGTACTTACAGATCATAATTTATGCATGTGTGCTCTCATCCTTATCCACTGCATCTGGAAGACCCATCAAGACCTGCACAATAGCAGCAAAAATTAACTGTGGCATTCCATAAACAAATAAGCGTGAAATTAAAGTTTTGCCATTCTACCTCGTAGAGAAGCCATGAGGCAAATGCATCGGTCGCAGCATATTGTAACTGATTCACACACAGATGGTCCACCTCCCAGTTTCCTAATCTTATTTTCTTGGGCTTTGGTAGCTACAAAAATTTGAAAACTTAGACGTGACTTTCTAAGCTAAGTAATCCCCCAAGAAAAAATGCTGAGACATGCTGATTAATTACAGAAGCAGCAAAGCAACAACGAGGTTTTCATAGGATTATATCAAAATGTGAAACTTCTCGCAGCTGCAACAAGCATCAGAAGAATCAGCCTACTAGAGAATTAACAAAAGAGGGAAAACTTCCAGCAGTCTGGAAACAATTTGTACACCTGTATGTTATTTAACTTGTTTACTTTTCTAACGGAGAAGCTTTTGAGAATTAAGTGGCAGCTTTGGAGCCAGGGTTTCGCATTGGAGGCTAAACAACAGTGTATGGCCTATAAACGCATACAACGAAATGTCTACTTGGTCCTTTTTCAAGACTGCTAAAATGCAGAAGAGCAATAGATCAATAACACTGCTTCTGCAACCATGAATTTCAAAGGGACTTTGGAAGGCATACCTCTTTGCAGACAAGCATCTCAGTCAGGCCTTTAAGGCTCCATTGCCGGGGAGCCCCTCTAAGCTTTTGATTTGCTAGACATGAAAGATCTTTCAAAGATTTAAGACAAATTTTATGATCTGTGTACATCTTAACGCCATCACCATCAATTCCAACCCCAACCTGTAAACATGTTTGCAAAATTTTGAATTTGAAAAATCAGATCAAATGAAAACTGGGGGAAAAACCACAGTTTGGAAGGAAATGAATTGACTTTGTGCCGAAGGCCTATACTCACTTTTAAGATTGATGGGTCCTCAAGAAGAATTTGTAAACTTGGAGGAATTCCAGAGTGAATGACATGCATGACATGACAATAACTACGGTCAAAACATATCTGCACAACAGCCGCTTTCCCAGGTAAAACACCTATTTGGTCAAAACACCAAAGAATTACTATTTCTTATTTGGCAGACAACTAAATCATTGGTAAACTCAATCCATATCAAAAGGACCACATATTTTTAGATTTTTCTGTCCTAAATAAATGACACTGATACAGAGCATATGGTATGCTTGCCAATTTTATCCTCAATATAACAGACACCTAATGGGATACTTGACCAAAAAAGTAGAGTTATGAGAATAAAATGCTGAATCTGCCAATGCTGCAGAACCTTAGGGCCAATTCGTTTTAACATAATTCAACTAACTTATTTTCACTTTTACATCTTTTTTGCCTAAAACCAATTTCATTTGAAAGCCACTATTATGTATATTTAATAATCCATTTGAAAATAAATTTTCATGATGTTGTTAAATTTTTATGAATTTTTCTTTCTTAATGCCTAGAAGTAGAAAAATTCATAAAAATTTAGTAAAATTACAAGAATTGTATTTTTAATGGATTATTGCACCTACATAATGTTGGCTTTTAATTAAAATTAGTTCTGGGTAAAAAAGATGTGAGAATAAAAATAAGTCATTTGAAATTCAATTGACTTATAAAAGCCATTTCATTTTAACTTAAGTCAATTGACTTATTTTTACTTTTACATCTTTTTTGCCTGAAATCAATTTCATTTGAAAGCCAATATTATGTAGATACAATAATCCATTTGAAAGTAAATTTTCATGATGTTATTAAATTTTTATAAATTTTTCTTTTTTAATGCCTTAAACTAGAAAAAATTATAAAAATTTAGTAAGATTACAAAAATTTTATTTTCAATGAATTATTGCAGCTACATAATATTGGCTTTTAATTAAAATTAATTTTGGGTAAAAAATATTTAAAAATAAAAATAAATTATTTTAAAGTCAACTGACTTAAGTTAAAAAGAATCTCTATGTAACATAAAGAATTTCATTATTGTAGGAATGAGGATGCACCTATGAAGTAAGAATGAGAATTTAATCATAAAAAAAAAAAGGACAAAAGCAAATCTAACATGCTCTGGCTGAATGATATACCAGAGTCTCATTTACTGAATCACTTGAAATGAGCAGCATTATATTGAAACTTCAGCCATCATCAACTAGATACGTTATCTTGAAATGTACTATATTTCTAGAGATTTTAGGTCAACCATGTTTATGCAAAACTAAGTTGTGCTTTGGATATCATTCCAAGAGCTAAAGACATGGGAAATCAAGCAAAGAACTTCAGCAAGACAGATGCAAAATTGTAGATCATCTCATGATCATTGTTTCATATTTTATGTTCCTTAGTTTGTAGGCACAAGTCAGGAGATCTTTCATTGATCTTCCAGACTCTAAGGAGTGCGGACCTTATCTAGCTATTATTATCGGAAATTTAAGCACCTGCACAACAGGCAAGGCCAGAGTAAATAATACGTGTGTAGCAATTTGTTCCAATTAATGAGATGGAGAAAAAGTGAACATAAGACGCTGATATAGACCTGCTATAAGAGATGCCTTCCACTCGATATCAAATCCTATAGCAACTACACCCACTTCTCTCTTCTTGGCTTCAAGAATCTGCAAAAGCTCTGATGCAGCTTTCTCAACCTCAGATGTTGTTCTGCTATAGACAATGGTACCACCAAATCTTAGTGGAGGATATCTCATTCTTGAATCATCTGCCACATTGAGGATTTCAAGAAGAAAATGGTACGCTTCATTATACTCACAAGTCTAAATAAATGATATAGTAAAGACAAAATATGTGTCCATACTTGAAATGTACAAGACTAAATTCAGATAGCTGATTAGAACCACTGATGAAGTTGTGTGAAGGATGCTTGTTTAAGACAAGATGAATAGTCCCATCCCAAAAAACAACTAATATTCCCTCATAATCTGTCAAAAATAATAAGAAAATCGATGTTGTTTGCAAATTTGATGTGAATTTTTCCATATTTCTGTTACTCACAGAAAATGGAGCTATTACAAGTTCATCCAATATAATATTTGGAGGAACAAAAAAATTTAACAAATTCAACAGAAGTACTCAGGGCTAACTACAACTGGTTGATCCAAAAACATCACCTAAAAATTAAAGAAGTGGTTGGAAAGGAGGCAAGACCATACCTTTCCAAGGGGCAGGAGCATATGGAGATGGGGGAGCAAGAACTGAGCTGGGCAAGAGACGGCTGCTTCCTTTAGGCTGTGAGTTTGGCGTGGGCTTTACTTCTTCCACTAACTCTCATCAAATAGAGCTATTATGAATTTTGACTGATACACATCATTCAACTAAATATTTAAATTAAATACTTAGGCACTAAAACTGATAATTTTAAGTAAGAAGATGGGGGCAAGGCCTCATGAGTCATGACAAGTTTACTTGGTTGCATTCGTTGAATTCGGATGACATAACGTAGTGCATTTTCGAACAATTCAATGGATTCAAATGTGTCATCAGTTACGGGGGATAGAAAGAGGCAATCAATTCCATACCTTGTAAGAGAGGGAGAGCAGATGAAGAACGAGAGGGAGGAGGAACAGAGCTGGCGAAGTCGCTGCTACTTTCCTCATTATCTGTGAGAAAAAGAAGAAAAGTAATCGAGGTGGGCAGGATTTTTTATTTTTTTTTTGTAATAAAAAAGCAAAATTTTTGTAACAACGCTGACGAATCGATCCCGATATACAATTTACAGTTGAAGAGCAAATTGATAAGGATAAATTCAACGAATTAATGATCTAAAAGGAAAGTGGGTTGGAGAGAGAGTAATTTTCCATACATCGGCAAGGAGCATTGCGAAATGGAGCAGGTGGAGGAGGGAGGAGGGAGGTGGGCGTATGGTGGTTGGCTCCTTCTCCGCCGCCATCTGGTGGAGTGGGCTTTAGTCGCTTGGCGGGATGCGACGGGGTGGAGGGAAGAAGGGAAGCTTCGACTGCGGCGACGGAGAGAAGCACTTGCTCTGTGAAGCTCTGGCTCCAGTCATCACCTCCATGAATTCCCATTCTTGGGTGTCAGTTACCTTCCGATGCGAGAGACGGAAGGGGTCGATGTTTTCGAGAGGGGGATTCGAGGATTTGAAACAAACGTGCTTGGGTTGAAAATAAGGTCGAGACCCACTTTCGGTGCCTGAAGGTTTATCATTTGGACAATGTGCCCTTAAACTGTAAATCAGCAAACTAATCCCTTCCAAAATAGAGAGTTACAAGCCCCAAAAAAATTCGATCACCTGCGAAAAGGGGACTGAACTTCAAAACAAATAATTGACTTGATTTCTGGTATAATTGGTCCAAATGTACGATAACATTTCTGCTATTTCTATTGTGGGGCACACAATTCTCGGGGGCAAAATAACACCCAATTCGTTTTAACTAAAATTAACTTTATTCAAAATGACTTATTTTTATTTTCATGACTTTTTTTATTTGAAACCAATTTCATTGAAAAGTCAAAATTATGTAGGTATAATAATCTAATGAAAATAAAATTTTCATGATATTAAATTTTTATGAATTTTTTTTGCATTAAAAAGGTTGGTTGGCAGAAGCACTCTTTTATCAAGCTATTCCAGTTTGCATGCAGGAGCACTCTTCACTCCTGTTGCTTGTTTGGAGCTCGATGAGGTGTTGGATGATTAGGAAAGCTACCATCGCGGGAACGGGAGTTTTACTTCTTGCTTTGGTTTCTCCTACTCTTGCTTCTATTTTGTATAAGAGAATTAGAGCAAAAAATGTCCCATAAATCACAGAATAATAGAAGTACAGATGACCAGCAAACGGTCGGAAATGATTCAAAGCCTCGTTTCTCAGGTAAAAACTTAATATCACTTAACAGGCCACTTGGCTTGCTTTATTGTTTTTCCAACGACACAATTGAAATACATTGCCTTAAAGAACCTACAAAACTCATGATCAAATTGTTACAAAGTTCAATAATTCAATAATATGGGAATAGAAGTTACAAGCTAAAAGAAATGGAGGACTAGCCTACAATTTTGAAACTCACACTCTCAAAGCACAAACTTGGTTTCCCATTCTTTTCCTTTGGTTCTTGAGCAAGGTAAGGTCCCCCCTCGAACGCCGAATAATGATGATATAGCATGAAAAAAGCAAACCAAATCTTTTAATCCTTGTACTTCATCTCGGACATGAGGAAACCAGGCATGTCGAAAGAGGACGCAAACTTCTCAACATCAACCTTAAGGGCTTCAATCTCCTTGTTGTTCACCAGGCCCTTGTTGAAATCCTTAAGGAGCTTTCCATAGTCCTTTTGGATGCTTAAGGTGAGCGTCACTGCACGGTGGAGGAACTCTCCTATCCGTTCAAAGTCCTTCTCCACCAAACCCCTTGAAGTCATGGCCGGTGTTCCTGCCAATGAAGAAGACATGGGATAGGAACATTAACTAAGCCACTTCATATCACACAAAAGTGACACCCATTGTCAGAAACTAATCCACATTACTAGGACTACAAATCAATGTTGACATAATGTGCTCGAGACCAAATACAATGATTTCCAAGTGAAATTTTGCGTAACTTATTAGTGTTACTAATTATGTCTGTGGCAAGCCAAAATATGAACCATGTCTCCTTTAAAACAGCAAATCTATTTTCAGTAATTCAGTTTTGCTGGAGAAGCAGATCTGCTGCTACAATCCCTTGAATATTTTTCTTTTACAGGGTTATGATCATATGCTACATAATAACAGAAGATGATGTGATTTATTTGCGTGGCACCGCTTACCAATTCGAACTCCTCCAGGGGCCAGAGCACTGCTATCACCAAACACTGCATTCTTGTTCACAGTGATGTTGCATAGATCACAAAGCTTCTCTACCTTGTTGCCTGCAGTTGGAAAAAAGAGGCAAGAAATAGTAAGCTATCATAGTTCAACTTATTAATCCTTTATAAATTTAGACCTGACAATTAATCAACTGACCAGTCAATCCAAGAGGTCGGAGATCCCAGAGAACAAGATGGTTCTCAGTTCCTTCAGTAACAAGCTTATATCCCTTGCTCATCAAGTAGTTACCAAGGGCAACGGCATTGGCCCGGACCTGCTTAGCATAAGCCTTAAAACCCGGTGACATGGCCTGTTTCAACGCCACAGCCAGGGCACCAATCTGGTGATTATGAGGGCCACCCTGAAGAGAAGGGAAAACTGCAAAGTTGATCTTATCTTCAAAGTCATACTCTGCACCTTCCGGCTGGCCCTTCTTCGGAGGTTTAGGTCCCTTACGATAGAAAATCATACCAGCTCTGGGACCCCTCAAGCTCTTGTGGGTAGTGGTTGTAACCAAGTCACAGTATTCAAAAGGGTTGGCAGCTTCCTGCATAAATGTAAATAATTAAGCATCAAGGAATGATAATATATCTCGGATAATTTTTACTCATTCCTATTTAATATTTCTACCAGTGGGACTTAAAACTGGAACCAAATCTAGATCCTGTTAAATTCAAAACTCTGCCCCCAAATCACCACCACACGTCACATTTATAGTTCTATAGGAACATGAGTTAACGAGATCGGAAGTGTAACAGGAGTTTGAGATCCTAACAAAAGAAACCCAGATCGAAAACCAAACCAGAGAGATCATTAGACAAACCTGGGCAGCCACAAGGCCACTGATATGAGCCATATCGCAGAGCAGAAGGGCGCCACATTTGTCAGCGATCTCTCTGAACCTCTTGTAATCCCAGTCCCTCGGATAAGCGCTCCCGCCGCAAATGATCAACCTCGGCCTGAAGTCCAAGGCCTTCTCCTCCAGGCGATCGTAATCAATGTACCCAGTCGTCGAATTCACCTTGTAGGGCAAGCTCTCGAAGTAAATGGAGGTGGCGGAGATCTTCTTTCCGCTGGAGGTGTAATACCCATGAGTCAAGTGGCCACCGGAGGGGAGGTCGAGGCCCATGATGCGGTCATGGGGATTGAGGACGGCGGTGTAGGCGGCGAAGTTGGCGGGGGAGCCGGAATAGGGCTGCACATTGACGCCCCATTTGGCGGGGTCAAGACGGTAGGCCTGGAGGGCCCGGGAGCGGCAGAGGTTCTCTATCTCGTCGATGAACTCGTTGCCGCCGTAGTAGCGGTTGCCGGGCATGCCCTCGGAATACTTGTTGGTGAGGGCGCTGCCGAGGGCCTCAATGACGGCGAAGGAGGTGAAGTTTTCCGACGCGATGAGCTCGATGCCGCGGCATTGCCGGCGTTTCTCTTTCTCGATGAGGTCGTGGATCTCGGGATCGACGGTTGAGAGGGAGGAGTTGCCCCACACGTTAACTGGATCCATGGGAGAGAGAGAGAGAAGTGGCAGTTGGCACTGGGGGTGGAAGGGGAGGTTTAAAAAGACAGAACAGGGATCGGGGGTTGGTCGAAGGACAAAACCGACTTTAAGCTTCTGTCCACGTAATCGTGGTGCAAAGGTCCGCACGGTTCAGCAGATTTAAATATTTAATCCTTTTAGGGTAAATTTCAGAGAAAGTCACAAGCTCTTTCATTCCAATTGCAAATTGGCCCTTAACCTCCATTTCATTGCATATTACTCTCGAACCTTTATAATCCATTGCATATTTGTCCCTAACCTTAGTTAATACCAAATTGGCACATAAATCCGATTTAAAGTGAGAAAAAAATTGATACCTTAAATGCTCCATTAACCGCCAAAAAATTATGGCAGATATTGAATTTATAAAAAGAAAATAACCAAACAGTTTAAATTAGAGCTTTAAATGTTGATACCAGATGGTTACATAAGAGTTAGAATTCAAATTATTTGGTAACTATCTTTTCATAAATCTAATTTGGGTCTAACTACAAGATTAGCTCCTGAATTTGCCTAACTCAAGCAAGTTGGTCTAAAACTCAATACTCACTAAACTTGGTGCTTGAACTTTGAAACGGTATGCATTTCAATCCATTTGCTAAAGTAACCAATGGATTTTATTTAGGGTGAGGGTAATGTGGCGTTTATTGGCTGAGGTGGATGTAACATGGCATATGTATTTGTCAATTGCTTCCACATTTATTTCCTATAGTAACAAACGTTTATTTTTGCATCTTCTTCACCCAAAATTAATTTTATTTGAAAGTTAATATTATACAAGTGCAGTGATTCATTCAAAATAAAATATTTATGATGTTATTAAATGTTTGATGAATTTTTTAATACTCAAAAAGAAAAATTTATAAAAATTTAATAATATCATAAAAATTTTACAATTAATAGATTATTACACCTAAATAATATTGGCTTTCAAATGAAACTAGTACCAGGAAAATGATGTAAAACAGAAAAATCATTTTAAATTAAATTGACTTAAATTAAAAATAAATTGTGTGCTAATTTAAACTATTCAGTAACTATCAATCCAAACCACAAGATGAAATGGAATTTTTCTTTTTATCATCATCAAATTATTATTTCATTTATTTTATAGAAAATAAAATAAATAGTAAAAAGAAATTAATTTCTTTTTTTCTTAAAAAATGATGCTAATTGTTTTTTTATTTTCAAGTTGGAAAGCATACGCATATTCTTGGCTTTTTTTCACACTCCAACGAGAAAAAGAAAATTGTTTTACCTCCTCTTTTCCTACATATTCCACCTTAGCTAACCTTGGAATCCACATCACCCACACCCTAAGAGAAATCCATTAGTTACTGTAGGCAATGGACTAAAGTGTATAGTTTTTCAAAGTTTAGAAGCTAAGTTTAAGTGAGTTCTAAGTTTTAGAGCAACTCACTCAAGTTAGGCAAGTTCGGGGGCTAATTCTGTAGCTAGGCCATCTGATTTGTACCATAAGTTTTTTATACTAAATGGATTGCTTAAATTATCAATTTTTTCTCTCTATAAATCAAGTTTTTATGTCAATTTAGTTTTTTAAGGCTAAGGACCAATATGAAAAAAATTGTAAAGTTTTTTTACTAATATGCAACAAAATGGAGGTTGGTGACCAATTTGCAATAGAAATTAAAGGTTTAAACTTTTAGTGAATTATGATTTAAAAAATGAAATAGAGTAAGTTAACTTAAGTTAATTCAAAATTACTTATTTTTATTTTTATATCCTTTTTTTGTCCGAAACTAATGTCATTTGAAAGCTAATATTATGGAGGCATTAGGGGTGTAAGTGGGCCATGCCAAGCCCGTGCCCATAAGGCTCAAGCTAAGCCCTTTAGCTAAAGGGTACTACTTGAGCTCGAGCTCAAATTGCTAGAGCCCTACTCATTTACACCCTTAGGAGGTGTAATAATCCATTAAAAGTAAAATCAATATGATTCCGAGTAAAAAATGTTAAAAAAATTTAATAAAATTATTAAAATTTTATTTTTAATGGATCATTACACCTACATAATGTTGAATTTCAAATAAAATTGATTTAAAGTAAAAAATGAAAAAAAAAATAAGTCATTTCAAATTAAGTAGATATAAATTAAAATGACTTAAGTGTAAGTTTGGGACAAAAAAAGGATTTAATAATTGACACAGAAAAGGAAAAATAGAAAACACTAATTGCCATCCATGACCAGAAATTTTTTTTTTCCTTGAAAAACAAATAATTGATATTTTAATTTAAAATAAAAATAAGGTCCACTCTTTGTATAATAAAATTTGGGGACCAATACAGCTAAAAGTAAGATTTTAGTGGCTAGAAGTGATGTTTAACCATTAAAAATGAAAAACAAGCAAGAACCATGGATCCAAAAGTCAAAGTATAGTTTAATGACCAAGACAGCAAATAAAAAGACTCTAAATATCAAGGTTTTAACCATTAACTCGGTAAAGACAAAAAATAAATAAATAAAATGGTCATAGCCGAGTGGGCCCAAACCATGCCAAAAAAATAGACAAATCATAGTCCACAAAAAATTGTTTTAGAATATAGAAATAGTATAAAAAAGTTTGGATATCAAAATGAAAAATAGATAGAATTTAGGGAAGAAAAATGGATAATTCAAGGACTAAAACTGATTGAAGTCAAAGCAAAAGTAAAATGGATGAAGCAAGAAAAAATAGCACAGGTCCATGAAGAAAGCAATCTTCTGTTCAAAATGCTATCAATGTCCGAGAAAAAGCAATCACTTCCCAAGGAAGGGAAGAAAAGTGACAGGAAAATGTGAAGGTTAGGTTACTCTTCAAATATAGTAACGGAAGTCTGTTTTATAATATAAGGATAGTAATACACTAATACTTATAATAGATTGGCTGTATTGAATCCATTGATAGCCCTCAAACTTATTCTTATTAATGACTAAAGCCCTTTAACTTTAAATCTACGTTGTCAACCCCTCAAACTTTGTAAGTGCATCAACTTAACCACTTGGTGCCCTTAGTATAAATAAGGGTGATATCGAGCCGAACCAAACCTGAACAGGCAAGGTTCGAGCTCGACTCATTTCATGTTGGGACAGGCTCAAACTCGAGCTCCCTAAATAAGGCTCGAGCTTGGCTCATAAGCTCAATAGGCTCAAACCACTAACACTAAATCTGAGCCAACCTCTCAACTCACTGCTCAAACTCGCTACGCTTCATCATCACCATTCGGAATTGCTTCATGACATAGATGTTGCCCCGAAGCAACAACACCTTCTCCGTCATCCCCAGTGGCTTCTCCACAACCACGTCCACAGACGTTCTTAAAACCTCCTTCAAAGTTAGCCACGGACGGGCGGTGGCCCTACGATCTTTGCAAGGAACCAATGGCCAATCCTCCATTAACCCCACAAGGAAGTCCTCCCTTGACATCTCCACCTCTGATTCCTTCTCAGTCTTTCGCTTGCCACCCCATCTCATCAAAGGTCTCCATTGTCCAGTGAGTGGGTGTGTGTGTGTGGTGGGCGTCTGGTTATGAGTGGTGGATGCGATGCATGTGAAGGCGAGCAGATTTGAAGTTCAAATTCGACTACAACTAATGAGAGTGCTTTCAAATTAGGATTGATACGAAAAAATTGCAAAAATGCCAAAGGCTTTGGTAGGAAGGTGGGCCATCAATAGGGGAAGAAACCAAGGAATTGAATCATGTTTTTTAATACCCTTTTATACCAGCCAGTATAGCCGGTATATCCCGGTACCACCACTCAAATAATACCAAACCAACAAATCTCATCCTGAACCCTGCACCGGCCGGTGTGCTCATTCCGCCTGTCTCGTCAAACCCTTCACTCCTTGACAATGTAGAAAATGTGTAGCCACTACACTGTATGCTTCTCTTTGTATTGTATTGAGTAACTATTAATTTTATAATTTACTTTGCATTAAATGCTCATAACATAAGGCCAATAAATATTGAACTCCCCACCTCATGGCTTGAAGCCATGATGCCATGATCCCTGTTTGCGAAATAATGCTTGACTAATATTTCTTAATAAATTGGTTTGAAAATTGAAATGCATAACTCTCTTCAGCCCAACAACAAAGGCATCCACCAAACTTTTAGTTTGTACTTTTTTAACCAATCAAAGATTATTATATTTTTTAGGGAATCAATTGTAAATAATTAAATTTTATTTTTCACATATGTTTAATTTTTTTTCATTCTTCTTATTTTTTTCATATTTTTTTTGTAATTTACCTCTATGTTTTTTTTCTAAAGGAACTCTACTATTTTTTATTTATTGAACTAATGGATCGGTAAAAATGTTAAAATGAAGAGTTGCTTGCTTATGCTTCTTAATTTTTTTTTTATATATTAACAACTTATTATATCATATATGTGACTTGGACTTTGTAGTTGAATGTTAAAATTTTCAATATGTTGATGTGTATGTGTGTACAATATTTATATATATATATATATAACATATATATCCGAGGTGATACGATATGATACTAGTATTGTACCATACCATTGAAAAAATGGTACATTGTCCAATACGAGATTTAAAACCTTGAATTGAATTGGATTGGACTAGATAATGGATTGGTAAGTAGGTCAGTGGAAATGGGGCCGTCAAGCTTAGCAAGAATTATTGAGGAACCTAATAAGATTATTTATTATATTAATATAATATTAAACTCATTAGGCTTGATAAGAGTTCGAGCCCGAATAACTCAAGTTTGAAATTTGATTCATTAAGAGTTTAAATCTAAAATGAAGTATGAGTTTGGGCTCGAGGCTTGTTAGACTCGGTTTGACAACGAGAAAATGAGCTCGAGCTCCAACAGCTCAAAAAAACTCAATTCATTTACCATCGGTAGGTACAAGTACAACATTTGGTAGCTTGCCGTGCTGCATCTATTGGAACGAAAAATGGATCTCAACTTAACAATTGTGCTGTAAAGACTTCTTTACTAGAAACTTATTGATGTAAGTATTTCGTACATGTTTAAGGTAGTATTTTCAAAGTTCTAGAAATTAATGGCATGGACTATAAAAGAAGTATGGCGTAAGTACAGATTTTCAAACCTAGAAAATGTATGAAAGAGTTTGTGTGGATTTAATGCAATGGGATTAATGAGATCAAATTGGATCATCTAACAATTTGCAAGTGACCCGATTTGATCTTTTACAAAAATGTCTCCAACTTTTTTTTATGAAAATCAATGGCTTGTTCTAAAAGACTGAGAGTTGGTTCACTCACAAATTGTAAAATAACCCAACCCGATCTCATTAATCCCAATGTATTAAAGCTAAATAAACTCCCTCTATAAGTTAACTAACACCAAACATTTTGAGAAAAATGGATGAAAATGATTGATAAATTTTAATTATTTGGGTAAAAAAATTTTAAAAAAAACATATACTACTAATAAGTAGTATTTAATTTTGGTACTCATTTGAAAGCTCATTCCAACATTAACAATCACACATACAATCATGTTATTTAAGACAATCTAAACAACACACTTCAAGTTGTAATATGCATTTCTTTGGCACAAGAGAAATGGGATAGGCTATCATAGACACATCATTTATGCCCCAACCAACAACTAATGCCTATATATTTATTAATGGAAATTCTAGTAAATCTAGCACTTTAGTTAGGTTAAGTGTTTAGGAAGTTTGAGTGCATGGGTTCGAGGAGTCACTTATGATTTTTAACCTCTTTTCTCATTTGTGTTTTTTTTCTATCTTTTCAAATTCTTCTTTTCCACCTCTACTTTTTTTTTAATTTTTTTCTTTGTATCTTCTCATTTTTTTTGTTTCACATTCATTTCATTATTCTTTTTTGCTCTCACAGAAAGCATTTGGTGAAAAAACATCTACTACAAGCATAGTAAGTAAATATCAAATAGCAAATAACAAGTAATTTTCATAGGAACAATGATATGCATCAAAGAAACAATTAAATTCAGCTAGAGAAAAAAAATAATATAAATGGGAACAACTACTACAGACATAGCAAGTAATTATTAAATATCAAATGGAACCAATAGATTTGTCAAAAAACTAATAAGATGAGATAAGAGAATAACTATATTCAGTGAGAGAATAGAAAGTATCGAACAAGGAATAACTACTATAGGCATAACAAAAAGTTATTAAATATCAAAATGAACAAATACATTTGTTAGATAATAGCAAGCTTAGACAAAGCAATAATTATATTTAATCAATGAACAGGAAGAATCTGATAAAGAACATGAAAATGTGTCAATGGAACAACTACTACAAGCATAGCAAGTAATTATTAAATATAAAAAATGAACAAATATATGTGTCAGAGAATAGCAAAATTTGATAAAGGAACAATTATATTCAGTTAGTGAATAGGAAGAATCTGATAAGGAACACGAAGATGTGTCAATAGAATAATTATAATCAACAAAAGAACAGCAAGAAAATCTAATGAACAAGTAAACCAGTAGTAGACAGCAGTTATTAAATAGAAGATGAGTTATGTTTATCAAAGAATGAGAAGAATACAACAATAGAATAACTATAATTATCAAAATAATAAGAAGAAGATGCCACAAAGCAAGTAAAAGAGCAGTGAGAAACATTTATCAAATAACATAAAGAACAGTTAGATTTGTCAATGAACACAATGATGAAACAATTATAATTGACAAAAAAAAGTAGAAAAAAAATTAATGAACAGTTAGATTTGTTCACTTTGATTTTGGAACAATAGCCTTGGTCACTTTTTCTCCATCAATTCTTCTCCAAAATCTTATTTAATTTTTTGTCCTTGTCCATATCTCATCTGATTCTTCATTTTCATCCAAATCTCATCCTAAGCATGTTGAGCCTAAAATCTCTTTTGTCTCACATTGTTCTATTTTCTTTTTTTTTTTTATGGTTATCCACCGCTTGAGTTTCAATTCAGTCATTCATCTTCAAAACATGGTTATCTATTGCCTACCCACATCTTTGATCCTATTTGACATGGCAATGCCATAGAAATTAGTTGTGGCCCATAACTGATTCTCATCCAATTTTGTCCAAATTGCTATGGACCTTTGATGGTTTTTGAGGTTGCAATTCAAATTTTTACAAGGACTTGAATATTTGCGAGAAGAGATAGCAATGAAGAGAAGAAAAAGATTGAAGCATGATTTTGTCCAATTGAAAAATTGGAATCTTAGATGCGAATGAATATTTTGCCTATTTGATTCGGTCAGCGTGATTCTATCAAACCAAACTATTTGGTTCAGAGCATTATTTTGTCCAACTGAATGATTGGGCTTTGGTGAGCATTACAAAAAGCCTATTTGTTTGGTTCTTACAACGTCAGGCTCATCTTTAGGGTTCATGATTTGCTGCTCTAGAAATGAATCTCAAGATCCTTATAGGACCAACAGGAAAAATGGCAACCTTCCAACATTTTTGGCTTTTTTTTTTTGTTCAATCAATAAAAGGATTTTTTTTAATATTGTTTAATGATTAAATGGGTCTTTGTTTTTGTTTCATGATTCTGATTCTTGTCCTCTTTGTCCTACTACGAGATTGATGAGAGGGAAAGCTTGGAAGAGATTAACGAGAGGAAAAGGAAGGGCAAGACTGAAAACTTAGTACAAAACATGAGATTGCCTAAAACTTTATATAAAATAAAATGGAGCAAACAATGACAGATAAAGGGAGTACAATTGAAGCTATATTTATCAAGGAACAATAAGATACAACAAAAGGAATGCCTATAATAAGCTAAAAAAAAAAAGGAATAAGAGATCAATGAGCCAGTAATAAGAAGATGTATCTTATATGTAGATATAAGACATATAGAGAATAATAAGAAATCGTAAAAGAAAAAGAAAATATATGTAATGGACCAATATGAATACACATCAGAATAAGAACAATAAGAGCGTATGAAGCAAAAAAATTATTAAATATAAAGGTTGCAAAGAATAAATATAATCAGTACTAGAACAAAAAGAAGCAAAGAGGGAATAAATAACATAAAAGATTGTGTCGTAGTATTATCATAATTTA
This sequence comes from Aquilaria sinensis, assembly GCA_005392925.1. NCBI lineage: Eukaryota > Viridiplantae > Streptophyta > Magnoliopsida > Malvales > Thymelaeaceae > Aquilaria > Aquilaria sinensis. The sequence goes on along the minus strand of SMDT01003127.1, from coordinate 124,185 downwards.
AGAAAATTCAAGAAAAGCCGACAATTTCATAAATAATTAAAAATTATGAGCTGTATCAAGTGCACGTCATGCTCCTAGTAGCATAATATAGTTATTTCAAGAGGAAAGATAACGAGCCAAGTAAAAGTTCTATGGGATTAATTAAGGTAACGAGCCCGTCATTGTTACTGGGAAGTCGCGCTGTAGCTGTCCAAGCTCCGTGTAAAAGTCCAAATGACTTGGAGAGTTCAAATATCGAAATTCAGAGAATAAAATCCCTGTTGGAGTTGACAGCACAACAAAATTTGGAAGACCCAAATTCCTTGTTGGGGTTGGTGGTGTTTGGTGGGACTTGGCTAAAAATCTTGCACTACTTCTCATCACTTCACAATTTTACATTAAACAATTGGCTACCAATAGTTGTTGGCAAGTGTTTGATAATTATGTCTAAAATGTGGTTGGTGGCTTTCTTTTTCATTAAATTATTGTACTAGTATATTTCCTACAAACTAAGTGACATTCGAATTTTGAATTGTGAGTATTACCAACAATAAGCAATGTTTTAAGAGTGCTAGCTTTCTTTTCAATGTTATTTGATTTTGTTAATATTCTCAACTGGTGAATTCTATCACTCTATCCGTTTTAAATTTTTTACCTTGTTCATTATTTATAGTAATTAATCTATAAATTTTTATTTTTAACATTTTAGTATATAAATAAAAAAAATTATATATAAATGATAAATAAAAATTTATTATTTTTAAAGATATTTTTCATATGAAAGGTAATTTATACAAATAAGGGTAGGTGTGCATGAAATTAATGTGAGAAATATTGACCTCAAACCACCTAAAACCAAAATGCCACCAACTTGCATGAAAATGTGTGCTAAAGCCAAACTTGGCAACCTTTTTTCACCAAACATAGACAATGACATGGTGACCGGCGAGCACATCGTGCTAGATAAGTTTGACTTTATATACGTTATGTGTAACATTTATTAAAAATTCAAAACAGAATGCTCCAATTGGCCCCTTAACTATAAAAAATTTGACCTTTTAGCACTTAAAATAAAGTCAATTTCCAAATTGCCCCTCAACTATCAAAGTTGTGCCAAACTGACTCTCGGATGGCCAACTACGGTAATAATTGTTATTGTTTGATTGAATTGCCCTCAAAATTTCAAAGAGGAAACCACAATCAACATTACTTATTCACCCTTGAAGTTAGTTATATTACATGTCCTCTTCTTCTTCTTCTTCTTCTCTCTCTCTCTTGCACGTTTGGCTGCAAAATCGAAGACGATTTCAATTGAACCAGTGATTCGGGGCGGCGCGAACAGCTGGAAATCATTCTAATTAGACGGTGTGAACGGCTGGTGACGGTGCAAACTGTCAAAGGGGAATCAAACGGCTTTGAATCGAGATTTCATTAGGAAATCGGTGAGCGGTGGAGATGGAGGCGATTATGGCGATTAAAACGGAGGAGAGGAGCGGAGGGAGGGGGGGGAGGGAGACGAAGGAGAGGAATAGAGAGGAGGGAGGCGGAGAAACGGGGCAAATAAGGCACAATCACATTGATGCGGCGGAGGCGGTGGAGGTGGATATGGACGATATGATGGAGAACACAGTCGCCGCTTCTGTGGCGACGCCGGTCGGACTTGGGAACTCTATTGCTACTCTGACAATTTGGGAAGAGAGGCCATGTAATTTATGTCAATTACAGGGGCAAATAAGGCAAAAAAAAAAATTTAGGCCCCACACCCAATCTCCATCATCACTTGTAAAAACATATTAATGTGCCCAATTTAACTTTGGCTGAACTGGCAGTAAGTGATATGAAGCTCCGGACGTCAAAAATTGTAGCCACTTGGCGCCTAAGTATATAAATAAGCTTCATTGTTTTGAAAAATCTTTTGACAGTTCACTTGCTTTTAATGGGTTTAATGTGAGTGACAAAAACGGCGGGTTAAGGTTGGCACGTGGATTAAATGTTTGGGTAATGTGGGTTAAGTTGATAACCCACATGTTTGTTAACCCTGCCTTTTTTCCAACCTTGTTAAACTATGCAAACAAACTGCCCCCAAATATAGCGTATGCGTAATACTACCATTTGGAATGGTTGTACGTTGGGCCAAGTTATCCGAACCGGTTCCAGCCCACCTCGAATCAAACTTAAGATCAACATACCCGGCCCAGCCTAGGGCTGAAACGGTCCATTCTCAAACCACCGTCGATTGCAGAGTCACGGCGGCGGGACCCGCATCACCGTCCGTCACACGGCGCTGAAACATTTTATTTTTACCAGATCTACCAACCTCTCCAAAACCGAATCCTGACCGTCCATTTAGCCCATCTGCCTATTTATAGACGCTCACTCTCTCCCTCTCTTCTTGCCACTCTCTCCTTTTCCAACTCTCCTATCTCCCCAACCTATTCTGTCGCCATGTCGCTCCTCGTCGAGAAAACCGCCGGCGGCCGCGAGTACAAGGTCAAGGACATGTCCCAGGCAGACTTCGGCCGCCTCGAGATCGAGCTCGCCGAGGTCGAAATGCCCGGTCTCATGGCCTGCCGATCCGAGTTCGGCCCTTCTCAGCCCTTCAAAGGAGCCAGGATTACCGGCTCCCTCCACATGACCATCCAGACCGCAGTCCTCATCGAGACCTTGACCGCTCTTGGCGCTGAGGTCCGTTGGTGCTCATGCAATATCTTCTCCACTCAGGACCACGCGGCTGCCGCCATCGCTCGCGACTCTGCCTCCGTCTTCGCCTGGAAAGGTGAGACTCTTCAGGAGTACTGGTGGTGCACCGAGCGCGCCCTCGATTGGGGCCCCGGTGGCGGTCCAGATCTCATTGTGGATGACGGCGGCGACGCTACTCTCCTCATCCACGAGGGCGTCAAGGCGGAGGAGATCTTTGAGAAGACCGGCCAGCTCCCAGACCCTGCCTCCACTGATAATACAGAGTTCCAGATTGTTTTGACGATTATCCGGGATGGGTTGAAGACTAATCCTAAGAAGTACAGGAGGATGAAGGAGAGATTGGTCGGTGTCTCGGAAGAGACTACTACCGGAGTTAAGAGGCTCTATCAGATGCAGGCTAATGGAACTCTCTTGTTCTCTGCTATTAATGTCAACGACTCTGTCACCAAAAGCAAGGTACTTCATTTATTGGCTGAATTTAACTTGTGATTTGGCTTATTTCTTCTTTAGATCTGTGATTTTTTCGTTTAGATCTTAGTGACATAAATGTGTTTTGAAGATTTTTCTTTATAAATAATGGGTATGGCTTAGATTTGAGGGAAACGCTGAAGATCTAAGTAGACGAGTTTTTCTGTTTACTGCTACTTGTTATGAAATGTGCATCCAAGCTAAAAGCGCTTGTAGGCTCAGCCATTTTTGGTGCTCTTCTAACTGTTGCTTTCGTTTGTGTTAATACCCAGTTCGATAACTTGTATGGGTGCCGCCACTCGCTTCCTGATGGATTGATGAGAGCGACTGACGTGATGATTGCTGGGAAAGTTGCTGTTGTTTGTGGTTATGGTGATGTTGGAAAGGGTTGTGCTGCTGCTTTGAAGCAGGCTGGAGCTCGTGTGACTGTGACCGAGATTGATCCCATCTGTGCACTTCAAGCTCTGATGGAGGGGCTTCAGGTCTTGACTCTTGAGGATGTTGTTTCTGTGGCCGACATCTTTGTCACGACCACTGGTAACAAGAATATCATCATGGCTGATCACATGAGGAAGATGAAGAACAATGCCATTGTTTGCAACATTGGCCACTTTGACAATGAAATAGATATGCATGGTCTGGAGACCTACCCGGGTGTTAAGCGCATCACCATCAAGCCTCAAACCGATAGGTGGGTGTTCCCGGAGACTAACAGTGGCATCATTGTGTTGGCTGAGGGGCGTCTGATGAACTTGGGTTGTGCCACTGGCCACCCTAGCTTCGTGATGTCTTGCTCCTTCACGAACCAGGTCATTGCACAGCTTGAGCTCTGGAAAGAGAAGGGAACTGGGAAGTATGAGAAGAAGGTGTATGTTTTGCCCAAGCATCTTGATGAGAAGGTTGCTGCTCTGCACCTTGGCAAGCTCGGTGCTAAGCTCACCAAGCTGACAAAGGAGCAGGCTGACTACATCAGCGTGCCCGGTGAGGGTCCATACAAGCCCCCTCACTACAGGTACTAAGCAGTCGCAGAGGTGGATGGAAAAGAATATATTGTTTTTCCTCTTCTGAAGGGATCATTTTTGATGATCTATGTCAGCTTGGCTGGGTTCCTTTTCCTTTACTAAGAAAAAAAAAATGATTTTAGAGATTTATTTTGGTGGTTTGAAGGCTTGAAGGGGAACAAAAAATTTTGGTTCTCCAATAGGGAGGACCTAAATTATGGGCATGAATAAAGGGTTTGTTAGGGCATGTGTTGGAAGGTGTTGTAACTGTTGCGGTTTTATGTTCTGCTGCATATGAGTATCTCTATTATCTCAAGAAACAAAGAAGAGAACAGAAAAAAAAAAAAAAGCAACTTGATGTGAGATTTTGCTTTTGCTTTGGCATTTTTGTTTTTCCCTGGTTCTGTCTTCTGGTTTTTGGGTGCTCTGATGTAAACATTTTGCAAAAGGCTTGGTTTTGGGGTAAGAAAAGCTCGAAAGCAGCCATTTTTAGGTTATTGGTTAGCAAGTGGTTTCACATGGTTAGTGTTTTTGGTACTTATTTTACATATGTTCATAGTATCCTTGGTTTGTTTTTGGTCCCTCCAGTGGAAAAGGAAAAGGGCCCTAATCATGGGTTCGGGGACGGTGTAAGATGGTGTTTGTTTGTAGCTTCTCGTGTTTTCTTACTCTATGTGGGCGATTTCATTTCAATTCAGCAAAAAATAATTCGACTCACGTAACGGAATATGCTCGAGCAAAATGACATTTATGGTGGTTAATGGGTGAAATGCCAAATTTTATACCACAATATTATTACAGTATGGCAATGGTTGCCCATAATTAGTTACACCGATCACTCAAGGAAAGTCCCGCAACTGGGGTGGTATAGGGGCGAAGGGATATCAAATCCTTAATTTAATATTGGATTCAGTTGTGTCTTGGTGCTAAACAGATTAGCATTTCCCTGATATGATTGTAACTTCTTAACACTTTATATTTTATATTACTGAATCTATGTACAAAGAAAAAAGGTATATAAACAATAATTGTCGTATAGAATTAACAAATTTGGTGTTAATTTTCCCGTAAAAATAAGTCACTGGGCAATTAGGTTATGACAGGAACTTTGTATAAACATTATGTAGATTGGCAAAGATGATAACGAAGACTAGATCAACATCAATCTACCTGTATTGTTTAAAAGCTTCCATTTCTATGCTTCCAGACGAATTTTAACCTTTTATTCAAGCATGTGATAAGTGGAAGTCATACCTATAGCTTTATTGACAGTTATTCTCAAATCCTCAGCGCTGGCTATACTGAGGGTGAATGTGAGAATTTTGTGAAACCTTCGAATGAGCCGAAAATGGATGTTTTGGCTGAAGTGCTATTAACATTTTTGGAAATTAACACTCAATTCGTTTTAACTTAAGTCAACTTAATCTAAAATGATTTTAAATCTTTTTCACCTAGAACCAATTTCATTTGAAAGTCAATATCATATAGTTGTAATAATCCATCTGAAACAAAATTTGTATCATGTTATTAAATTTACCAATCTGTGCTACAATCATTGACCAACACAGAGGATAAAACAATGAATACACATTTCATGATTAATTGAACCCAATGATTAGGAAACTGCATCACTCTTAGAATCTTCTCAATCAAGCTCGAATCTAAGCGATCATAGGCCTTATGCATATCGACCTTAATAACAACTTTGGAGGCACAAATCCTACTTTGCTTGGTTACATGTTTGATGGCTGAAAACATTTCCTGAGCAAGGATCACACTATCTTGAATACTGCAGTCAAGAATAAAAGCATTTTGTGTTTCAAAGATAAGAGATGATATAACTGATTTTAAACATTTAATAAGAGTCTTTACAATAACCTTGTATAAATATTCCAAAGACTTATCAACAAATACTCTAAGGCTATTGTTGGGTGCTTTACTTTAAAAGTCAGAGATTTATTTCCCTAAGCAAATAGCTACCAGTAAGAAATGTCATAACATCTATAAGAAAAGGACCCATAAAACGCCAAGATTTTTAAAGATAGAGGCCTGATATCTATCCGATCCTAGGGCCTTGTCATTATTCATATAAAATAACACCTTTTTGATCTCATCTTTTGTGAAAGGCTAGTTTAAACTTTCAATCTTAATAGAAGAAAACTTCCTAGTAAGGTGTGAACAAAGCAGGTCTTGAACAACAGGATCTAGTGCTTTGAGCTTTGTAAGATTCAACAAAATAGAATCAAACATGGTGTCCATATCTATTAAGGTTTGACCTTGATCATTTAGCAACAAGGATATTTTGTTAACATTCCTTCTTTGCCTAGTTGCAACATGGAACAATTTTGTATTATTATTCCTGACAGCTAACCCATTGATCAACGACTTCTATGCCAAGAGCTTCTCTTGATTAGATAATAGCTCACAAAGTTTTGCTTGCTTTTTTGATATAGCCAAGCTTAAAGAGGCCATTAAGGTTCAACTGTAAGTCATGAAGGTCTTTCTCTAACTTGTCAATTTGTTTCTTGAGAGGACTAATAGCCTATTTATTCCACTCTCCAAGTTGAGGGAGAACCATTTCCATTCTCATAGAAAATTTATACATGTTTGAGTCATCAATGATATGATCCCAACTAGACCGTAGAATCTGATCACATCGAGAATATTTCAACAAAAAAAAATTCAAACCGTAGTGGTCTTGACAAAATTTTTGAATTGGACGCGTCTAAAGAATAAAAGGAGCATGATCCAACAATTGGATGGCCAAGTTAAAAAATTTCTGCAATCAGGCATAAATCTAACCAATAGGTTGTACAGAAAGATTTATCCAGAACTTCAAACACAGAGTTAGGTCCGTGTTGCCCATTAGTCCATGTGAATCATGGACCTTTACACTGAATTGGAAGTAGTTGAAGTCTTTCAACGAAATCAATTAAATATCCAGCCACTGAACATTTATTAGCAAATTTTCCTGTCTTTTTTCACTAACGATTACTTGGTTAGAATCACCAATTAAAACATAAGGAAATTGATATTGCAATAGAGATGTGTATAGATGTTATTCCATGTTTCCGCTTGTAGTGAGACCAGAGGATTGCCATATATAAGGCCCAATAACCAAACTAATTGAAAATTTAAAATTCATCCTTGATTTGTAGCAAAATGAATGGTTGCCCAGCGTCAATAAATTGCAATCAATAGCTGTTTTCCATCCTACCCAAAGCCTACTGCTTCTCAAGCATTTTCCCAACAATTACTAGAAAATCCTAAATTGTGTAACTTCTGGGTGGCTCTATGACTTTGCAATTTGGTTTCCATAACAAACAAAAGATCTAGATAATACTAGCGAGCCAGGCCTTTAATATGGTAAATTGTCATTGGTCGGCCAAGTCCACGGCAATTAAAGCAAGTTGAGAACTAGTTGATGTGGGTCAACCCTCCAAAGCCCATTCAGTTGAATTGTTGTATTTTCCTCCATAATAGATACTTGAAGAACTAGTTAAGATTCAACCACACATTCTTTCTTTGACAACTGCCTCTGACCCCATTATCTAGGTTATTGGACTCACAACAATCTTCACCCTGAGGTGGGATTAGGTGAACAATGGAATTTGTGGGTTCCTCTAGTATCCATTCCCTTAACCAAAAAAAATACCCCATGAATGTAATCCAAGGTTTTTTTTGCTTTCATCATGAAAAGAAAGTTTTCATCTTTTGTCCTACATCACTTGATACCAATAACTGAAAAATTCTTAGAATCAAAATTGGTGAAGAACTCCATTGGTCCAATATCACGAACACAAGGCCAGGGCCTCTTCAAAGGCCTTCTTGCTTTATCATCTTTATATATTATTGGGATCTGCTTAGAGAACCCCACTAAAACATGCTTCCTTTTTTCTGTGGATGAGTATAAGAATCAGTATCAACATCTTGTTGTTGAATAGTAGAGTTTATTCCAAATTCTTCTGCTGTGAGCAATCTGTGTCAGATGAAACATGGTCTAAGAATTTGGGAAGGACCTCTCCAATGTGGCTATAACGGTAAACCATTCTTCTGACTTTGATAGCTTTTTCTGAAATAACCCCCAAGACTTGTTGGCCACTTGAAGTAGTGCATCACAATTTGGGTTATGCGTATGGTCAACAAACATTGAACAGGGCAATTGGCAGCAACATTGATTGAATTGATCCATTCGAATACATTCATTAGACTCGTTGCCTTAAGTATTGGGGTAACCACACTGAGAGCGAGTATGACCATCTCATCGACACTGCTCACCTATCTTGAAGACCTCCTCGTTTTTAATACGAATCCAAAATAAAAATCCTTGTGAATCCTGAATTAAAATCCTGGTAAAAATGGTTTTGTAATGTCCAATTCAATTTGGGGTCTAAGAAATTGCCATCCAATTAATTCCTCAAGCTCAAAGGAAGGAGTAGGGAGTCTAAAGCCCGAAATCAACAAAGCGACGGATAATTCCTCAAACTCAATTAAATTCCCAAATCATCGAAGACAGAGCTTGAGATGAAGATCAGAATTCGTGTAATCGTGAGATGAAAACAGAGCCACTCCACAGTATTAATACCCACGCACACAGAGTACCAAAAGCTATTATTAGAACCAACCAGGCCGTGGACTGGATTCCGTGTCTGATGTGAAAGAATACAAGCAAACCGCGACCAATTCCCAAACTATAGGATCAGGTAACAAAAGCAAAATAGAATAAAAGGACTTCCCTGCAGTTTGTTGTGTGAGCCTCAGAGATTCTGAAGCTTGAGCCTCGGAACCATAAGATCGTTGAAGAGTCTTGGTGTGTTAACCAGATCACCAATCAAACGCTAACATTAAAGGGGAGATAGAAGAACGGAGATCCAGGGGTCTGCAAAGTTGCTTCTGCATCCTCCTACTTTTAAAGATGAACATTTTGGCTTTTTGCCACAAATTGGGGAAAGCCAGTAAAACGGAATAAACGAGGAAATACAACTTGGAAGATGATCGGCTGTAGGAAATGGACAGATTTTTTTTTATATTGGAATTGAAGGATTTTTTTTATTTTATTTGGAATAACCCATAAGAGCAGCGCAAGCTCGAATCGGCCGGCACATGACAAGTTTTGACCTAGGATCTAGTAGAAGGCAAAGTATTTATGATCCTTGCACCTAGGATCCTGAGTTGAAATGATGCAGAAGGCAAAGCATTTATGACCCTCCTATATGATCTTCCGATTCATGATCCGATACATGGAACATGAGAAAAGATCTAATGTAGGATCCAATCTTCACAACCTCGCCCAAGAGAGCTTATATTGATGCTGAAGCTCTTCATCACAGGTTGAAGGTAGCCAATAGGAAAAGCTTGATGCAGATATAATATTTTGACCAAATGCAGACCCTAGGAAATAGGAATTCCTGCACCAGTTCCAGATCAATTAGAGGACTCCCATATAGCATCCACCTTGATGAACTCCCTGTAACCAGATGACAGAGCTTCCTGGTAAACACTGCCATCAACATTTGACAAAGACAATAGAGTTCTACGGCTCCAGCAATAGCAAGGAGCAAGGAAAAATCTCTACTCCTCAGCCTACTAACTCAAAGTTCAAGTCCTGATGACTAGATTCTTACACTATAAAACGAGAATCTACTAGGGTCACTTGAGCATTTACATAACTAAAGACATTTCAGAATGTGTATGAAAACCAGGCAAATTGACCAATGACAATAGGATTACTTAGTCCCAAATTTTCACAAAAAAGATATTAAAATCTACTGAGGTGAATCAAGCATTCAAAATTAGGCACTGCAACGAAATGAAAGATGCAGATGACATTGATGCAGATGACATAAAGCGCAGAAGAGCAGCAAGCAAACAGAAACCCTCATAATTTAGGGGAAAATGAGAAAGGCATATAAAAGCACATTCATGACAAGAATTAAGTAAACTGATCCTCAATGCTATCATATCAAGCATGGTGAATAACTGTGATGTCAGAAACAACGAAAAAAAGAACAAAAACTAAGGTAACAAAATATAATACTCAAGTTCACGTCAACATTGCATTTTCTCGCCCCCAACTAGTACAATGCCTACAACAGCAATCTGCAGAGTTCCATGCTTTGGTCTCTATGTATTAGCATCTCAATGATGTATCTAGGGAGAAGCAAGAAATGGCAACCAGCATCATAAAATTTGTGACAGGGCTCTAAATATAGTACCCACTTTGCACAACCATTGATGATAAAGTATCCAATTCAACATTCAGAGTAGACTACATAAATAATTTTGAACAAAAAACATGAAACAAGTTCTTATTCATTTTATTCTTTCACCTTATTCGGTGATGGAGCAGGGAACTCCCTACATAGATGCATGCCAGATTGTTGTGTGACGGGGTCAATGGCTCGGTTTGCTGAGCCAAACGCTTTAGCTTTATGCTGCAACAGCCCTCGCCAGGAAGTTGTTGACATCAGACAACCCCCCCCCCCAAAACCCAAATAAAGGCCCCAACATATTTCGTCCTCTGAATTTAATGCTTCAAAACAAATTTTAAAGTTCATGGAGTCTAACAAACATACAAATGGCAATTACTTCTCATAATAATTGATAAAGCCCACTGGACTAATTCACAAGTGACACTCAATAGCAACTGACCCTTCCTGTTAAAAGTAACTAATTTACTACGTTTTCTGCTCTGTTCAAATCAGTGAATCACATGACAAAAGATTTATATTCAGCGACAACCTATATCATAAACAGCAATGCGAAGAACTGACCTTCAAGTTTTCCATCAACTAATTACAAATGTTTACATCTCAAGTTACAAGATATAAACAGAATAACAATGTCTTCTAGTAAAGTTGAGGAGAAAAAGTATGTCTGTACCTGGAACTGAATCTAAGGAAGCCTATATCCTTGATGTCAAAGGGTAAGCTGTTCCAAACTCTTGAAACTTTTCGATATTGCATTGCTTGACCTCCTCTCTTCTTGCTCCTCGTATGCATTTGCTCTATAGCTAGAACACGCTTCTTCATTATCCGAGGAACCAGGTCTTTCAGTAAGAAACTGCTCCCAAAATACATCATTCACTCGAACTGGCTTAGCTGCATGCTCTTGATTTTTCACTGGGGCTTCCATGGAGATCTTCTTACTCATTTCTTCTTCATGTGCATCCCTGCTGTCGGGAAAAGATACAGTGCCAGATTCTATGGTATTGGTATTGGTATTAGAATCAGATTCCGGCAGCTTTCCAATCTCCTGCACTTGCTGGATAGTCCTGGATGAGAAAGGATTTCGGTTGGCTTGGAAAGGAGAAGAGGCCAGAGCTAATTTTAACTGGCAGGAAACATTAACATCAGCATCTTCACCAGAGCCAAATCTCTGATGCATCAATTGTGCTTCAGACCCTCCATCCATGCGGACTTTCTGGGGGAAATATGAATCCATCTTCAATCCAAAAGAAGTTCCGGTATCTGAAATGTCCAGCGGTTCAGGTGCAAACAAGGGGCACTCTGTTCGCATCTCTGTATCTTTGGGGTCTCTTTCAGATGTCTTTCTCAGTGGACATGGCCCATCATCGTTGGAGCTCTGTGTGCTGCAGGAAACCAAGTTAACATCTGAGACAGCTGGTGATAATTCAAGTCTGAGCTTGTCTGAAAAATCTTGGTCAAAAATACTTCCAGGCTCTGGTCTTGCACTACTATCATCATCCAAAAGATTATTTTCTGCAGCTGGCTGTGACTGATCAGCTTGAGGTAGCCGTCTTTTCTTTTTGTATGCTAAGACATCTGCAGACTCCAATTTGCGAGCGAGACGCTCAACAAAGGTTGGTTCCTGGACAGCCTTCTCTAAGAAGGTCAGCAAACTTTCCTGCCGCCTCTCCATACAATCAAAACGCTGTGTCAATTCCTCAAAATGAACCTGCACCGCTGATCGCTGCTGGCTGCACCTTAAAATATTAGCCTCTAGTGCAGTTTTCTCCTGTGAAAGCCTCTCTATTTCTTCCTCAAAGGCAACTCTTTCAGGATCCACTGTAGAGCCTGGTGGCTGACTGTGACTATGAATGGGTTTCCTTCGATGGATATTCTTCAGAAGATGCTTTTGATCTTTCACAAAATCCTCGTTAGCAAATTCCCATCTCTCCGGATCAATCTTCCGAAAACCCTGATACCGGGTCAGATTATACACACAAGGTTAATTCACCAAGGCACCGAGGGACAGCGAAGAGAAGCACTAGCAATGAAGCAGTAACATGACAAGCAACGATAGAAAACACAAAAAGAGGAGTTCCGCTTCCATTTGTAATTACTTTCAGCAATTAAAGTAGGTTCAGGACACATCCTCAGAATTCTCATGCAATGGAATGTGTAAAATCACTTAAAAATATGAACGGTGCATAATTAACTTTAATGAATTGCTATTCAATGCGAATTGAAACAAGTAAACATGCCCCCGACTGTTTTGGACTAAATACAATTTCATATTACAAGAATTAGATATTGTTACATTCAGTTTACAAATCAATGAGTAAGATAAATCCTAGCTTGCAAGTGATCAGGGAAAAAAATTGATACAAAGTCCAAATCAAGCAAGAAAATTAGGGAAAACGGAACTGACGTAGGTGTTGAGCTGTCTGATGAAGCTGGAGAAATTGTTGTGCTTGAAGTAAGTGGGGAGGAGAAGGCGGGCGAATTCCGGCGGGTTCCAGACGACGAAGCTGTTTTTCTTGTCGGGGCACCACGACACGATCTCGTCCGTCGACGAGTCGTCCACCATGTCGTATGTCTTAAGAAGGAATGGCGCAGGCCCCCCACTGCCGCCGCCGACGCCGGATGCTGGTGGTTGATCCATCTCGGTCTTGCGCCCGCGGTTGGTTGTAGAATTGACTGGATCAACAGGGACTAATAATGGTGAGGGGTTGCCGTTCCCGACGGGTATTTACGATTTCACGAGTGAAAGTTGAAACAGGGACACGAGCTTTCAACTTAGAAAGTTGTGAATCCTTTTGGGAACATTTGGTGGCTGACGTAGTTTAAGGTCAATTACAGTTTTCCCCACAATAATTGCTTTGCTTGCACTTTCGGCCCTTAAATTTGGAAATATGCTAATGTCCCTAGTTTTCTGATTTCGAGTTTTCGACTTTTTATATTACACCTCAATTTTTTTATAACCATCTTCTGATAAATTTAAATTATCCTATAATTTTTTTTAAAATTTAATTAATAATTTAAGTTATCTGATTTTTCTCTGTATAATTGCAAGACAGTATGTTTTTAATACTAGAGTTTTTTCTGTGAGATATATGGTATTCTGTAACTACATCTGGTTTCCTCTAATCCAAACCAAAGTTTCATCAAACCTCATTTTATGGCTTATGAGGAAGATTCTCCAAAGTATATTTCTCCATTCATAAGGCTTAAATCTAAGACTTTGCTTAAAGAATGATAAGTTCATTTTCAGCTTAATGACCCTTTCACTCCCTAAGTTTTGGCAACTAGAATATTTTACCTCTTGAACTTTGACTTGGATCACGCACCCCTTAAACTTTAAAAAATAATACCTTTTACCCTCTTAGCCTATTTAAATAGTTGTTTAAGTTATATGATGATTGAAATAAAGATAAAAAAAAAGATAAAGAGCTAACTAACCATTTGATTTAACTTTTACATTATTTTGATTATCTACTTCAATCTTCAAGTCTTTAAATTTAATATTTTACATTAAAATTAAGTAATGTTGGGAAAAATACCAACTTTGGTCCCTAAATTTTCTTTCTACCACTCAAAGCACCCTCAAGCCTTTAAATTTAATATTTTCTCTCTCTGTGTTCCACCTCACAAAATGGGAGAATTGCAAGTGTATCATAGTGGCTAAAAACCATTATATTATGTAATTTTCACCATAGTGATTGAAGTGTGGGGGGTAAAAGACATGCTCAACACGTCCTTAAAAGTGTTCTAAGTTGGTAACTTGGCCCCCCAAGAAAAGCCTTAAGGATTGCTTATTTGTCAAGCAACCTATGGACTATTTTGTAAGGTTTTGGAAATTCGGGTATTCAATTGTAAAACTCTAAAAAAAGAGACTTAGAGAGTTATGGGAAGGATATGAATGGTATGAAAGTACAATTGGAGGACAAAATTGCTCATGGAAGACAAGTTTGGACAAATGAAACACTAAAGGCAATAAGGACCTAAATGTTCTAGTGTAAACCTTAAGGTATTCAAACTTTTGACTTAAGTCTAAGAGTGGAATTGTGGGGTTATCCCACCATGGGGGAGGCAGCTAAGACTTGATAAATAGTCAAAAATGTTGGGCACATGTGTACAAATGATTTTAAGACAAAGAAACCATAATTAGTGAGAAGAAAAATGACATAAAGCAAGGTTAAGCTTGTTAAGTGTATTTTGTGCCCTTAAGCTCATTTAAGTGGCTAAATCACTTATCCCTCTCTCATTTTCGTCCTCCTTTAGCCTAAGAACACAGCCACACTCCTCCATAGCCACTATACCTTCAAACTCAAAACTACTTGCAATTGAAGTCAATGAAGCACAATTGGAAGCTATTTGGTACTATTGCTTGAATGCACCTAGGATTAAGCTCCAATTTCAGCATACCCATCAAGGTAAGGGTTCTCTTGCTCTCATGAGTTGTTTTCTATATTTTCAAGCAATCATGGAGTTAGGGCTAAGCTTGGAAGAGAGCCATGAGCTTGATGAACCAAGCTTAGTGAGGGGAGTGCACTTATTGAAGGTTTTGTGACCTAGTGTGAAGTGCACAGTGATGGCAGCGAATTTCTGGGTTTCTATAGCCCAAAAGTTAGTACTAACTAGTGTTAAAATCCTCCTAAGACCAAACATTAGCTTGAGGAGGGTTGCCATAGTGATTTGGTTATGTTTATTATGTGTTTTATGGACTAACCTATGGTTTATTTTTTCTGTTGCATTTCATGTGTTTGTTGGTTGTGAATGGCTGCTGCATTTGGTTGCTATATCATGTATATATGCATTATGGTTTTTGTGTTTTAGTGTCTTTGGATACAGGTTTTGATGATGGTCACATTGCCTATTAAATTCAAGTGTTACCCTTACTAAGTTTCTCAATGAAACTTATTCCCCTCAATTCTGTCATTTCAGGTCCAAAAGAAAGATCACATTCAAACTGACATTTGGGGTTTGAGTTTTCATCTGAAATTTCAGGTACATAAACTTTCATATGTCTAGTTATGATCTGAAAAGTTTAGGGATTTTAGGAGCACATTTGGTATTTTTAATGGTGGTGCTTATTGTGGTATGCAGCAGTTGTCCAACATCCTGTTTCTGGAGTCCATTATGCCTCAGGACCTCCTATAACCTAGGGTGTGTATTTAGCTGAGTTAAGACCATATTGTAGTGCATGTATGCATGTACATGTAGTGTGTGTAAAATGAGACAAGTATGTGAACATTTGAGTAATGTTTTGGCTATGTATGTGATGTGATGCAAAGCTGCCTAAGTGTGAATGATAGGCTGCTTACTTGTAAATTCTGTTTTGGCCACATAAATTTGCTAGATGTAAAAGAATGTAATTCATATGTGTATTGGACATGTATGGGATAGCCTTGGACGGCTTTATCTTTGTGAATGAAGTGTTTGAATGGTTTGGAAAAATTGTATGGGCAAAATGGTCCAAAAGTTGCCAGAATTTTGACCATGTACCTAAAGTTGAATATCTCCCTGTGTAGAATGAATCTTGGTATGAAATTTTGACTACACCTAGATGACATCTAGAGGTTGAACTAAGATTTAGAATTTCTGAATTTGGAGGCATGTAGGAAAAGATATGATGTTGCACAGTTGGCTAAGTTACTGTTCATTTGGTCAGAATTTTGTAACCAACTTAAAAAATCCATAACTTGGTCCATAGGTGGGCTATTGATGTAAAACAAAATTCCTTAGTTTGTTCTAAGTCTCTACTTAATAATGGAGCAAAGAAAACATGGGGGTACATGGCTAGAATGATACAGTTTATTAGTGGAAGTTACAGATGCAGTGGCTAGTCACTAGAACTTAACAAAATTACTTAAAGTGTGGTAGCCAAGATTAAGACTTGTGCTAGTGTTTTCCTTCTTTGCTGCCATAGTGTGCATGAAATGTGAATATGTGTATAATGGTTGGACCAATATGCATGTGTTTACATAGTGCTTAAGTGGGCCACTTGGGTATGCACACTAAGAGTAGTGTTTTGATGGCCTACAGAACATTACCAATCCTAGGAGTCTAAATGCACAATTTTGGCATCATAATTGGACTACCCCGGAGTAGGTAACAGAAATTGGTATCAGAGCATGGTTTATACATGTACATAGCACATAGTTGCATTGCATGCACCTACATATATGAACTCAGTTTGGTCAGCTGCTAATGTCAAGTACCATTGAAATACCTATGATCTTTATATGTGCTCTATGGTGAATCATCAATGTAGGAAGTAAACATGGTTGCTACAAGGAGAAGGGAACCACCCCGAAGGCCTCTTATTGACTTTATGCAACAAGGAAATGGACAAAATAGAGAGAATTAAGGGCAACAGGGGGTACCAAACCCTGAACTGCCTCAGGTTTGGTTAGAACTTTATAGGAACTTAGCTCTAATCAATGAAAACTTAGTAAGGCTGATTCAAGCACAACCACAGGGAGTCCAAGTAGCTCCAGCAGAACCAGTTCAGGATGCACAGCATCAACCAAAAGAGGATACTAGGAACACTTTTGAATATGTTCATTCTGGAAGCTTAGAAGATACAAATGATGAGACCAATGAGGAGGAAGATGAAGAAATGAGAAATCCAATAGGAAGAAGACTAAGGTCTGAGACTGGTCATGTATCCAGGACCAATCCCTTAATCTATGACCATTCCTCCACTAGGAATGAGATTGAGGAAGGCCATGAGAGAATATCTAGGAGAAGGCAGAGAGTTCATAGAGAGCATCACCATACAGATGGCTCTCACAGATCCAGGAGACACAAATCAGAAGATTTGGAAGGCCTAGATGAAGTTAGACTATTGGAGAGGTTTCAAGACCTAAAACCTCCAAAGTTTGATAGAAGAACTGGGCCAGAGAAGGCAGAGGAGTGGTTAATCTTCATTAAAAAAATGTTTAAGCAGATGCCACTCAGCTCCACCGAGAAAGTGTCACTAGCTACCTATAATCTAGTAGGTAGTGCAGAGATATGGTGAAGGAGCACCAGAGATAAATATGCTGTCTAGAAGGGTAGAAGGCCAGGAAGAGATATTGAGATGAGCTGGCCAGAGTTTACACAGCTGTTCCAGGAGTAGTACATTAATGATGCCATCAAGGATATGAAGCGAGCTGAATTTGATGCTTTAAGGTAGGACAACCTCAGTGTCCAAGAGTATGAGCACAAATTCAATCAGTTGAAGAGGTATGCTCCTCAGTATCATGGACTGGAGGAGTTGAAGGCCAAAAGATTTGTCAAGGGGTTAAGGTCAAACATTAGAAAGGCTGTTAAACCTTTTGGAGCAGTTACATACTATAAAGCAGTGCAGAAAGCTCTATTAGTAAAGCAAGAGGAGCATGAGACTAAGTACTTTCACAGTGGACCAAGGGAAAGTAGTCAGGTAGGAGGCAAGTAGAAGAAGCCATCATATGGCAAGGGAATTGCCAAGAATTTTCATGTTGGTGGTGAGGGCAAGGTTAAGGGGAAGTTCCCTAGCCTAAAGTGCCCTAAATGCAAAAAGTTTCATGAAAAGAAACCTTACTATTTTGACAACCAAGCGTGTCTAAGATGTGGATCCATGGATCATTGGATCAAAGATTGCCCACAAACTCAAAGGAGGCCAGAAGACCAAGGTCCAGTAAGGCCTATTGGGGCAAGACTTAGAGGGGGAGCACCTAGGGAGGGACAGCAGAAGCCAGTTCCTCTAGTGCCTCGGCCTCCAGTGCAGAGAGCTGGCAGAGTCTTCCAAGTGGAGAGGCCAAAGACATCAGAGCAGGGAGGAGCACTAAGAGGTAACATTTACCTTAATGGTATGCCTATTAGTGTTCTATGGAATACTAGTACATTTGTGTCTATAATGGCTAGGAAATTTGTTGAAGCCATGAAATTGTCTACTGAAATCATGCCTAGGATATCCTTAGTGAAAACAGCAGGTAGTTAATGTCTTTTCACTAATGACCTAGCTAAGGATTGTGAGCTGGTAGTAGGAAAGACTAAGGTTATGACTAGTTTGCTAGTGTTGGACATCCTAAGTATGATTTAGTGCTGGGTATGAATTGGCTTGCTATGCATAACATAAGAATTGATTGTGCTAAGAGAGAAATCACATTGCCTGATGGTAAAGTGCATGCATTAGTGAATTCTAAGGAATTATTGTATGAAATGCATGGCATGGAGCTAGAGGTACTAGATGAGATACCTGTGATTTCTGAGCATGATTACTGTTATGCATTGAATGAATTGTACTGTGATGAAGAAGTGGACAGAATACCTATAATGAGAGACTTTCCACAAGTCTTTCCTAAAGACCTACCAGGTATTCCTCCACTAAGGGAAATTGAGTTTGAGATCAAGTTGCAACCAGAAGCTAGTCCAATAGCCATACCTCCTTACAGAAAGCCAATCACAGAGATGAATGAGCTCAAGAAATAACATGATGAATTTTTTGAAAAAAGGTTCATAAGACCATGGGGAGCTCCTGTTCTCTTTGTGAAAAAGAAGGATATATCATCAAGACTATGTATTGACTACAGGAAGCTCAATGTAGTGACTATCAAGAATAAGTATTCACTCCCTAGAATATAGGATTTTTTTATCAACTCAAGGGAGTTAAAATCTTCTCCAAGATAAATTTGAGATCTGGACACTTCCAATTGAGAGTAAAGGAAGAGGACATTCCTAAGACTGCATTCAGGACCAGATATGGGCATTATAAGTACACAATCATGCCATTTGGTTTGACTAATGCCCTAGCTGCTTTCATAGACCTGATGAACAAGGTGTTTAGACCACATCTGGACAAATTTATGGTTGTATTCATTGATGACATCCTAGTATATTCCAAGGATGAAAATGAACATGAACATCATCTAAAGATTGTCCTAAAGACTCCATTGGAACATCAGCTTTATGCCAAGTTATCCAAGTGTGAATTCTGGATAAGGGAAGTGTCTTTGGTAGGACACATCATAGATGCACAAGGCCTTAAGGCAAACCCTGAAAAGGTCAAGGCAGTGCAAGAGTGGGAAAGACCAAGGACTATTAAAGAAGTCAAAAGTTTCCTAGGATTAGCTGGATACTACAAGAGATTTGTATCAGGGGTTTCCATGATTGCCTCAGTTCTTACTCATCTGACTAAAAAGGGTCAAAGATTTAAGTGGACTGAGAAGTGTGAAAAGAGTTTCCAAGAAATAGTGAGACTACATGGAATACCAAATTTCATTGTATCTTATAGAGATCCAAGATTTATAGCTCGGTTTTGGAGTGCTTTTCATAAAGAACTAGGAACCAAAATCCACCTGAGTACTGCTTATTATCCTCAGACAGATGGGCAATTTGAAAAGGTGATACAGATACTGGTAGGGGTGATTATTCGGTTTGTTCGGTTCAAATCGAACCGAATTTTTCGGTTTATTCGATTTTCGGTTTTTGATACTAAGAAACCGAAATAACCGAATTAGTCCATAAAACCGAATTCAAACCGAACTGAAATATTTCGGTTCGGTTCGGTTTAAACCGAATTAACCGAAAAAATGGTAATTAAATTCTATAAGAGATGAAATGAGATAAATATATTGTTTTTCTTTTCAAATTCCATTCAATATAGAAGATTCATTGTCCATGAAAAGAAAGAAAATAAGAATTCAAGCTAATTTGGGTTACTTAGTAGCATTATTGTTCATGAAACAAATAAAAAAAAATTTGGTATAAACAATTCGGTTATTTCAGTTACCGAATTAACCGAACTCTAAAATCGAAACCGAACCGAAATTGAAATTTTTGTTATTCGGTTTCAACCGAAACCGAACCGAATTACCGAATTAACCGAACCGAATTTTAAAATTTTTTAGTTTTTCGGTTTCAACCGAATACTGATCACCCCTAGATACTAGAAGACATGCTCAGAAGCTGTGTGTTGGATTTCAAAAGGTGAATGGAACTAACACTTGCCATTGGTGGAATTCTCATATAACAATAGTTACCAAAGCACCATTGGCATGACACCTTATGAAGCATTATATGGAAAAAGGTGCATGACACCCCACTGTTGGGTGGAAGCCTCAGACAGGCTAGAGTTGGGTCCCAAAATTATTGAAGAGACTACTGCCAAAATCAAGAAAATTCAAGAGAGATTAAAGGCAGCCAATGAAAGGACCACAGCCTATGTGAACAAAAGAAGGAGAGACTTGGAATTTGAGGTTGGTGACAATGTTTGGCTGAAAGTTGCACCAACCAAAGGCACTGTCAGATTTGGCAAAAGAACCAAGTTAGCTCCAAGATACATCGGTCCTTATGAGATCTTGGACAGAGTTGGCAAGGTAGCATACAGGTTAGCTCTACCGCCAAGCATGTCAAGTGTTCATAATGTTTTTCACATCAGTATGCTTAAGAAGTGTCTATTGGACACAAAGCATGCTATTGTAGTGGAAGACATACAGTTGGAACCTAACTTGACATATGAAGAGAAACCTATAGCTATCTTAGCCAAGGATACCAGAAGGTTAAGAAACAAACATATTCCCATGGTTAAAGTTCAGTGGTCACACCACTCTGAAAGAGAAGCAACCTGGGAAACTGAAAAAGACCTTATGGAAAGGTATCCTGAAGAATACCCGAAGCTAAAGGCTATTTTGGAGGACCAAAATTTTTAAGGGGGGGAGGATTGTTACCACCTCACAAAATGGGAGAATTACAAGTGTGTCATAATGGCTAAAAACCATTATATTGTGTAATTCTCACCATAGTGATTGAAGTGTGGGGGGTAAAAGGCATGATCAACACCTCCTTAAAAGTGTTCCAAGTTGGTAACTTGGCCCCCAAGAAAAGCCTTAAGGATTGCTTGTTTGTCAAGCAACCTATGGACTTTTTTGTAAGGTTTTGGAAATTCGGGTACTCAATTGCAAAACTCTCAAGAAAGAGACTTGGAGAGTTATGGGAAGGATATGAATGGTATGAAAGTGCTATTGGAGGACCAAATTGCTCATGGAAGACAAGTTTGGACAAAGGAAACACTAAAGGCAATAAGGACCTAAATGTCCTAGTGTAAACCTTAAGGTGTTCAAGCTTTTGACTTAAGTCTAAGGGTGGAATTGTGGGGTTATCCCACCATGGGGGAGGCAGCCAAGACTTGATAATTAGTCAAAAATGTTGGGCACATGTGTACCAATGAGTTTAAGACAAAGAAACCATAATTAGTGAGAAGGAAAATGACATAAAGCAAGGTTAAGCTTGTTAAGTGTGTTTTGTGCCCTTAAGCTCATTTAAGGCCATTTAAGTGGCCAAATCACTTATCCCTCTCTCATTTTCATCCTCCTCCAGCCCAAGAACACAGCCACACTTCCTCCATAGCCACCACACCTTCAAACTTGCAATTGATTGAAATTGAAGGCAAAAGGAAGCAATTGGAAGCAAACTAGAGCTATTGCTTGGATACTTCAAGGATCAAGCTTGATTTTCAGCCTACCCACTTTGGTAAGGGTTCTCTTGCTCTCATGGGTTGTTTTCTATATTTTCAAACATCCATGGAGCTATGGCTAAGCTTGGAAGAGAGCCATGAGCTTGATGAACCAAGCTTATTGAGGGGAGTGCACTTATTGAAGGTTTTGTGACCTATTGTCAAGTGCACAAAGATGGCAGTGAAATGAGGGTTTCTAGAGCCCAAAGTTAGTACTAACTACTGTTAAAATCCTCCTAAGACCAAGCATTAGCTTGAGGAGGGCTGCCATAGTGATTTGGTTATGTTTATTATGTGTTTTATGGACTAACCTATGGTTATTGTTGCTGCCACATTTCATGTGTTTGTTTGTTGTGAATGGCTGCTGCATTTGGTTGCTATATCTTGTATATATGCATTGTGGTTTTTGTGTTTTAGTGTCTTTGGATGCAGGTTTTAATGATGGTCACATTGCCTAGTGAATCCAAGTGTTACCCTTACTAAGTTTCTCAATGAAACTTACTCCCCTCAATTCTGTCATTTCAGGTCCAGCAGAAAGATCACCTTCAAACTAACCTTTGTGGTTTGAGTTTTGATCTGAAATTTCAGGTACATGAACTTCCATATGTCTAGTTATGATCTGGAAATTTTGGTGATTTTAGGAGCACATTTGGTATTTTTAATGGTGGTACTTATTGTGTTGTGCAGCAGCTGTCCAGCATCCTGTTTTTGGAGTCCATTGTGTCTCAGGACCTCCTGTAACCTAGGGTGCATATTTAGCTGAGTTAAGACCATATTGTAGTGCATGTATGCATGTACATGTAGTGTATGTAAAATGAGACAAGTATGTGAACATTTGAGTAATGTTTTGGCTATGTAAGTGATGTGGTGCAAAGCTGCCTAAGTGTGAATGATAGGCTGCTTACTTGTAAATTCTGTTTTGGCCACATAAAGTTGCTAGATGCAAAGGGAATGTAATTCATATGTGTAATGGACATATATGGGATAGCCTTGGAGGGCTTTCCCCTTGTGAATGAAGTGTTTGAATGGTTTGGAAAATTTGTATGGGAAAAATGGTCAAAAAGTTGCCAGAATTTTGACCCTGTACCTAAAGTTGAATATCTCTCTGTGTAGAATGAATCTTGGTATGAAATTTTGATCACACCTATATGACATCTAGAGGTTGAACTGAGATTTAGAATTTCTGAATTTAGAGGCCTGTAGCAAAATATATGATGTTGCAAAATTGGCTAAATTACTGTTCATTTGGTCAGAATTTTGTAACCAACTTAAAAAATCCATAACTTGATCCATAGGTGGGCTATTGATGTAAAAAAAAATTTCTTAGTTTGCTCTAAGTCTCTACTTGATAATGGAGCAAAGAAAACAAGGTGTACATGGCTAGAATGATACAGTTTATTAGTGGAAGTTACAGGTGCAATGGCTGGTCACTAGAACTTAACAAGATTGCTTAAAGTGTGGTAGCCAAGATTAAGACTTGTGTTAGTGTTTTCTTTCTTTGCTGCCATAGTGTGCATAAAATGTGAATATGTGTGTGATGGTTGGACCAATATGCTTGTGTTTACATAGTGCTCAAGAGGGCCACTTGGGTATGCACATTAAGGGTAGTGTTTTGATGGCTTACAAAACATTACCAATCCTGGAAGTCTAAATGCACAATTTTGGCACCATAATTGGACTACCCGGAGTGGGTAACACTCTATCTCATCCATTTCAACTTTCTAGAAAAAAAAAAGCTCCAGATTCAGGCTTTGAAAAAAAAGGGCAATAAATTAGCTATGTAATTGCTAAGTTTTCTAGAAAACTGAAGATTCCTCAAGAAAAAAGAAACAGATTTTTGCATCCTCTTCACCAATGATTCAAGGTAAGATAGCATAATCATTTCCCTGTTTCTCTATAATTATTTCCAGGTTTCTTTCATTGGTTCATGTTTGGTTGTCTGATTCAATTAAGAATTTGAATATGGTTTTGTTGTCCTTATTTTATTATGTCAAAATTGTATTTAAAAATATTAACTAATTGTCCTGCTTTCCTAGCTCTATTGATAAAGAGATATTGATTCCCACAACCATAATTCGGTTTCAATTCTCACCTCAATTTTTTTCTCATTAAAAAAATATTTTACCTGCAGTAGTAGATATTCTGAATACCAAAGAAAAAGTATATTAGCTAATGTTATTTCAATTTTATTTGATGTCTTTCCTTTTCTCTTTTAAGGTATTAATATTACAGAAATAATATTTTATTGACATCCATAAATAACTGCTTTTACTCTGTAACTTTCTGCCTTTGAACTTATTAGAAAAAGGGCAAATAAGCCACTTAGGTTTGTAAAATGGGCATATGGGCCACCATTGTTTTTTTTTTTACAATTAAATTCATTATCAATATTATGTTATCAATGACATTAGGTAATCCCCGTTATGGTCGCTAGGTTAGACGTGGATGGTGGCAAATATAGTCAACGTGGCGAGTATACGTAGAGGATGACGTAACACATATTATCTTAACTTAGCCCCTAAAATTTTGTCTAATACTACAAAATCCTCTAAAATTTTGTTTCTTCTCTCTTCCACCATCCTCTTTCTCCTTTTCTCCTTTTTCCCCTCAGGTGCCACCAAACTGTCCACCTATATATCTTGCCTCCTCCCCTCAGCAGCACCACAATTCTATCTCTTCCCTTGGCCACTTTTGACACTGGTGAATACTTGTAGCGGCCAATGTTGTTAATTTTCGTTTGCAATGAGCTAATCTATGAAACGATCAAACCCAAATCCAAGCAAAAACTTTGACATACTAGGCGGTAAGGGCTCGAGACCCGATAGGCCACCATCATTGTAATAGAGTTCAAACACTCGATTATGCTTGCTTGAACTAGTTATTGCATCCTTCGCATCAGCAGGTTCACTGGTTGGCAATCCTCTATGGCTCTAAAGAAAACAATCATATTATATTATAATATTATATATAATAATTAAATACTCTTTCCGTCTCATAATCTTTGAAATATTTGACTTTTTTGAATAGTTTGACTTGAATTTATTCATACTATATTTTGTTAGAAAAATTAAAAAAATACATTTAGAAATTATAGGTCTTTATTTATCATTTATATATAAAAATTATTTATTTATGTACTAAAATGTTGAAAATAAAAAATCATAGATTAATTGCTAAATAATAAATATTGCAAAAAACTTGTGACAAATGGATTGTGTGTGTGTGTGTGTGTGTAATATTTAGCAAAAAATGCTGGAAATTGAGATATAGATGAAGCGCCAGGAAACATTGACTTCCTTGATGAAACCATTGTTGCATTTGGGACAAGTGACTAGGTCCTGACTCCAAATCCAAACGAAGCAATTGCACTGGTATCAACAATAAAAAAACATAGTTATCGATGGTCTAAGAAGAAAAAAAGCAATTGAATAAAAGGTCGAGAAGAAAGAAGCAGATAGAGATAAAGAGATATTATTTTTTCACTTGTTGAAAGAGGAAAGTGCTCTCTGTCATGGATACTTTGAAACCCAAACCTGTAGTCCTAAAGAGAGATAGAGACAGAGATAAAGTTGCTTTGATTTTTAGTTTATGGACTAGTGTGCATAAGAGCATTCAGTTCAGAGATATATTATGTAATTTACCTTTTTAATTAGCTATATCATCAGCACATTGAATAGAATATTCTATGAGGTAAAAACATATTTCGACCACTAATTTTCTTAGTGGCTAATTTGTCCTAATCATTAACAGTAGTGGCTAATATACTTACAAAATAAACTTGGATGATGAATTTAATTGTAAAAAAAAAACAATAGTGGGTGATGTGTGTTATGGCACAAATTTGAGTGGCTTATTTGCCACTTTTCCTAATCTTATTTTATGATATCCTCTAGAAAGATTCCATTTTCTTCTTTACATGTCATTCTCCCTTTATTATTATTTTTTTTATGGATTCTCCTTTTAATTTTCTTGGTCTTTTCATTCATTCTTTGTTTTTTCACAGGTAAAAAATTACAACCTCTATTCCATATTGTTTACTTCATTTCAATTTTTTGACTTAAATTTATTTATATCATTATTTGCTAAAATATAATTTTTTAAAATTTCTTTATTAAATAGTAATATAAATAAATTTAAATCAAATTTAAATAAAAAAATTAAAATGAAGCAAACAATATGGAATGGATGAAGTGGTTATCTTGCAATATCAGAAAAATGGTGTACAACTCCCTTCATCATATAATTTGTCACTTTTATTCTTTCTTTTAAAAAAAAACTAGAAATATTGTGCCACATTAAGTCATTTATCACTACAAATATTTCTTCAATTACACTTCTCTTAAATCAAATTTGTCTAACTAAACCCCTAATCTATGTCCTTCAGTTAGCAAACTGCAGGACCTTGGCATAGGAATAAATGGATCACTTTGTTCGAAACATCACAACAGTTTATTTTATTGATGCGATGATTTTCAAGGTTGTTTTAGACATAATAATTAAAATATTGAAGTTGTTAGTTGTTACTGACGTTCACCTTTGCGGCCAACAAACTTTTTTTTAAGGCCTAAAACCATAAATAGCCGCTGAACTTTGGTGACTCAAACACATAACCCCTTGAAATTTGAATCGAGCCTACTCACCCCTCAAATTTTGATAAGTGGAACACTTAAGACCCTTGAATAATGAAAATGATGCACGTGCTCACACGTGATTAAATTTCATTACAGAGTTGATAGAATTTGTTATATGATGACTAAAATGAAAATCAGGAAAAACTTAAAGGACCTAACAAAGTCATTGACTCATTAGACATCTCCCTCCCCACCGATGGCTTCACCGGACACTAGCTCCGACGAGCTAGTGACATCAACCGGCCGCCTTTTCCTCTAGCCAAACATGGACACAAACATCCACTGCCTAAGCTGCCCCCAGAACCCTATCGATTTGGCCACCATAAAGTCTGCCCTTGGCTCCTTCCTCATGCTTCAATACCCAAAGGTTCCGTAGCCTCTTGGTCCGTGACCGAAACGGCCAAGAACTATGGCGTCAGATCTAGGCCGAAGTCGACAAACACCTTATCCTACTAATGGCCTAGTTGAAATAGGGGAAAACAGGGTCAACGATTATGCCACAACCACTAGGAAATTTGGCAGTGAAATCTAGTTAATGTCTTCCGGATCCATCACGCCCAACGGTGTGTGGTCGTCCATACCGGTTCAGCTTGGCATTCACGATAGATTTTGTGGCAAGGGGCGCTTTATGGGTTCGTGACCAGAAGACAGTAATTTCGGATAGAGAATAGGTGGAGCCTGCTGAGAAAATTGACCTCTATCATCTTCTTGGTTTATTTGCATTTATTTGTAAAATCATGTCCTTTGAGTTTTTTATTATCTTTGTTTCAGTCATCATACAATTAATTCCATCAATTCTATAACGGAATTAAGAGCCAGTTCATTTTAACTTAAGTCAATTGACTTTAAAATGACTTATTTTTATTTTAATATCTTTTTTATCTGGAACTAGTTTTAATTAAAATTCAATATCATGTAGCTATAATAATCCATTGAAAATATAATTTTTATAATCTTACTAAATTTTTAATAAATTGTCTAATTTAAGGCATTAAAAAAATAAAATTCATAAAAATTTAATAACAACATAAAAATTTACTTCCAAATAGATTATTGCATTTACATAATATTGGCTTTCAAATAAATTTCGTTTCAAGCAAAAAATATGTAAAAATAAAAATAAGTCAATTGATTTAAGTTAAAACGAATTGACCCTAAATCACATGTGGGCACATGCCTCATTTCTGTCATTCAAGTAGCTTAAGTATCCCATTTACCAAAGTTTGAGGGGTGAGTTGACTTGAGTCAAAGTCCAAGGGATTATGTGTACGAGTTACTAAAGTTCATGGGCTATTTATGGTTTTAGGCCTTTTTTTTTTTACTGTTAATCTGAACGAAGTGCAAACAACATCCAGTCCAGGAAAGGCCTCTCTAACGACACCCTACCCAAAAGATGAAGTCCACAAGTAGGTAAAGCATATGCTCCATTCACAGAATGTTTGACAAGTGAAAAGATACATGACTCACAGAAATTACTTATAATTCTAGACTCATCTACAATATATCTAAAATGAAATAAACAACTAACAGACCCTAAATTTAATTTAGAAATTAAAATAGAAGAATCTAGCTCTACTATAATTCTCGACAAGCCCCATCAACAAGCTTCCTTGAGTCCCCAATGAATTGCTAAAGCTTCCAAGTAAAGGGCACCACAAGCACCACTTGCATGTTGTAGACCATACTATATGGAAAATTTTACAACTCCTTCAGTACCTCTACAGACCGTTTTAACCTTATACAATGATCTATATATCATAATCCAAGAGGGCTTTAGAGAGGTTGATCCATGCAAATTTGGTGTCCGAGTTGGTTTGTCTTAGTAATGGACCAATTTAAGTCTTCCATCTCCGTAAGTCTTAGTATAATCCATAAAAAAAGAGAAATGCCATAATCACGAACTATTATGGTCTATGATCTTATAAGTGATGTCCGATCCCTCACAGACGGCGCCGTATTAGGAGTACGACCATGTGGACTCCTGGGGGCCCACGTGGTAGTATTGTCCGCTTTGGTCGAATAGGGAGGCACAGAGCCTTGAACCCTCGACCTCACGGATTTACACTCCCTCAGGAGGAGTCGCGTCTAACCATCAGGCTATACCACATGGGCCCCCGGGAGTCCACGTGGTCGTCTTGTCAAATTTGCCGGCTAAGCGATAGACGAACATCAAAATGCGCGTTTTAATGTCCGTCTATCGCTTAGCCGGTAGATTTGACAAGACGACTACATAGACTCCCGAGGGCCCACGTAGTAGTATTATCCGCTTTGGTCGAACAGGGCGGCACGGAGCCTTGAACCCCCAACCTCACGGATTTACACTTCCTTAGGGGCTTGGTGGTTAGACGCGACTCCCCCTGAGGGAGTGTAAATCCGTGAGGTCGGGGGTTCAAGGCTCCGTGCCGCCCTGTTCGACCAAAGCAGACAATACTACCACATGGGCCCCTGGGAGTCCACGTGGTCATCCTATCAAATCTGCTAGCTGAGCGATAGACGGACATCAATAAGGATCCCACAAAAGTGAATGGTTCAAATCATTTCATCCATAATTAAGAGGACTCATGATGACCAACAAAAAAAAAAGACTCTTTATCTATTATACAATGCATTTGAAAATTGATTAATTAAATTTATCCGTGATCTTCTAGTTTTTAGATTTGTTTTAAAGCGGTCTCATCCCTTAACTTATGTTATTATAAAGTCTCTTATCTCATTGCACATGTTCCACCCGAGTCCCTTCCATGAGTATTTTTATTATTTTTGATGAAATGTGATGATGTAGTATCTTCTAAATTAATATGGCGGTGACCAACATCCCATTTAGACTAAAAACACCATGTGATCTTATTGTTTTTAACAATAATTAACTAGATTGAAAGTATAAAAAATTTTAGGCCAACATTAACACAAACACATAATCTTATGAAATTAAAACATACTTAATTCAAACTTCATCTTCTCCCCCAAATCGAGCATCCGGACCCAGTCTCGACCTCGGCAATCCTCATGCTGCAACCTCGCCACCAATATTATGAAACCCGACCAGAAAAAAACACATCCTTCATACCTGCCCCCGGTGAAGCTTGTCTCAGGCCAACAGTAGATCTATCCATACAAACGAATCAGCAGCAGCAGTGAGCTCACGTTCCTAATTGTGTACAGTGCCCCTTGGAATTCAATTCGTTTAGCTTCGACTCGACAGTGACCTTATCGTCGAATTGCAACCACTGTAGCTGGATTCTGTTCTCCTCCTCCAACCCCAGCATTTCTTTCTGGCACCCAGAAATCGCCCCAATCACGTGTTAGAAAACAATTTCCCCAACATCAACACAATATTCAATTTGATTCGATTATTTCAATTGGGTCGATTCTAGTTGTTGATTAAAACCTATCTGGTGAGTAGGGGGATGAGGAGGTGGTGGTCATTGAGTGCCGTCGTGTCGTTTAACTGGCGTAGTAGAAACTCTCAATGTCGAAGATGCCCAACGTATAGAAGCTGTGAAAGTTTTGGACTTGATGCATGGAAGCAGGACCAGGATAATTAGCAGCAATGTAGCACCAGCTGTTGCCAAGTCGTGCTCGTCTTGCCGTGGAGTTGGGGAAAGCAATTCACGAGCTAGCAATTAATTATGTGTTCGGTTTTGATGTTTACTTGCAGATCGCTTTGATGGATCTTTATGCGAAAAGTGGTGAATTAGTGTTTGTCGACATATTTTTAACAGGATTCACGTTAAGGATTTGAGTTGCCATTTGAGACAAAAGTACGAAAAAAGTTACTATATGGCTCTCCACATATCTACTTACCATAGTTTGAAGTGGTGTGAAATTCATAACTAAAGTTTTTGTTCGGACCCAAAATCATCATTAGGTCATTTGTAGTGTTGACATGTAAAATGGAATGGCAAATCAGCAATTGATTTGGTGATGTAATTATCAACTTAATTCTTAACTTTCTTGAATCATACAAATTGACTCATCAACTCTTAATAACTCCAACAATACTACATCCTCCTGCTTGAATTCATCCTAGCAATAATACTACTGCCCAATCCAATTAGAACAAGAGGGAATAAAAATTTGACCTCAAAATCAAGATTTGCTCCTTTGTGCAGTGCCATATGCCACTATGGGAAGGATTAATAGCAGAAATTATTCTGATTAATTGATTGAATGTCAATCAAGTGATGTTGCCGATGTCCACATTCATGCTCCCGATTGTGCAAAGCCAATGAACAATATCAGTGAAGTTGATGAATAAAGTAAAGTAAATTGGAGTAAGTTGAAGTAAATCGAAGTAAATTAGCCTGACGTTGTTCGATTTCCATTTGTGATTGATTGGAAGAGGGTTGAGAAGGAGGTGGATAGAGTAAAGGTGGGAATCAAGGATTTGAATGAAGGACAAGGCAGATGAAGTAGAGGAGGTGCTGAGCATCAACAAGGTGGATGGAGTGGAGTTGGGAATCTAGAAAGTGAATGGAGTGGAGGAGGTGCTCGGTGGTGGAGGTGTGAAAGCCAAAGGATAGGGCGGTAGAGGAGGATGGCCTAAATTCCCCAGAAATCCCTAAATGCCACAGAATTCTAAAAATGCTACATAATTCTTGCGTTTTACCTAATTGGCATGGCTTTTTGTTGTTCATTTGCCACACAATCATTGTTCATTTGTCCCTTAATCATATCTAGATGGAATTTTCTAGAATCTAATGGGACGTTCCAATTGGCAGTTACATCGGTGACATAATTGGACCCCAATTCAAAACTTTACTGCTTGATTTGGCACCAAACTTCTACTTTAGTTATAAATTTGGCACTACTTAAAACTATGATGAGCAAATTGGTCTAGAGCCATAACTATAATGAGTTTTTTTTTTAATACTTTTGGCTTTGTTTGATATCTGGATATTCTAGGACTTTCTTTAGAAACACCATGCCTAGAAAATGTCCGAACTTGTGTTTTTTTTTTAAGAATTAAAAGCTCATGAAAACATTAGCCATTATCTGAATTTGCGCTTTGTCCAAAGAATGGCGGCATCTATGGATTTCCCCACAATCTTGACCTTAACACTATTAGATTCAGACGTGTTAGAGTTGGGGAAGAAGATTTAAGGGGAAAATTGAAGTTGGGTTAATTTATATTTTAAGTCCTTAAGATAATATGTTTGCCTCAATTTTGGCCTAATGTTTTTATTTTCAAGTATAATCATTTGTTATTTTGAAAAAGGAGACCATGTGACATTTTGGGCTCAGACATAGTGTTGGTCATTACCACATCAACTTAGAAGACACCACTTTATCAAGTTTGTTCTAAAATAATATAAAAATTGACAAAAAGATAAAATAAGAGAGGTAAATAAACTATTAATATTTTTGCGTCAACATATATCACCCACCGTTCTTTTTTTACAATTAAATCGTCTACTAATGTTCGCAATCGAACTGATATTAGTCACTATCGTAACGTTTATCCAGCTGTATGATGATGTGATAAATAATGATGAGATGACGACATACATGGCTATATATGTGGTAAGCTTGTGCACAAGAAAAAAATGGAAAACTCCTAACTTTATTCCCAAACTTTTGTCTAGTACTACAAATACCACCCAAACTTTCCCCAATTTCAAGTTTTTCTCTCTCTAGCACTACATTTTCAAGTTCTTCACCCACTCTCTCACTGACGATGACCCTGCTGCCACTGATCCCAAGAATGCTGATTTCGGCTATTCCATGCTTGACCGCTAGCTTGCCATCCAGCTCTTCCCCATTGTCCCCACCAACGTCATCCAACCCTTGAGGAGATCTTCCTTTAGTCTTTTGCCTACCCTTTCTTCCTCGTCTCCAGCGATGAAGTTCTACGGCACGACGTCAAAGAATTCGGGATCACTAAAGACGAAATTCTATGGTGCGGCATGGCTTCTCCATCTTCCTCCGGCACTGATCAATACTGTCGCCAA
The DNA here is from genome assembly GCA_005392925.1 of Aquilaria sinensis. Lineage (NCBI taxonomy): Eukaryota > Viridiplantae > Streptophyta > Magnoliopsida > Malvales > Thymelaeaceae > Aquilaria > Aquilaria sinensis. The sequence continues at coordinate 91,791 of SMDT01003127.1, read as the reverse complement.
TGACAAATCAAGCCTTTGGGCCCGCCTAAGGGAAAAAGTTCTGTCAAAGTATAGGATGGTTTTGAATCTTTCGATGAACTCCAATGCTTGGCTTTTGCTTCCAGCGCCTGGATCTCACCTTAGCGGGGGAGAAAAGGGAGGGAGAATCAGAGAACCCAAAGAGAAAAGAAGAGAAGGAAAGCGATAGTTTAGGAAAAGATGGTTGTTCAGGCATAATTTCTAGTTTAGGGGCCTATATGCATGAATTAAATAGTTCGAGAATAGATGTTGTAATTACCCAAAAGAATAGTAATTGTGTGGCATTAATTATCTAGCATTAACAAAATAGAATATTCTAGAGAAAATAAAATATTCTCTCTGTAAATTACACAAGTAGCTAATTTGCCCGATTTTCAAATTAATAGTTATTAAATTTTACCAATCATAAATATTAGTAGGTAATTTAACTATTAAAAATAATAATAATATGTGATATACACTAAAATGAAAAGATGAGTCATCTATTTGCCTATTTTACCTTAGCTCAAACCGTGAAACCAACGTAATAACTGATCCACCTGGCGTGAGGAAAAAGGAAAAAACAAAGAAAATGATCGACACATCATGTGTGTACTTTTGGCCCGATACATGGCATGGAGTGGGCCGCCGAGTTCGTGCTGAAGCTGAACACATTAATTTCCCAAAAGTAACGGCCGTTTGCTTCCCCCTGTCAAAAAATTTGGCACAAATGCAGACACTAGAGTATAGGCCTCTCCCGCACCAGTCTCCTACTGCCTCCAATCAACCTCTCTTTCTCCCATGCATTGAGCCTCAGATTAAGGGAAGACCCCGAATCTGAATTTCCTCACTCGGTCCATGCTCGGCCTCCCTAGATCAAGAAAAATCTTACATTTTCGTTTTTTATATAAACCCTTTTTGGAGATGGAAAAGCTCTTCTCTCTACGGCGCTGCAACAGCCAGCTCTGGTTCGTTCTTCTCAGCTCTTTCCTCTTCTGTTTTGTCTTCTTTTGCTTCGATTATTCAGCTCTTTATGGCCAGAACGATCTCCGGTTCGCTTCCTTAGACCGCCGGACCACCGAGCCAGTTCCTGATCCCCTGCACATGACTCGCGAAACCAGGCAGGACTCCAACTCTGTTGGGGATTCTTGTTTGGGTCGTTATGTGTTTGTTCAGAGTCTTCCCAATAGATTCAACACCGATTTGCTTGACAATTGTGAAAATCTCACTGTTGGAACCGATAAAAACATGTGTCGGTACCTGGTAAATTATGCGTTTGGTCCCCAAGTGGAGGATCCTGAGGATGTTTTGATTAACAGTGGTTGGTTTAGGTCCAATCAGTTCTTGTTAGAAGTCATTTTTCACAACAGGTTGAAGAATTATGAGTGTTTAACCAATGATTCATCTCTTGCTTCTGCTGTGTTCGTGCCCTTTTACGCTGGCCTTGATTTGGGTAGGTACCTTTGGGGAGGTAGCATTTCGACCAGAGATTCTTCTTCTTTTGAACTCCTCAAGCTGCTTGTTGAAATGCCTGAATGGAAGAGAATGTGGGGTAGAGATCATTTCTTCACTGGAGGAAGGATTTCATGGGATTTCAGGCGTCAAACAGATAACGAAACTGATTGGGGCAGCAAACTCAGGTTCATGCCTGAATCCAAGAATATGTCCATGCTATCTATAGAAGCGAGCTCGTGGAACAATGACTATGCAATTCCATATCCAACTTGTTTCCATCCGATGGAAGATCGTGAGGTCTTCGAATGGCAACAGAGACTTAGGACTCAAACACGTCAGTACCTATTCTCTTTTGCTGGCGCCCCAAGGCCTGAATACCGAGACTCGATACGAGGTAAAATCATAGGACAGTGCCTTGCTTCACAGGACCAATGCAAGCTGCTGGACTGTAATTATGGCGCAACAGATTGCTACAATCCTGTTAATGTGATGAGGGTGTTCCAGAGCTCAATCTTTTGCCTGCAACCTGTAGGTGATTCCTACACAAGGAGATCCATCTTCGATTCGATTCTAGCAGGGTGTATACCAGTGTTTTTCCATCCTGGTTCTGCATACGCCCAATACAAATGGCATCTACCGAAGAACTTCACCAAGTACTCCGTATACATCCCGGTTAGGGATGTAAGCGAGTGGAAAGTCGCGATCAACGAGACATTGCTCGCCATCCCTGACCAGAGAGTGGCAGCGTTGAGGGAGGAGGTCATAAGGCTGATACCAAGGGTCATATATGCAGATCCAAGGTCTAAAGGGAAGACATTTGAGGATGCATTTGATATAGCAGTTAAGGGAATGGTTGAGAGAATAGAACAGGTGAGGAATATGATTAGAGAAGGGAAGGATCCTGATCCTAGCTTTGCTGCCCAGGATGATTACAAGTATACTTTCCCTCCGTATGCAAGTGGCGGCATCTGAACAGAGTTCACTTGGACTAGTTGCAATTAGCTTCCGCCTTCTGCTCTCAGCAGATCAAGGCATCTGTTTAATTTTCAGTTCCTTCCTAATGAAGGATTTTGATACCATGATTGTCTACTTTTGTCTGACCCACACGTTCACAAGATTCTAGGAACCTCATTTTATGATATTGGTTATATGGAAAAGAAAACCTTAGGCGACAGATGACAGATGCGATGGATGTGTTTGTATCGTCTATTACTGTAGGTGAGAATAGATAATAGATATGATGGACGCGTCTGCACCATCCGTTGCTGTGGTTTCATATGGGACTCAACGGACGGCGCAAGCATATTGGTCGCATGGGTTTCGCATTTGTATTCCATAGTTCCATTGCCTAAATATAACCCTATAGAATGTGCGTTAAAAACGGTCGCACAACAATTATACACAACTCTATAATACAGATGATGTTTCTTTGGGCTTCGGACATTTTTTGCCACTTCGGCTGACCAAACTCAGTTGAGGCATTTGTCAAACTGGTCCAGCCCCTGGGTTCAGTCTTTGTAGTTGCCGACACTCTTATTCGCCTCTTAAATTCAGTCCGTGTGTATTGCACATGGAACATGGTGCAATAATGTGAGCAATCTACTCTCCCCATTTTCTATGCGGCCGCCTAAGTTAACGCCGTAAGCTGGGAAATTAACAGATTCAAATGTAAGATTCCTGTTTTTTAATGAGTGTTTTTCCTTTCTCCTTTTGTTTTTCTTTTTGTGTTTTTGGGTTTTTTTTGGATTGTAATCATGATTTTTTTTTTTATGGTTGTAAACTTGAAGTTTGGTTCTTGCAGTCAGGTGAATTGGTAAAGGGAAACACCTACTCTGACCAAGGTTAGGGTTTGAGTAATTGCCACATTCTCCACAAAAAAAGAATAATTCAGAAGTAATCCAATTGTAGCCCGAGTTCTTCAAGTTCCACAGTGTAGACACTTTACTTCCCAATCTTCCCAATAGTATGTCCATTGTGTTCATGCTTGCATCTCTTATGTATGCATCTCTTATGTATGCCCATGGTAATTAAGGGTTAGTAGATTTATACTAGGTTTTTGAGCCCGCCTCTTGTAGCGGAAAAAGATCCATAATCTTAAGAAATATAAGAATGACCTAGAGTTGAGTAAAGTTTGGAATAGCCCATAATATGCTCAAAATCAAACAAACCATAGTGGCAAGTTTTGTTTTAGAAGATAAAATTAATATAGGAAAGTTTGGAGACCAAAATAGCAAACAGACAGAATTTAGTGACTCAAATGAGAAAAGTTGATAATTTAGAGGCGGGGAAAGATTTAAGCCAAAGGAAAATGTGAAACAACCCAAGTACAGAAAAATAACAATATAGGCCCTCAAAGAAGTAATTGGCTGGTGAAAAAGCAATGAAGGCTAAAAAAGAGCACTTGCCTCCCAAGAAAGGCATTCGCCTAGAGAAAAAGGACAGGGGAAATGCAAAAACAAATAAAACGCCATCATTTTATTTACTGTTCAATGAAAAATGAATAATCCTTACGTCTTTGATATGTAGTATGTATTTATTTATGTATGTCTGGATGTCTGTATGTATATATGTATGTATGTATGTATAATATGACATGAAGAGATCTTGCCAAACAACTAACATTTTTTTTGGCTAACTCCGTCTTTGTTCCTTAAGAGATATAAACTACTAGTATGAAACACTTTATTCCCCGCGTGTAAGAATGTTCTGTCTTTTTAATTGGGAGTGCTAGTACACCTTATCTATTTCCATTTTTGCTTGTCGTCTCTTCGTCAATGAAGGGTAGAAGTGACCAATGGGCCAGGTTGACCCCGCCTACCTTGATCAAACTCGGGAGAAGGTAGGCTAAATGTGGGCTTAGATAAAGAAGGAGGCCCAATTATAACCACACCAACCTAGGCCTGGGATTGGCTCGAAACCAAACCGGATTGGTTGGGTCCAAGTCAAGCCAGGCTAGGTTGAACGTTTGCCAGCCAACCATTTAGGATTAAAAAATTTTGAAAAATTGGTCTAATTACACTCCCAAGCCCCCATCGGTCCTCCAAACAGGTTCAGGCTTTTGAAATGCCCCAGACTTTTTTACCTTCCTTTAACACCTATAAACGGCTAGTTTTTTAGGTCATTTTTAGAAAATCAAATTTATGGCTCCCCTATAAATAGAGAGACTCACTCCCACACTGCCTTACACCAAGCTCTTTTCTCCATCTACAATATTCTCTCATTTTCTCTACTACCTTTTATCCATTTTCCTTAAACTTCGGCTAATATTATCATAATCTCCTTTTAATCTCCTTCTAATCTCCTCTTAATCTACAATTATTTTTTTCTCACTAATGTATTCATGAGGGTAAAATACCGACAAGGGTGCCATAAGCTCCTTATCCTGTACCGGAGTTGGGTCATTTTTTTTAGATTGCTTGTTACACCAAAAGCTGAGGTGTCCACATCCAAAAGGTGGTTGACAATGATGCCAACATCGGTATGGCAAATTATGATTTGGGCCTCAACGATCAACTCTCCAACAATGATGTTGAAAAGATCCCCCCAACTCAAGTTCCAACAGACTCTAAAGGGTCACAACCAACACCATAAAAAGAGCAACTCGAGGCAACTCAATGCAAATTTGGGAATCCAAAAGCTTCAATATGGGCACATTTCAAACAACTGTGGAAAGGTGAGGCTCAATTTGTAAAGTGCAAACACTGGGCTCAATTTGTAAAGTGCAAACACTGGGGCAACAACTTTGCGTACAAGCTCAATTCGGGAATGGGAACTGGAACGCTCACCCAACATTTGAGCAAAGTCAATGAAAAACTTGTTGGCATTTATGGTGGACTAACACAGCTGACAAGAATAGGGAGCTTCAATTGTCTAGGTACTTTCCACTATTAACAAAAAAGTATGAGACAAGGTTTAATTAATTAGATGATACTTACGGAAAAACTATTCAAACAAAAGATAAGCATTTAGAAAGATTTATTGTTGAAAATTTAAACCTTACTTATAAGAAAATGTATAGGGAATCTATAAGAAAAGAGAGTTTTAATGTACATGAAGCTAAGAGATATGATTTGGAAGCATATTTGTCTACACTTGATTATTATGTTTTATTTACATCTGACTTGTGGACATCACCCATATAACAGAATTATTTTTGTGTGACTGTGCATTAGATTGATGATGACTAGATTATATAAAATGTATCATTGCATTTAAATGCATGGAGTCTAATCATACAGGCTAAGACATCATTATGTGCATATTTGAAACTTTGCGAGAATTTTTTTGTGCGGATAAGGTTTTTTCCATTTCTTTTAATAATGCTTCAAACAATGATGTTGTCATTAGGAATTTGATTAAAGAGATAAAACCACCTCTTAATGGGATTTTTTCTCATGTTTGTTGCTTATTTCACATTTTAAATTTATGTGTTCAAAAAGATTTACAACTTTTGCATATCGAAATCACCATAATTTGAAATATACTACTTTTTCTAAAGATAAAGAGCAAATTAGCTCATGAGTTCAAAATATTTTGTATTGAAAATAGGGTTTATTTTTTTATGGGAAAGGTTTAAACTAGATTGCCCTACTCAGTGGAACTTAACTTTTGAAATGTTGAATGATGTACAACAATGAGCAAAACTTTTGACTTGTTTTGTAAATTTAAGAGTAAACCCACAAGTGCTCACTGACGACATGTAAGAAAAATGTTTCAAATTAGTTGAATTGCTAAAGTATTTTTATGAAACAATAAACTTTTTCTCCGTGGTTTACTATCCAACAGTGCATTGAGTTTTGTTGTATTTTATAAACATAATTTATGTTTTCAATCAATACAAGGATGATGAGTTTTTAAAAGACACTATTGAAGCAATACAAAATAAATGATTTAGGTATTTTCAAGATATTTTGTCCATTTATCTAGTTGCATGTGCATTAGACCCAAATGTCAAAATTACGGGTTGCCTTTAATTGCTTAAAGCATACTATGATACATACATAACACAAAATCAAGTATCTACTTGCTATTTTTGTTAAAACTAATCATAATTTGATAGAGTTGTACAAACTCTACCTTAAGTGTCATTCTAATAAGGTTAGAGTCACTAATCCAACATCAGCTTGTCATTCCACCTTACCTTCATCATCACGGTTCAACCCTGTTGCAAATATCCTGAAATAACTAAAACCCACAAACCTAGGATTGGCTGAATGGGATTATTACTTTCGGATATCATTTAAGCACAATAAGGAGGACATTCTGGAATGGTGAAAGACAAGATGGAGAAGATTTCAAATGCTATCCATCATGGTGCAAAAGATTTTGGCAATACCGATTTCAACCATTACCTCCGAAACGACTTTCAATGCAAGAAAAAAAGTCATCTCAAAGAAACAAGTAAGGCTCAAACTTGAGGTTGTTGTGGTTTATTTGTGTAATCAAGATTGGGCTCTTGTTGCTTTGCGGAAGCAAGACCAGAAGGGTTTGGATAATGAAGTCCCATCTGATGAATAGACATAAGAGTAGATCTTAAGTTTTTAATTTCAGTTTTTAGATTGTATTCAATCTAATTATGCTATCACAGATCTTAGATGTTCCATTTAGGTTATTTTCTGAAACGTTTCACCATTTTCTAGTATAAGGCACGTTCCAATAGTTGTAAGTACCATTTGGATTTTTTATTAATTAAATTTACACTGATGGTGGTGTTTTCCTCATATAAAAACATATTTTCTCAAATTACATTCAAATAATATTTCTAGCTATTTTTTTTTTCAATTTTTCAAAATTAAAAAACTTGACCTAACTTGGATTAGCCCCTGCCCAATCCACCTATGAGCAAGTAGTGTTTGGGTCTAGTTTCTCTGACCCAAGCTCGAGGGGGCTGGGTCGACCCACCAACCACCTCTAATGATAGGTAATGGGGTTGATGACTTAGAAGATTCATAGCAATAGTTTATGTTGACAAAAAAAAAACAAAGGATTTTAGAGCATGAAATTGATCCAAAAAGAAAAAAGAGGGGCAATCTTGTGAATTGACAATCCATAATTATATGGTAAGATACAATAAATACTACTAATATTCTTTCATAATATATATAGTGAACTAGGTTTATTAAACACTAATATTTATATACTCTCAGCGTCTCAAGTTCTTTACAGCATTCACTATTTAACAATTAACCTATGATTTTTTATTTTTAACATTTTAGTATATAACTGAAAAGCCTTTATATATAAATGAAAAATTAAGAACTATAGTTTCTGAATACATATTTTTTATTTTTTCTAATAAATAATAATATGAATAAATTTAAGTCAAACTATTAAAAAAATTCAAATGTTTCAAATCATATTAGATGGATGGAATATCATACATGGTACCCTGTGAGGTTAAGGGGATATAAAAGACCTCAAAGATGGGCTAGACTTGCAGTTGAGGACAATATTAACGGTTTTGAAGTTGTATGCCCAGGGAAACCCTTTGATACTTAACTTAGTAATGGTGTAAGAGGAATATAAGGAATTATGCGGAAAGAGTTGAACATGGCTAAGGGTTTTCGTAAGGAGTATTTTATAGGCTTGACGGTATGTTTGCTAAGAGAAGAAACTCTCATTTTCTTAAACCAGAACCCAGCAACTAGGGGAATTTAATTCCTCTTTTAACTCATCTATTAGTGATGATAATTAATATCGATCGGATGAGAATGCCTCCAATGGTCCAGTCTATTAGAATGCCTCCAAAATGGCCTTCGCCCATGAAATCATCTCCAATGGGCTGTAAAGGTTATGAGTCTAAGCCCAATAGAAAATCAGCATATAAGTTTTACATGTATTCGTGCACAAAACGTATATCACAATCTTACACATACATAATTTATTTTAACATGCATACATGTAAATATGTACTAATATTTTCATACATTAAATGAAAAGAAATTAATTTCTTTTTAAAAGAAAAGGTATTCGAATAATTGTTTATTAAATAGGTAGACCTATATTTCAGTTGTTAGTATGTTGGTATAAAAAATGTTATTATAAGCAATAGTATTTTTAAAAAAGAATAATGAAAAAGGTTAGCAACTACCGCAAATGTGAGAATTAATAGTAATCAGTATTCATTAAATTATCAAATGATATATGCTTGATTTATGTTAGTTCATATATATAGGCGGATTTTATGTCTTAAAATAATTTATTTGAAACCTTTTTTTTTTTACTTCAAAAAATCTTGAATTTTAGTGAATCAGTGAATCCAGAATTAAATCATTAATCGAGTCAAAATGTAATCAAGAATCATGAGCAAATCATGCAACTCCTACACATGCTAATTCATCTATAAGATTTGTACCAAAAGGACAGTAAACAGAATCCAATCATGATATACACATAATGAGATTTATGATACCAATAACTGTCCCCAGATATTTTTGTTATAAAAGGGGTTGGAGGCGATCCTCTGTGTTGAATGCTGATGCTTGGCTATAGATTAGAGTGAACGCCCCTCCTCGGCTTCAAGATGCTCATTAATTTGTACTCGAAGTAGAGCTAACTGCAGTTTTAAGTACTTTAAAGGTAGCTTAACAGAAAAATATTGGTCAAGTAACCATATTATTTAACTATACTGAGGTTCTTTTAGCACTTTATGGCAATCTAGCCATTTCTCTTGTTATGCTAAGTTTGGTTCATCAAATTATTAATGGCTTGAAGTCTTCTTCTCATAGCTTAGTCGTTGTTATGTCTAAGGATTGTGCTTCTCTAGCTCATGGTCTTGTATCATCCATGTTCTCTTAATCATAGCTATTGCTTATTATTAGCAAAAATAAAATGATGAAAGTAAGCATTTTCTATATTATTTTTTTTAAGGCTAGGTAAGAAGAAATTCATAAAACTTTAGTTGTTTTCTTAAAAAAAAATGTTCAATTAATTATTAATTATTGGATTTGTTCCAAGTAAATCCTTAATTTTGATGATGAAAAGTGTAATATTTAATGTGATTAATTTTATTTCTTTGAATTAAAATAGATTTGTCAAAGTAGTGTTAAGTAAGTTTTTAATTCCAAGTGTTTTAAGCATTATTTTAAAAAAATGGTTTAAGATTGTTGAGAAATATCATTTTTTAGGAGAGGTTACCAAGTCTTGAAAATATGTTCTTGTTTGGATTAAGTTTGGTTTCTAAATATCATGAAGTTTCAAGTTTAATCTATCAGAGAAATGGTTTAATATGTTTATTTCACAACCTAAGTTTGCTTAGCTCCCAAGTTTGTGTTTTAATTTATTAAACAGTTTTTAATTCAAAGTTTGGAGCTACTATTTCTTTCTGTGGTATCTAGTAACATGTTAAACACTGAGTTTAATCTATTAACTGTAAGTCTGAAAAGTTCCATCCAAAATTCTCAGCTAGTGTGATTTCAGCTCAAATTTGAAATATAATTCAAACTAATAAAAAGATGCTGACATGGCCACCCTCGGCCCTGCCTAGAAAGCCTATGAGAACGAATCTTACGATGGTTACAATTGGCTAGTTATATAAGTGTGCAAATTAAAACTTCATGATGCTAGTTGATTAACCTAGAAAATGCAAGATGTATGCTTTTTAGCTTTGACTCAAGTAATTGGAAATCATGAAACATTCACATAGCCAAGGCACTTTTCATAGAAATCAAGTTCAAATAGCCAAAATATGCAAAATCAACATTTATTTTATTATTACTACACATAATAACTGTGTGAGGGCACTCAACAAGAGTATGCTAATGCTCCTTACCCAAGAGCAACCATAGAGTCTAAAGCTCTGAACATAGACAAAGAAGGCGACTAGGCATACAATATACATAAGCCTCTCATTGAGATCTCCCAACTAACTCTCACTTTGGAGATGAGCCCTAGTGGCGAGTCACAAAAGTTTATCCACTTGTTGCTAACATTTACGGCTAAGAAAATACTATAGTTAGTACTGTTACTTAACTAATAAGTAACCATGAAAACTAGAATCATTATAAAGATTCTCAAAGCAAAGTACCTGCAACAACAGATTACCACAACAACCTTCAATGGTTATTAAGCCCAACAATGTTGGAATCTGCACAACGTAAACTAGGGAGTGAGAATTCAAAGATTTTTAGTAAGGGTCTTCACCTGCAAGAAAGATACTAAGGAAAACACATATATGAACATATGTAATCTGCTGTGAGCTCGTACAGCTTAAGGCTAAATTTATGTGCATAGGTTTCAGTCTCTTGGGACTTGTCCTCACTTAGTCCTTGAACTACAAGGCAAGGCCTTGTCTACTAGCAAGCATAGCTTAATAGTCTAACTAGTGAAATTCACTAGTTGAAACTTCTTTATGTTGTACAGGGGCACTATGGTAGGAATAATGTCAATTGGGCCTTGAAGACTCAATAGGTGCACTAAGGTTCCACATTGAAACCTCATATTCGATGACACGGCTAGGTCACCGATGGCTAAACCTTTCACCCAAACTAGTGATACTTCATTGTGGCTCTTTATAAACTAGTTCTCTTGCTTATGGTAAAAATAACCATAAAAATTCAAGAAAACTCCTAGGTTTCAGAGGAGTTTTAGAAGCCTCAAAGTACTATTGGGACACCTCGACCCTTAGGTACCCTAAGTATCCCTTAAGGCTCTCTTCGAACCCTCTAATAAAATTGAGAATTTCTGGCAAACATAATTGTGGTGACGTGTCACTATAGTATATAAGTTCTTGGAACTTTTTGTGGCATTGGTGACGTGTCGCCAATACCTTCGTGCCCAGAAAATTTCCAGTTTTGCTGCATATAACTTAGAAGACTTTCCAAGCATACCAAACATGCTTAGATGACCTTCCAAGTTCACATACCTATAAAACATGTTGCAAAGGCCACAACAAACAATCATAAACATAACTATGATATATTATAACATCATTTCAAGCTTCATCAAACACATAGACCACCATAATCACACTTGCCCACCAACTAAAGCTATTGCCAAAACTACTTGATTTCATCAAGTAAACATACTCTAATAGCATTAATCAAGCTTAAAACCATAACTCCCTTACCTTGATTTTAACTCACAAGCAAGAACCAAGTAACTCTTCCACAAAAACAAGATTCCACAAAATTCTACCTAAGTTCTAAACAAATAAAGGCACAAGATACCAAATTACTAACTTTTAACCAAAACTCAAGCTTCAAATCATCAAATAAACGAGAAATCACCATGGAAATACATGTTACCTCACATTAAAAATAGGGGCTAGCTGGAAACGTGATTCCAAGATTCAAAAACACAAAAATCCACTTGAATTAAGTCACCCAATGCATAAAAACCCTTGGTGGCTTCAAATTTCACAAAAATTTCTTAATTTTGAGCTTCAATTCATGAAGAAACTAGATGGTGAAGGATGAACTCGGGTTTGAAGCAAAAATGGTAGCCACCCTTCCACTTTACCGAGTTTTATAAGCTTTAAAACACCAAGCCACCCAACTTTATAAAAAGTTACAAAAGCCCACTTCCTTAAATAGTAACTATAATCAAACCTTGGTCAAATCTTGTTTATTTGAGCTAAGTTTAAATTTAAAGCAAAGGTTAGGTTTCCAAAATCTCATTTTTAACTCTTGGGATTTGACACAACACTTAAGGATGTAAAATTACCATTTTATCCCTGAACTCTATTTGGTGCCTTCAACTCCTCGAAACTTAGTGAACTTTGCCTAACATACTTATTCTTGCTATGTGAACTTGAAATTAGGTTACAAACCAGGTTTTACTTACTTTACCTTCCTTGATCAAGGTTTCTGCTAGGAGAGTTGGAACTTGTAACAGATGCCATTTAGACATTTTGGCGGATCATTTAATGGCCTTTCTCTAGACATCTTTAATTGTTGAAGAATGAAATTGAGTTTAATATATTAAACTCAAAACTTAACATAAAAATAGGAACTATTCTTACACAAAAAATAAGGCAATGGTTACGAATTTTTAAGAAAGTTTTCTAAGCATCTCCAGCAAGGATCTAATGGTCTTCTTGCTCCCAAAAGAGTATAAAAACACCAAAAAAATATTTTGGGAACAACTCTTAGTCATTAACGTGAATCCATCATTAACATCAAATCAAGTGCTCTTAACTTGAGATTTTCCAAGAGATATTATGCTTTCACTTACAATCTAGCATCTAGTGCTACAATTAGGCTAACCTTGTAAACACTAAGTTGGTGAGATTGGGTTGGTGAGTGTTAAAGCTCTCCTAAACCAAAATCAAGATTAGCAAGGTAGGCTTAATTTTTAGGCTTAAGAATTTTATTTGCACACTAAGTAGTTCAATTAGTAAATTAATATGGTGTATAATTAATTATATGGTCATATGAGCAAAGTTGAGTTATGAAGGGCAAAACAGTAATTTTGCCATGAAAACCACTATCTTAAGTCATGAATGTGGTTGGACCATGGAATTAAAGATTTTTTATGCATGTTTATAATTCCTAATTCAAACTACATTGGTGAAGGGGAAGAAAAAGGCTTTGTGAGGCCTTGGGACTTATTTAACACAATTAAGAAAGATAGAGGATCAAGGGATGGTTAAAAGATGATAAAAAGAAAACAAAACTTTTTCTTCCTTATTAGACTCTTTTAACCATGTTTCCAGCAGAACCTATGCCTCCAAATCACTTCCCAATCCATTTTTTCATCAATTGAAGATTCCATAAGTGCTTTCTTAGTGTAATTAACTTGGTTGAGCTTAAGGAGGCAAGTAATTATGTTTATTTCCTTGGTAAGATTCAATTCCTAGATTTGGATTAAGGTTTAGGTTCTTGTTAGGTGAATCAAAGCTTGGGTGAGTTGTTTGATTGATCCTTAAGCATGAATTTGGCTTGTGAAGGTTGAATAACAAGCTCTAAGTATGATTTGTGCTAAAGTGGTTCAAGTAGTGTGGTTTGTATTTCACCAAAGGGATAAGGGCATGTGAATGTGATTTTCATGCATTTTGCTCATAATATGATCATATTCTAAGTGTTTCATGCTCAGACAATTCATTTTGCTAGGTTAAAACCAATACCACATTGATTTACAAAGATTTGGTGCAAATGTGCTTGTGTGTGCACATAAAGTTTGTAGCTTGTGATCTTGAAATTGGTAAGGGATTTTTTTTCGTTTCCAAGTGTTTATTTGATGCATATGCATGTGTTCTAACTTGTATGAAAGTATGGAAATTGGTTATTATGTGAATGGTTCAAGTTTGAATGCAAAAGGTAAAAAACCAAGCATTGAAGTGTGAAAACAGGGGACCTGTAGACATGCTGCCACAATGCGGCACTAAGCATTTGTTTCAGAATCAGAGAGTTCTAGTCATCGGGGATGCAATGCTACTAAGCATTCCTTCCCCAAGCTAAGACAATTCTAAGTATATTCCAATGCATCGGTTTTGAAGCTTGAACCGTTCTAAAATATTTTGATTGTTTAAGCTATAAAACCATTCCTAGTTCATATAAAATGCATCTATTAAGGAGTTAAGTGATGGTTAAGTAAAAGCTTAAGGTCTAAAAAAGATAATAGGACCTTAAGAAAGTCTAGGGTGCTAAGTACATAAAGAGGTTTTAAACCTTAACTGTGCCCTAACTATGTTACCTAATTGAGTAAGTTAAACCATCAAGCTAAACTAAACTCCTATATAATGTGATAAAGGAAATAAAGTAGCAAACCAAGCTTGCTAAGACAAGGCTAATGCTTTGTAAGTTAAGACTAAGTTGAAGATGAGTCTTCACCATAAGACTCAACCATTAGTCATTAGTTAAGACCTCAGGATGTTTTTGGGCTTACATCAAAAAGCATTTATATATCATTATATAATTATATAATGGTGTGTCCTAAAGTTTTATTTTACAGGCATTAATCTCTTGCTAAGAATTATTGAATCCTTACCCTTCTAAGTGTCACACTGTATGAATTTTGCTAATGTGAATCCTAACACCCAGTTAGTGGGTTGTTAGGTAAGTTCTGGCTACAGGTACTTAGTAATTTAAATTATGATTGATTATAAGATATTTGATTAGTTAATTTTATATGCTAACTAAGTGTTTATTTATGGCATTCTCATTTTTAAACTAAGTACATAAGGAGGTTGATTCTCATCTTGGAAGCTATAAGCTCATATGGGAACTCCATTTTAAGACCTTAGATAGAGTCTTGTAGATAGTTTTGTACTTGTGTGCCAAAAGCCTCTGCTTTAGACTATTTTGCTAGACTTTGGTGTATGTATATACATACTAATTGTTGCTTTTATATGTGCATAAGAATGATAAATGTACATAAATTTGATGCTTGAAGTTTAAGTAAACCTGTTTTATAACTTCGGTATTCGGTTTCATGTTCATACTTTTGGTAAACTATATATTTTTGGTAAAATTTTTGGTAAAATTTCATACAACTTGAATTTTTGGTAAAATTTCATACAACTTGAATTTTTTATTGGAGTGGCAATGTGTTGTGTGTAATAGTAACAGACGTGGGCTCGAATTTCGCTCATGACTTTTCTTTTCTTTCCATTTTGTTTTAGTTTTTCTTTTTCTAGTTTGTTTCTTTCCCTGCTAAATCTTTTTTCCTTTTTGCCAGATATGTTTCTTTGCTTTGTCTTTTGTTTGGCATCGTTCCAATTCTTTTTGGCTTTTCTTTTTCCGGTTTGTTTCTTTCTCTTTCATCTTAGCTTTTTTTTTTCCCCTTTTCTTTTGTGGATTTTGTTTTTATTTTATTTTATTTTTTCCGTTTTTATTTTTTTTATTATTCCAGTTTTTAAAATTTTCCCTTTTTATTTCCAATATTTTTCCTTTTTTTCCACTTTTCCTTTTTTTTGAACTAATAAAAAATTATTTTCCTTTAACCCAGCTATTTTATTTTATGAGCATGTAATTTGTTCTTTTATTTGTTCATGTTTGTTTCTTTAAATGAATTTGTTGTTTGTTCCTTTATTAGTAGTTATTTGTATTTTTTTTAGTAACAATTAGTTCTTCTATCAATTTCTTCTTGTTCTTTTAAAGACACTAAATTTTTTAATCTCTTTTTACTAGTCATTTGTTCTTTTGTCAATAGCTCTTTGTTCTTTTATAATTAGCTATTTGTTTTTTTGTTGGTTTATATTTATTCTTTTATCAGTAGCTTTTTGTTCTTTTATTAGTATGCGTTTGTTTTTTTATTAGTTCATCATTGTTCCTTTAGATGAATTAGATAGTTGTTATTTTATTACTAGTTCTTTATTCTTTTATTAGCAACTCTTTGTGCTTTTATTAGTAGGTGTTTTTTTCTTTTATTAGTTCATATTTATTTCTTTATGTTAACTTGATGAGAAAATTACTACTGATAAAAAAATAAATAACTATTAATAAAAGAATAAACATGAATTGATAAAAGAATGAATAACTGCTATTAAAAAACAAACACTTACTAAAAAAACAGCTACAAATAAAATAATTAAACTAATTTATCCAAAAGAAGAAGCAAAAATTGATAAAAAAAACTGCTAATAAAAAAATAATATAACTAAAAATAAAAGATAGATAATTAAGAAAAAAATAAACAACTGATAGTAAAAAAAATAATTACTGATTAAAGAACAGGTAACTAATGATAAAAGAACAAACAACTAGTTTATCTTAAGAACAAGCAAGAATTGATAAAAGAAAAAATAATTACTGATAAAAAAATGAATAATTACTAATAAAAAATAAACAATTAATTTATCTAAAGAACAAGTAGAAATTGATAAAAAAACAAATAACTACTAGAAAGAACAAACAATTAATGATAAAAAATAAACAGCTACTAATAAAAGAACATAAACTAATTTATTTAAAAGAACAAGCAAAAATTAATAAAAAAATAAAAAGCCACCATTAAAAAAATAAAAATGAAAATAAAAATAAAATATAGAAAATTGAAAAACAAAAAAAAAGTAATAAAATTGGAAACAAAACATCAAGCAAAACTGAAAATAATGCAAAAAATGACAAAGAAAAGAGAAAAATGGAAAAAGATGAGAAAATGGAAAAAAAAAAACAAAAAAAGTAAATATAAAAAAATGGGAAAATAAAATAAAAATAAAAAATTGCGAAAATAAAATAGAAAGAAAAAATGTGGAAAAATAGAAAAAAAAAACTGAAATGGTCCCAAAAATGAAAATAGAAAATGTAGGAGAGGAAGTGAGAGTGTGAGACCTTTCACAACTCAAACCCAGCGCCTGCCCCTTTTCCGAACCCCTAAAATTGCTCGCTAACCGCTCTGCCTAATCCAAGAGCTTTTCTGTGTGTGCAAAAAATATAGGTTGTTAATACTCACGGGGCAAAAATGACAATTTTTAAATTTTTCAGGGACGGCACATGACATTAGCCGGGCTCACGGAAGACGGACTCTTGATTAAAATATGATAAATAATAATTAACAAGGTTATTTTTTAGCCACATTTTATAGCAAGTATTTTTTTTTTAATTTATCATTAAAATAAATATCAGTAATAAATAAATAAATAAATTTTTTATCATAAACTTATGCTAATAATTTAAAATTATACTTTATTTTAATTTTAAGTTGGACATTTTTTATATTATGTTCTTACCATTCAAATGATTAGTTATGATCGAAACATAACACATGTATATGCTTTGAAATGATGAATATTTTTTGTGTCATTAAAAATGAATTCACTAAAAAAATTTACTTCTATCAATTCAAATTTCAATATTTAATATTGATAAAAAATTTTATTTAGAAAAAATTGTTTTCAATTTTAGCAGTTATGGATAAAATTACTTATTAAACCATATAAATTTTGAATTAAATAACTCATTCTACAAAACTCAATTAATAAATATTAAAAGAAAAAAGAAAAAATTGGACAAAAAAATTCACAGACTAAGAGATGAAATGGAAAAGCTTTAGGTATTAAAATTTAATAATTGATGATGACCAATGTTTTGCTCTAGAATATAGTACATAAAAAAACAAAAAAAATTAATACCGAAGGAACACATAGAAAGAATATAGTTAAGTGGTTATTATTTATTAAGTTTGAGACTAAAATATAACATGGTTTGAGCTTAGTGACCGAAATAGGAAAGGAAAGAAATTCAAGGACTTAAATCGCAGTTTAACCATAAGAAAAAGTGAAATAGAGAACATGATAAAATTACAACATAGGCCCCTAAGACACGATTTTTTAAAGGAAGAGGATCGAATTTCAAAAAGAGTCAATCATGTCTAGCAGAAAAGCAAAAAAAAAGGGGGGTGGAATCTGCATTGTTTAAAAAGTAATATTGTACCTGTTTAAAAATGATGGATTTTTTTTCTTGTTAAAGAATAATTAACTAAAAAAAATTTCTTATCAACTTAAATTCTAATTTTTAATATTGGTGAGAAATTTATTTATAAAAATTCACTTTCCATTTTAACAATTATGAACCAAATTACTTTATTAAACCTTAAAGCTTTTGAATTAAATAACTCATGCTAAAAAACTCAATTATCAATAATAAAAAGATATGATGAAAATAGAAAAGTTGTGTTTAATTTATTTTGATTTAGAAAATTGTACATAAAAAAACAACAAAAAAGTTTGGGGAGTAAGAGAGCAAATAGAAAGAATATTGAGCAATTATTAAGTTTAGGGACCAAAATGTAAGATGGGTCAAAATTAGTGACTTAAATGGTAAAGGCTAAAAATTGTGGGACTAAAAATGCATTTAGCCACAGCCAAAAGTAAAGCAAGCGAAAATTAATACGGGCCCTCAAGGCTTTATCCACTTGCAAACCTGGGACCGAACTTAAAAAAAATCAATATAGTCCAGAAAAAGGTGGCATTGTTCATGAATAGTAATTTGAAGTCGACAATTAATATATAGTTATTATTATAATTTGATAACTTGGGTCAAGTGAGTAGATTTTGTTTTTTAAAAGTTTGGGGGACATTCTCGTCCCATGGCCCGAGCCTCATAGCAAAACAATATTTCCTTAAAATTTAGCCATTAAATATGAACCAATCTCCAAATTACAGTAGAGAGTAGCAATTTCTTTCTTTAGCTAACCCAAATTTTGGTCAATAACAACACCTGGGTCACTGGCTTCCAACACATAAATTTGGGTATTTGCTGAAATTATCATCTTGGGCCTAAGGAGTATTGATTTGCAAGAGATAGAAAGCATAAGAGCGAGAGAAAGGGAAGCTTCTACCATGGTTCCTTATTTTTCTTCTTAGCCCTCAGCTTTAGCAAAAGGGAGAACAAGCCTAAGAAAGAGTGAGAAATAGATAGGGAAAACGCTTTTCTTCCCTTCAAACCAGAGAAAGAGTTTAGTTGTACCAGGCTTACAAAGAAACCTTAAATCAAAACAATTAAGGAAATAAAAAATAACTAGGAAAAAAATTTGACAGAAACTTTAGAAACCCAAATACCTCTCAAAACGACATATTATAATAGTCATCCTGACAATCATAGCAAAAGTTATGGCCTCCATAAATTAGGGTTCGTGCGAGACCTATTTTTGAGATTTCTTATTTGGTGTTGCCCACTCAACGCACTCCATGAACTCATCCACTAGACACTCCATATTAATTGTTTATAACGCCTATTTTTCTGCTCCAAATTTTTTTAACTTCAGCCTGAATATTCTATCACTACTCTGCCATATTTTTTGCAGCCTTATTCACTCCAATTCCAACATTTACTAGATCAAAAGTATGTTGAAGAGTTAGGTGTAAACTACTGAGAATGGGGACTTTCCTGTGGCATTATGAACAGCACTGTTGTAGGCACACTCCGTTTATGATAGAGTAAATTTCATGAATGGTGTTTAACCTTTAGTCAGTGTTTTGTTTTAGTCCCTAAGTTATTAAATATTCTGTTTTAGTTCTAAACCTATTAAAACATTTCATTGTACTCCTAAATCTATTGAAAACATTTTATTTTAGTCCTAATTTGATAAAATTTGTTAACTCAAAGTATTTGTCTAATAAAATTTTTTTAGATTATAATTTAAACTATCCAATAATAGTTTTACAACAAATTTAATCTATATAATACTTTTTTATAGTCAATAAAAAATTTAAATCACTTTTTTTTCTCTGTAAATTGAACTTATTACTAATTTAAATTGTCTATTTATTGTAAAAAAATATTAAACTATTTAAATTTATTGAAAGACAGTTACTGAATATTTAAATTAGAATTTTAAAATTTTCTGTTAGGCAATTATTCTATGTTAATGAATTTCATCTAGTGAGAGACCAAAATGAAACAATTTTAATAGATTTGGGATCAAAGCAAAACATTCAATAGATTAGGAACTAAAAGAAAACAATAACTAAAGGTTAGAGAACATTTATACAATTTGCTCGCTTGAAACAACTCTTTGTTTCCAAGCTCCACATTTTTCTATGGTTTCAAAGGGATGACAAAAAAGGAAGTGAAGTTGCCAACAATTTGGACAAATTGTAGGCATTGGCAATGAAAATGGACATGTGGCAACGAATGGGTGTGAGTGTGGGAGAAATTGTCAGCAGTCTTCCACATTTGATGCAGTGACATTTTATGGATTGATCAAATTATTTGAGCGTCTGATCGAAACAAAGAAAAAATGTTAAGGCCTTGTATTGGGGTTCATCAAAAAATGAGACGCTCATTTTATTTTATTTTTGCATCAAAATAGATAGAACGATAGTCAATACTTGTAAAACAAAGAAAAACGGCAGAAAAAAATCACATAGCAACTTCTGTCATAGGGGCATGACTGAAACTTCTCCAACTTCAAGTAGCTAAACAACTCAGAGGAACAGCTCAAGCACTACCATTGCAATTAGATCACCAAAGGCCAGCCACAAGTTGCAAATCTAACTATGACTTACCTGCAGCATTATAAACTCTAGGAAGGACAACGAAATGAAACAAAAGCAGTGAGGACAAAAAATGACATTCTCCCCCTAGCAAAACCCACGTGGCATGCACTCCTCGCATATTTCATATATAGTATTATCTCTATCTCATATTTTTTGCATTATTTTATTTTTTTAACTTAGATTTGGCTTAAATTTATTTATATTAATATTTGTTAAAATTTTTTTATTTATATTTAAAAGTTATAAGTAAAATTTGTTTTAAAAAATATTAATATTAATACGTTTTAATTAAATTTATGCAAAAAAAATTTGTGATAGATGGAGCATAAAATTGCAAACATATACAGTTTCCAACCTTTTTTCTTGATAGACCCTCCTTATTCTGCTTTTACTTTTCCTAATTTGTTTCCTGGTACAATTTCCTCTGCAAGTTACGTTTTCCCAAATACGCGACCTCCCAGTCCCAGTACACCCCGAGGTTCCAATCATCCGGAGCGACCGTTTTTTCTTTTGTTTTTTTAATGACTCATATCCCCTCTCTCTCCCACCCTGCGGTGATACATCGCTTCCCATCACCCATCCGGATTCCGGAGTAAGCTTGTCCTGTCGCACCAGTGTCAGACAACTCTATATTATTTTTTAGGGTACTTTCAATTTGTCCTTTAAGAATTAGTTAAAATTACATTTTATCTATCTTATTTCAGAAATATATATTTTATTTTTTATTTTTTTAATATAATCTGATAGTAATTTTTAAAATCTTAATTTAGATATTACGGTAGTTATATTCTAATAATTTAAATTCATATGGTATTTTTTTTTATAGATAATGGATATTTTAAATTATCAATTTTTTTTTGTATTTTTTTCAGTTTTTAAAACAGTATTTTTTAAATGTCAATTAATTATAAAAAATACTATACAGATTGAAATTGCTTGAAGATGACAACTGTATAGTTTAAATTGAGATTTCAAAAGTTACTATTGAACTGTATTAAAAAGATAGAAAGTAAAATATATATTTTTGAAATAGGATGGGTAAATTGTAATTTTACCAAAACCGCAGGAGGCAAATTGTAATTAACCCTTATTTTTAATATAAGTTAATTTAATTTAAAATAATTTATTTTTATTTTTATATTTTTTTTATCTAGAATTAATTTTATTGGAAAGTCAATATTATATGGGTGTAATGATTCATTTTAAATATAATTTTTATAATCTTATTAAATTTTTATGAATTTTTCCTTTTTAATATCTAAAAAAATTCATAAAAATTTACTTTCAAATAGATTGTTATACTTATTTAATATTAAATTTCAAATGAAATTGGTTTCAAATAAAAAAATATAAAAATAAAAAAATTATTTTTTATTAAATTAACTTAAATTAAAATAAATTGGCTTTTGGTTTGTATTTGTATAAAAAGCGTCGAGTATGATAAGGACTATGTGGAAAACGAAGCAGACGAACTTGGCTCAAAGCACTGGACTTGTTTAAAGAAGTTTGTCTTTTCCATTTTCAATTCATTTTAACTTAAGTTAATTGATTTTAAAATAATTTATTTTTATTCTTATGTCTTTTTTACCTGGCACTAATTTTAATTAAAAGCTAGTATTCTATAATTACAATAATCTATTGAAAATATAATTTTTGTAATCTTATTAAATTTTTATAAAATTTTTTAATTTAAGGCATTAAAAAGGAAAAATTTATAAAAATTCAACAACATTATGAAAATTTACTTTCAAATAGATTATTACATCTACATAATATTATCTTTCAAATAAAATTGGTTTCATGTCAAAAAAAATATAAAAATAAAAATAAGTCAGTTGACTTAATTTAAAATGAATTGTAAGTATTTTTAACACACGATACTGAGAGGACATGCTTTTGGGGACTTCAGACTCCAAGGTAGGGAATAAGGATTATTAACTAGGCTTTTCATAAAATAGTTGGATTTAACTAAATTTTTAATAAGCAAATATGAACAATTTTATTAGTCTCAAGTACTTATTAGCTTGAAACGTCTCCCATGAACCCCCCCCCCCTAACAAAAAAAAGGGAAGAAGGTTTGTATCGCATGCAATAAATTTAGGGCCAATTTGTTTTAACTTAAGCTAACTTAATTCAAAATAACTTATTTTTATATTTACCTCTTTTTTACTTGAAACTAATTTTATTTGAAATTCAATATTATTTAGGTGAAATAATCCATTGATTGTAAAATTTTTATGATACTATTAAATTTTTATGAAATTTTCTTTTTTAATGTTTAAAAAAGAAAATTTCATAAAAATTTAATAACATAATAAAAATTTTGTTTTAAATGGATTATTACACCTATATAATATTGACTTTCAAATGAAATTGGTTCTAGATGAAAAAGATTTAAAAATAAAAATATGCCATTTTAGATTCTGTAACTTGCCTGGATACATCCAAATGAACGCAAGAACATGGATTAGAATGGGGAACCTATCCAAATGAACGCAAGAACATGGATTATAATGGGGAACCTGAAATAAATAGAATATTGGAGTAGTCCCTACATTTTTGGTATAGTGGTGAAATGTTAGGCCTTTCATTGTTTCAACCAAGACTCGACCACTCTCTCTCCTCTCCATTTATCTTATAACTTCTAAATACTATTCCCTCCATCTCATAAATTTTGATACATTTGATTTTTTATTGTATTTTGACTCAATATTATTCATATTATTGTTTGTTAAAAAAAATAAAAAAAAATATATTTAGAAACTACATATCTTAAATTATTATTGTTTGTTAAAAAAAATATATTTAGAAACTACATATCTTAAATTATCATTCATATACAAAAATTTTGTATTTATATATTAAAATGTTGAAAATAAAAAATCATAGATTAATTGCAAAAAACAAATGGAGCAAAACTTTTGGGACAGAGGGAGTACTTTATAATGCTTCTTTAAAAAAAAAGTTGAGTGCTGTATTAATGCTAGGAGTTAGTGTCGGGTAGACAAGCATGTCAGTATGCTGGTATTCTAATTACCATCCAAAACTGATACATATGCTTTTCCTGATGCATCGACCCATGCTTTGTGGTTTCCTATAGGGAGAAACTTAATCTAGAATGAAATAACTGGTTGAATGTGTATGTAATAGTCAACAATCCAGCAATCAACTGTTGAGAATGAGGATAATGATAATCACTTAGCAAGTGGCATAACAAACATTGGTCTTAATATCAAGTTGTTGTTGTTATTGTTCTATTCAATAAGAAATATTGCTTCATCTATATAAATTTGCTATTCCACAAAATGTAGTTCATTTCGTAAGAAATACAATGCTGTCAGTAATGTTATTTCATTCATCTAAATTTGTTGTTCCTGGCAAATGCTATTCATTTTATAAAAAAATGTTATTCTATAAATTATATTATATCATTTAGTGAGAAATTTTGTTTCATTAATACAATTATACTAATCCATTTGAGGTTGTTCATTGCATGACAACCTTGTTTATAAGGTGATAATAAGCGTGCATGGAGTAAGACTTGGTGCACTTTATAACTAATCTTGTATTTATTAACAATTTTTTTTCTTTGGGTTTTATAATGGTGTTTCTACTTTTTTTTTTTTATAAGCATAAGTAAATACAAGATATACCAGAAAGAGATATATTTTAGTTAGTAAGAGTTAGGGGGAAGCTTGCATGTTGCTCCAAACCAGGAGGGTTGCAAATCACATTTGACATTAATTTCACTGCACAAGTTGGATGGAGGATTCAGACTCGATCGTCGTCAGGGGAGAATGTTTGTGGAACCAACTAGGCTGGGACGTGTTTCTACTTTTCAGCTGTTTCTACAATCTCATTCAATAATGTTTGTGGAACCAGCTAGGCTGAGACGTGTTTCTACTTCTCAGCTGTTTCTACAATGTCATTCAATACTAGTTTGGGTACCTTTTGAATCCTGAAAAGTAGACATTTCCCTTTCTCTATATTGTACAATATCCCTTATCTTGCCTAGTGATCAACTTAATTTATGTGTTAATTTTTATACCTATTTTATGTTAATTTTATTATAATTAAGTGATTTATTATATTTACTTGTTTAGTTTTTATTTTATTTAAGTTAGGAAGCTTGCTAAATAAGTTGACTAGATTTTTATGGAGCAAAATAAATAAATTGCAAGAAATTATAAAACAAGTTGTACAGCTGGAATTGGAATGAAATTTTTCTTAGTTGTCTAAAATATCATTTTTTTAATATTATGATGCATTTTAAGTTTAGGGTATTCTAATTATTTAAATTCTAAGAGTTAGGGAAAAAGACATGAGATAGATTAAAGGGAAAGTTATAATTTTTCCCTAAGATTTAGGTAAAATTACACTTTGCTCCATTCTGTTTTAGAAATATATACTTTGCTTCATGCCTGTTTAATACAGTCTGATAGCAATTTCTGAAATCTTAATTTAGTCATTATGATAGTTATCTTCCAGTAATTTCAATTTGGATGATATTTTTTTATAGTAAATGGACATTTTAAATTGTCAATTTTTTCTTTTTGTATTTCTTTTAGTTTTTAAAATATTATTTTTTAAATGTTAATTAATTTTAAAAAATATCATATAAATTAAAATTATTTGAAGATGACTACTATATCATCTAAATTAAGTTTTTAGGAGTTATTATCGGACTGTATTAAAAAATTAAGAAATAAAGTATATATTTCTAAAATAGTAAAAAATAAAGTATAACTTCACCTAAAATTTGTGAGGTAAATTGTAATTTACCCTTGATTAAAAAGAGGAGGGAGGGAACGAGTCGGACAAGGGAACAAAAGAGCAGCGAAACGTGAGCAGAAGAAAAAAAGGTCGCTAATTGAGGCGAATTAGTGAATTGGAAACCAGAGGAAGACAAAATGGAATTTGGAGCAGGGACGAAGCAAAGAGGAGAGAGAGAGAGAGAGAGAGAGGAAATTGGTTTATTTCTTTCTTCACTTTTTAATTGGAATTTGGATATTATTTATTCATGTCTTCTTCATTTTTTTTCTTGGAATTATTGGATTTTATTGTTAAATCTAGTATGAGAGGCTAAATTTCTATGGTAGAGTTAGGGATACAGTCTAGTTAAATTATTTTAATTAATTTATTTGGGTTATATTTTAGTCTATTTTCTTTGTAACGATGAGTATTGTCTATGTTTGATTGCCATAGATAGGTGAAATTTATTTCATGCATTAGGGAAATAGAGTTACAATAATTAGGATAGAGATATACCTATTTATTATGATTTGTTAATTTGATAACTTGAACTTAATGAGTTTGATTAATTATCCGAGAGATCGAGAGATAACCATAGGTTAATTGAATACGCTACAACTGCTCGAGAGAGAATTGTAATACTAGGAGTGATTGTTGACAACTAAACACTTGTCCAAATAATTAACCGAAAAACCTTCAACTAGGTGAAACCCAAATCTTAGCTATCTTATAATTGTTTTATTTCCAGTTTATTATTCTCATCATTGGTTTAGTTTAATCTTAGTTTAATTTTAGTTAATTTTACTTTCTTAAAATATGAACTTATTTATTTTATTTTTTATAAACAATTAAATAACTGTTCTTCGTGAAATCGATATCTTAGTTTATCATAGGAATTAAAGCTTGCTATCCTCTGTACTTACAGAATTAGCCCTATCACCTAGACTTGTAAAGATGCTATTTTGTTAAAAAAAAAATTAATACAAAAGCAATCGGGTTCTTTTTGTAACCTAGTTAAATTCTATTATGTCGGTTTTTATCTTGAGCTAGCTTGTTTGTAAAATTACTATGATTTTTAAACTAATATTTATGTTTCAATAGTTTTAAGATTTTTGATATTTTTTTCATAATTAACTGACTTTTAAAAAATATAGATATACATTTATAAAAAAAATAAACTAATAATTTATAATATTTATTAACTATAAAAAAAATATTAAAGAGATTAAAATTATAAAAAAATAACTATTATATAATTTAAATTATAATTTTAAAAATTATCATTAAATAATATAAAAAAATAAAATATAAAATATAAATTTTAAAAAATAAAAGAGGTAAACTGCATAGTAGACTAACTTAAATAGATAATTGTAAGTTTCTTTCTTTTATTTTCGCACTTCGTACTTGTTCGCCTCTCTCATATCTATTGTCTGGTTGGCTTGGAATCTGACCAACATTGATACATCGAACTACGACATAAGAAGTCGCTGGACAGATAGACCAGATAGCTTTGTTTTCAGCATCAGCCGGATATCCCTGTCACTTTCGCTGAAATTGCCTTATTCGAACCTTCACCCACGAAACCACTTCCGCTGACAGGAAGCAAACAGAATTCCCCTCCCGGTTCTTGCTAATTTCGCTCCATCGCTTTCCTTACTTTGTCTGTCTTCGTTCTTGTTTTGGTGTATATATCTGGAGCTATGGTCTATCTTCCGGGCAAAGTCTGTACTTCTTCTGGCTCTTCTTCAGGCTCTCCTTCTATCTTCAGAATGGCAGCGATCTCGTTAAAGCCGACTTTCGACAATAACTACGCAGTTCGGTTCTTCTTCTTTCGTTCCAGGCTCCAGTGTTCCAGATCCTCTTTAATAAAATCTGCTGGAGGAAGATTTTGGATACACCCATCTCGTAAATTTCGAGTCTTATCCGAGTCCAAGGTGATTCTTGAGTACCCGTTTGGGAAATTTGTGCTCTTCTGCTGTTTCTTCAGTTCTGTGATCTTAGTCAAGGGAGCTCTAGTATTTGCTTCAATAACGTCTGACGACAGGCAGTTTAAGTCTGAGAACAGCCAGTCTTTTGTTCGAGTATGATTTTAATACTTAGATCGTTGTTTTCCTTCTTTAGAAAGAAGAGTTGCAGATAAGAAAATGTGCACCTTTACTCGAAAAGGAGACTCTTTTGGTGAGTAATGCTAATGGTGCATTGGCCTCTGATGATTGGAGTGTAGTTCCTGACATTTGGAGGTCTACCGCAGAAAAGTATGGTGATCGGATTGCACTTGTGGACCCGTACCATGATCCACCAACAACAATGACTTATAAACAGGTAATTCTGAATTTCTGATTTCTCTTCTGAGATCTCTTGAAAAGTTGAATATCCATGACAACTTTTTCTGTTTTCAACTCATTCAAATGAGCAGCTGGAGCAGGAAATTTTGGAATTTGCTGAAGGTTTAAGAATCATTGGATTAAAACCAGAAGAAAAAGTTGCACTCTTTGCGGATAATTCTTGCCGGTGGCTTGTAGCAGATCAAGGTATGCAGCAGCTGTTACCATCAGATTGCCTGTTGATCATTATATATACGCGTAGGATGCACTTGATCTTAAATGGTCATTCTTAAGCTTAAGTTGCCTCTTAGTTCCAGATGATTTCATTTTTCGTTATCTAAATGGGAGAAACTCTAAAGTTTATTAATAAATTGGTTATTGTTTATGAAACAATGTGCTTTTATCTTGTTATTATTTATTTATTGCAAAGGCCTTTGCACTTTCTTGGCTATGAACGAAGGCCATCCTTTTTACCTGGAAAATGAAAATAAAACAGAGGATGACGAGTAGATTGACATTGGAATGATGGAGATAGTTATTTCACATTTAGTATGTGTGCGTGCAAGTATTGAAACTTTTAAGGAGGGTATGTAGGTGTCTACTTTGTGTTTTTTCTTCCAAGTAACGGTTCTATATGAGACAATAGTTTATGCTGGCAAGAACAACTTGCAATCTTGTGAACTCAATGCGAAACAAGATAGATTGTTCCTTTTAGTCTATTTGGTTTTAGCACATAAGATTGGAGCCACAGGGGATTGCACGTTAGCACTAAGGATTGAAAAAGAATCATGAAGTAGCAAATTGGACAGTCATCTAAAGCTGTAATTCTTTGTATTGGGCTTGTTGGTTATCCATCTCCAATGGATTCAACCGAGTTAAAGATTTTTCCTGGAGGAACTGTTGTGTGGTGTTATCCCACATGATCAAGTCAAGGGACTTTGTTTGTGCATTATATAGTGGTGAGGTCACTCCACTTATAGCCAATTGTTTTTGGGTTGGCTGCTTTATATGGTATCAGAGGCAAAGGCTCATGGTTGCCCATTTGTTAGTTCAGCCTGTCTTTGATCTCATGGTTAAGTGATACGCTCATTTTTTGGTCATCTCATATTCTCATTAGCCTAGAACTGAGGAAGCATGTCAAGGTTTTGTTATCTCACTCGGTTTAGCTAAGTGATTCGTTAGTGCCTTATATGTGGCAAGGCCTCCACACCTATTGCCAGTTGGTTTTTAGTTGACTCTGACATGATATCTGAGCCTAAGGTGCTCCGTTGCATTGTCTGTTAGTTGTCAGCCCTCTCATTGTTGCCGTTGTCTACATATCTCTTGGCTAGACCATGTGGGGAATGCCATCCTGTCATCTAGGTATGGAAGGTGAGGCTTAACACTATTATAAAAAAATGAATGTTAATTATTAAACTTCTATATATTAGGTGGTAATGGGCTATTCATCACGGCAACTTATAAACAGAACTCCTCTTTTGCATATGAACTCTATTCATGTTTTTATAGTTAAACTTATTTCCACTTTATTTTCTGAAATCTGCAGCTCATTTTATTCTACATTTCGGTGCTAGGTATAATGGCAATGGGAGCAATCAATGTTGTCAGGGGGTCAAGATCATCAGTTGAAGAGCTTTTACAAATATATGGTCACTCAGAGAGGTTTGAGAAAGGGCCAAAAAAAAAAAAACAGCTTCATCTGTTGCTCATCTGATATATCCTCTTTAAACAAATATGTGCTTGGCTTGTAATTTTTTTCCTATTGATGGCTAATACTACATATAATACTAATGACAATGCAAATCATACTAGTTGCCAACCATGTTTACCATGGTTTCTTACTCAAGAATGAATATGCTGTGTATACCACATAATTGCATGAACATGGGAGTTGTGTTGAAGTTTGCGTACCCATTGCCCTTTTCCTTGTCTTCATTCTCTGCAGAGTTTGTCGTCATATTTGTTACTTAGAAGGACTGAGGTTCACCTAGTTTAGTTGCCTCTTCCCTTTATGTCATAATTATTGGTTTGCAAATCACTTTAGTTGCAGGTGCCCTTATATTGTATCATTCAAATGTAAGCTCAGCAAAAGGAAGAAGCATTCTGTCCGATTTATTGATTTTTTTTGTTTACTTCAAGCAATTGATTCTGAACTGATTTATGGGTGGATGTTATGCTCTACTTGAAATAACTGCTAACAATTTAGTGCACTTGTCTTCTCATATGTGGCAAACTAAGAGTTGCTGATTTCGTGCTATTGTATGTTTTAGAAGGAAAGAAAAAGCTATGAAGAGCTGTAAGGCTGTGCCTTGCATGTTTGGAACAAATCAATCGCATGATAGGAATGTTCAATAGTCAAACAAGCTTATAAGTACAGTAGTCCAATAGCTCAACCGGTTGAGCTCTCTGATTTCTCGTTGTTACTGTTGGTGCAGTGTTGGACTGGTTGTGGACAATCCTCAATTTTTCAATCGCATCTCTGAAGAACTTTTTTCTAAGGCAAAATTGAGGTTTGTCATCCTTCTCTGGGGAGCAAAATCTCAGCTAGTCAGTGATAGAATGGAAGGTGCTCCTATTTTCAGTTATACGGAGCTTATAGAGTTGGGAAGAGAGGGTAGGGTGACTATTTCTGCTCATCCAGATGCGAGTAAGTCAATCAGCAGTTGTACCACACCTTACTCCGTTTTCTCCCTTTGTGCTCTCAATCACATTATGCATGGAGAATGCCCATATTTTTTGTCCTAGTTTTTGCATATTCTTCAGATTCTTTCAGTAATTTCTGCCACAAAAGGAAAACATTCTTTCCCTTTTAGAGAAATTCCTTATCATTCTTGAAGCTCCTACAGAACTTCTGCACCAGATTTTATTGTCAAGTTTATGCATTCAGAAGCATCATATTCTCCTGCTTGCTTGGGATACTTGGTCCACCAATTTTCAAGCAATCTTTGACTGTTTTTTTTCCTGCCCCAGTTCATTGCAACGATGCAGTTTCTTATTGACTAGCTAAACTTTACTTTTGCCTTGTGTGATTTCAGGAAAACTTTATAAATACAATAGCATCAGTTCTGATGATATAGCAACGCTTATGTATACTAGTGGAACCTCTGGCAACCCAAAAGGTGTTATGCTTACACATAAAAATCTTTTACATCAGGTAGACTACATCACACTTTATGTTTTTTAGGCTCTCTCTTTCTCTCTTTCAGGTAGAATTCTGTTTATATGGCTGTTTTGTTTATGTATATGTTGAAATCCTTATTTGGAATAATCTAATTGGACATTGATAAACGTAAGGAATGTTGTTTGTGCCTTTCTCTTGATTACTTCATTGTTTTTCGTCTCATCCTTGGTACTTTATGAAGTCTCTATGCCATAAGGTTCAGCCTTCTAGAAAAATATGAGATATCATTTCAATCTGAACTTTGCGGAAGCTCAAAATTTATCCGATCCTTTGTTTTTTTTTCATTTATTGGCTCTTTTGCAATTTCCTATGTTGCAATAGTCCTCTGAAGACTTTTCTCATCTTCTTTGGCTTAGATTGTGTTGTTCAGTAGATTATAATCATACAGTGTTATTCAACTGTGCATTGTTTGTCCCCCTTCCCCCTCCCCATTTTCTAAAATGTCTTGGCATTGCATTTTACCGTACCTTTGGCATGTTTGTTCTTCATGGCCAAATTTTCTTCGAACCAAAGGCTCTATTTTCATAAACTTGAGGTGCATATCATCTTATGGCCTGATTGCTTTACAGATTAAAAATCTTTGGGATGTTGTTCCTGCTGTACCTGAGGACCGATTTCTAAGTATGCTTCCGCCTTGGCATGCTTATGAACGAGTTTGTGAGTATTTCACCTTAACATATGGAATTGAGCAAGTATACACAACAGTGAAAAATTTGAAGGTATGATCAATTTACTTTTTATGTATTTTATTACTGCTGCGATTAGTTTCTGAAGTGATTTTTGTAGATGGCAAAAGCAGATTTGTATTTTATTTGTGTGTTTTGCAAGTCAATTCACAGGTATCAACCTAGTGGTGGAACAGGATCATAACAAATAGTTTTGTTCATCATCTCATGATATTCTGAAGCTATCAGTTACCTTTTTCATGGCTCCTTGGAGCCACGCATATTTGTTCTAAGAAAAGTAAGAACAGTCTTATGGTATCTTATAGTTATTTCCCTTTAAGAGGCCATCTAATGAGAGGACTTGGCCTCTTTGTTCTTTGCATGAATAATTGTTAATTTGGCTTTAATCAGTAAATATTGACATAATAGACTTCACACAACTGACTCAACTACTTCCTAGATTAAGTTGCAGTGTTATGATTATGTTGATTGGTAAACAAAGAACGTTTTATGATGGTGGTGCTACTGAACCATCATCTTCTGAACTTGCTCTGTAACCATCATGGTTCACTCCTCATCTTGATATTTGCTTCTGCTTAGATAATCAGCCATTTTTTTTTTCTCTTGTAGGATGATCTGAGACAGTATCAACCTCATTACATTATTTCTGTTCCTTTAGTGTATGAAACCCTATACAAGTAAGTCTCTTCCCAGCTGTCTGTATATTAGTAATTTACTGGTTGACATGGAAAGAGGAATGTTTTATGGGTTTATGAATGTAGGTTTCTCTAATCTTCATTCTGGTGCTTCTGTTGGAACATTTTACAAGTTTTTCTTGAGCTTGTTGTTTCATCCTTAGTTAACCTTGTGTCCAGTTCGTATGTTCCTCTGCTGCTTAGAATTAAAAAGAGGTAAAAAAAAAGATGCAATCATACAGATAAATATGTATTATGAACACATTTAAGTATCAAGTCGTGAATCCATCCCTACCCTCTTGCATTTAAACCTGGTATACATTGCTAGATTTTGGAAACATGCCATGGCAACAACAATTACCAACTTAGCTACTTCCTCCCTCCCCTGTTTAGTTTGAGATGCTGGTTTCTTCTAGTAGCAGTCCTTCAGAATATTTTAATTTTTCCTTGCAGCGGAATCCAAAAGCAGATACATACAAGCTCTTCTGCTCGTAAATTTATCGCACTTACATTCTTAAGAGTCAGCTTGGCATATATGGAATTCAAGAGAATCTATGAGGTATTTGTTCAAATTTACAAATTTGCACTGCAAACCCAGCAACCTAAATGACCTTCATGTTCCATGTTTATTATGTCTGGTTTTGAAAGGTAAGTATCCTAAGGTTTACACGTTTTTCAAAGATCTAAAATATTTGGATAGCCATGGATTAGATTGTAGCAGTAACCATCAGTACTGTATTGAAAATTCATATTTTTAACTGAGATTAGGGATTAAGAATTTAGTTCAAAATATTAATTTCCCCTTTTTGCCACAGGGATTATGTCTCACAGGGAATGAGAAGCAACCTTCATATCTATTTTCAGCATTGGATTGGTTGTTTGCTAGAATAATTGCAGCAATTCTGTGGCCACTGCATGTGTTGGCAAAGAAGCTTGTCTACAGTAAAATTTACTCTTCTATTGGAATATCAAAGGTGTAAATGCTTGACATTGGCAGTAACCAAGTACTTTTGCGTCTGTAGAGAAAGAATTATTCTTTACATTGTGGTGCATTAACGATCAGAACTTGTTTTAAGGCATTTCACTACCATGGTTTTTTTTTTCAAGCAATCAATATATCATGGCTATTTATACAGTAAAATTCATTCTTCAGTCGGAGTAACATAGGTGTTATTCTTTTTCCTTCTCCGTTAAACAAATCAGAATACAAAGTTAGAAATGCTTGACATTTGCAATAACTATCCATTCAGAAGGAATTATTCCATATGTATGCTGCACTGTCAATCAGAAAAGCTAATATTAGGGTTTTCACCACTATGGCTTCTCATTTCAAGCAATCATGTATCATGCTTTATTTTTTTTCTCAGTATAGATAGAAAAACTTATAAATCCTAACTCAATATTGATAGGAGATTTGTTTTGCTTCCTTCTGCTTGTGCTATTAACTTTCTACTTTTTTCATGTACCCTGCATTCCACTTGTTTATTTATGCCTTCTTCTTCTAATTATTCCATGAATCATCATGTAGGCTGGGATAAGTGGTGGCGGCCATTTGCCATCACATGTGGACAAGTTTTTTGAGGTCAGATGCCATGAAATATTAGGTTGCTAATATACTTGTTGCTTGCTGGAGATATGTTGATTACTGTATATTCTTGCTTATGCCATTGTCATGTACATACAGGCTATTGATGTTAAAATACAAAATGGATATGGTTTGACGGAGACCTCCCCTGTTGTTGCTTGTCGCCGAGCAAAGTGTAATGTAAGAGTCCTATACATATGATCTTGTGAAATAAAAATCAGTTATTTCTTGCTTCATTTATATTTCTACTTGTGACTATCAGAAGAAATATATGAAGGATTCTTATCATTTGCCATCTGCTTTCATAGTAATTTAAGGCTAAGGTGTTGGATCATTCTTCTGATGTTAGGCTCGTGATAAGAACATGAGCTTAGAAATTGTAATTGTAGGAAAAGGAAGGCAACTGATACATTAATGAGAAAATGAAAAGATTTCATGCCTAATTGCTTATGTTTAATTGAATTAGGCAATGGCACTGTTGTTTATCTTTGCTATTTATTCTTTCTCACTCACAAATGTCAAAACTGAGTTAAGCAGCAGCCACAAGTTGAGTCTAGTCACCAACTGGTTGATTGAATCCTGATTTTGCACGTATAAATGCCTGTGAAGTGGAATTTTAGTAAAATCTTTTTGAAGTATCTGCCCTCTGTAGGCAATGTCATTATTGGTTTGATTGTCTCAGTGTGTTAGAAATTATCATTCTCTGAACATGTTTGCTGCTTTCCATTTAAATAAACCTATAGATGATGGACATAACCTAAAAGTTTCTTATTCTTTGAAGGTTCTTGGCTCAATTGGACATCCAATTGATCACACAGAATTCAAAATTGTAGATCCTGAAACTAATGAAGCTCTTCCTTTTGGATCCAAGGGCATTGTAAAAGTCAGGGGACCACAAATTATGCAAGGTTACTTCAAGGTAAAATGCATTGGTCTTGTTACATGCACGAATTTTTATGTGATCGCACGTATAATTTCCATCTTTTGAAGTGAAATGATGAAATCTGGATGATCTTTTTATGTTTTCTCCTTCTAGGATGAATTGTGTGTCTAAACCACAGGGACTACTAAAAATCTGCAATAAAGTAATAATATTAGAAAAAGGGTAGTTGACAAGATAGGGAGTCCATCTAACTTTGGTAGAATCTAACTTGACTTTCCACCACTTCCCTTAACCTCAATCAGATAATGGCATCCAAGTGACTTGTGTGAGGTAATTCCAGGAACTAATCAACGAATACTACTTTGAAGGATATATCAAGTTGACTTAAAGGTAAAACAGTTAAGCTTTCCAACCAATCATCTATACCTACCTGGTTTAGGCACTCTCCACCTTGCATGTGAAACCAGAAACCAAAAGCAGACCAGAACCAAGGCCCAAACCAGGCAACACCACAGATAACCACTCAGAACAGTGTCCATGAAGCCTGTGTTCTAATACCATATGAAAGCATCAAACCTAAAAATTGGTGATAGGTTGAGAGGCATACCACAATGTATAGATACAGGAAATCCCTTTGCTAAACCATGTGGGATTTAACAAGCACATGACAGAGATTCTATTCTCTCCTGAATATGTAAAAGGATAGGTTTAGAATCTCATGATCATTAGTTGTTCCATTTCAAAATGCATACTTTTCCCATTAAAAGTAAAGGTTGTGTATAATTAACAAGTCATGGGCCTTCTTCATCTTCGCATAATGTTCAGTGATAGTTTGTCATCTTGTTGAGAGTGAAATAATTTCACCTCTCACTGTGGTATATAGAGTGCTTTCTCGCAGCAGTGCCTGCTGGGCTGGGGTTGCTAATGCCTCATTAACCTATGACTTTGTTCTTGGTTTGCATGGAAGGGGTGAAATAGCCTTTTTGGCATTTCTCGTGATGCATAAGCTGAAACGCTGATAATCCCAAAGCTGCATTTCTCGTGAGCAAATTTTAAGTTCTCACATTTAAGGAGTAGAATGTTAAAGTTAGCTATGAACATAGTCTTCAAGGACTCCCAAGATGCACTACATGCTTTCTTTATCCTGGACTTGACTCCTGCATTAATCTTGTGGCATCTCATACAAAATTTCCTAGAACCCAACTGCAACAAAGCAAGTGGTGGATGAAGATGGTTGGTTAAACACTGGTGACTTGGGTTGGGTTGCTCCTCAGCATTCTGTCGGCCGAAGTCGCCGATGTGGAGGTGTCATTGTTCTGCAAGGTCGCGCTAAGGATACTATTGTTCTTTCGACAGGTATTGTAAGGGCCTAAACCTTGCTGCTTAACTGGAAGCAAAAATATGGGGTTTCATCTATCTCAACTTGTGCTTGGATAATAGTAACTTTTATTCTTCAAATGTTCAGTTGACGAAACCTGTCTCATTTCTCTTTTTGGTCATTGAAACTATGCAGTTTAATCGGACATTGTAATATCATTGTTCTTGTAATTTGAAAGCTAGGTAGCTTAATTTTAGGGGTATTGCTGTTCCTTATCAGCCTTAAAAAGGTAAAAAAACAAGAGAGAGAGAAAGAAAGGAAAACCCCCAAGCTTCTTAGCAAAGTTCTATTCAGCTATGGAATTGAATTGAAAACATCTTTGGATATAGGTGAAAATGTTGAACCCCAAGAACTGGAAGAGGCTGCCTTGAGAAGTAGTCTAATCCAGCAGATTGTTGTTATTGGCCAGGTTAGAATCAACATTTTATTTGGAAAATTATATTGTCACTGCTTATAGCTGTGACAGACCATCTGGGTGTCAAGTCCGTCAGGGGTGAGGCAGTTATTATCCTTTTTATTTCCATCAAAGTGCAGTAGCATTCTCTGTTATTATTTTTTTTTTGATAGACTTCTCTGTTATTATTAATGTAAGCTCAATCTACTGTATCCACCAGTTACAATGATGCAGCAATCTTATCTGTTATTGTGTATCTGTTTCATGCAGGACCAAAGACGTGTTGGAGCCATTATTGTTCCAAATAAAGATGAGGTTCTCTTAGCGGCAAAACACCTGAAACTCGTAGATGCAGAAGCCTCTGACATTAGCAGGGAAAAGATGACCAATCTTCTGTATGAAGATCTGAGGAAATGGTAATAGCACTAGAACAACTTGACCTCTTCACTCTGAATTTTGTTTCTCTGCCGTTTTTGGCCCTCATTCTTATATGGTAGTGGTTCTACGCTGTATCAACTCTTCTGTTAATGGAACGAGGATGGGAATGCAGCATAACATGATCCGTGTTTTGCAGGACTTCCGAGTGTTCATTTCAAATCGGTCCAGTTCTCATCATGGACAAACCATTTACGGTAAGACCTTCATTCGCTTAAGCTTGCGCTGTGTAATCTAACTTGGGATAGGTTTCGACCTGATCGTGCTGGTGTTGCAGATTGACGGTGGCTTGATGACTCCGACGATGAAGATCCGGAGGGACAGAGTTGTGGCTGAATTCCAAGAGGAGATAGCAAAACTTTACAGATAGGTTTCTGGCAGACCTACAATGTATACTTAGTACAGCATGAATTGCAGCATCCCTTGAGAGATTCGTATACCTTTCTATCCACGTCACCTCCCAAAAACAATTCCAATAAATTTAGTGCGAGAATAGCCAAGGAGGATGGGGATTGTAGTAAAATTCACTAACTGCGAAAGTGGTAGTAAATAAATTTTGTCTACTTGATGCTATGCGAGTCCGATTCCGAAAGCTCTCGTCTTTTACTGGACCTTTTGTTTTTACTCACTTAGTGCCCGTTTAAAAGTACATTACAATCGATAGAAGTGGTTAATTGGTATTCTTTTTCGTATGTGGTACTTTATGCTGGATAAATGTTTCGAAGTGTTTCAAAAACGAAAAAAGCTCCGAACTAGCGCTACATGTACTAAAATTTACAAAAAAATCTTGTAATATCACCTTGCAGTTTTAAGTTTTTTTTTAGAAAAAAAAAACAAGGATTCTATATGTAGTTTGAGTTTAACAAGAATACTGTCTACAGATTTCAGCATAATTAGTGTGCGCAAACACACACAATTTCAGTATATATGTGATAGAATTACTAGTATTTTTCGTTTTTTGTTTATTTTATTCTTTGTTTTGTTTTGTTGTGGGGTTTGGAAAGGCTTGTGGGTAGCTCCTTGCATTGCATCGTAACACGGGCCGAAAGGATTTTTTTTAGTAAAATCCATAGGTAATAAAACCTTCTAAATTATTGAAATGCAGTTAATATAAATATGATTTACAAAGAGTAAACTAAATATCAATGGCCTATTGATTGTCAAAAAATTAATTTCAAATTTAAATTTATTAGAAATAGTTATTGAATAGCTTAAATTAGAATATGATTTTGCTTAAGGTTAGTATTAACTATTTATAAGATTGTACAGTTTTAGAACTCATTTAAAAAAATGTACTCTCTCTGTCTCATAAAACCTGTCCTCTTTGATAATGCACGCAAATTAAGACTTATCGACTTTTTACTTCTTTTTTTTTAATATAAAACTATTAGTTTATTTATTTTTATATAAAATACATGTACTTATCTACTTTTTAATGGGTCCTACGTACTTTCACTCTTTAATTTTCTCAACTTTCTCTCCTTTCAATAAATAATATATATATAAAATAATAAAAAAATTACCTTATTTGGAAAGATAGAAAAGGAACAATTATTTTAAAACTGCAAAAAAAAAAATAGAGGCTAACTATTATAAAATGGATGGAGTATAATTTTAGCACTTAAAAAGAAAAATAGGTTACATTTAGGACTAAAAATTGTCCTTCCTCCTGATTTTACGGGCCGCATCCAAGAACCAAGATCAGAATTTGCAATTTAGAGAAAAACTTACGGCGGCGGTACGAAGCGGAAGGACATCAAAGGTGATGCATGATCTTTCACTATATCCATCAACTTCAGAGCTGCGCGAGAAACAGAACCCCATTACTTGCCAATCAGCTTCATGCCCAAATCTTCAAGCGCGGCCTGATCCAATGGGTCCCTCTACTCAACTCTCTCGTCGACGTCTATGGAAAATCCGGCCTCCTCCAGCACGCCCTCTCCGTGTTCGACGAAATGCCCCAACGAGACCATGTCTCCTGGGCTTCCATTCTCACCGCTCACAACCAAGCCAACATCCCAAGCAAAACCCTCTCCATCTTCCCCTCCATGTTTGCTCGCGACGGGTTGGTGCCTGATGATTTTGTCTTCTGTTGCCTCATCCGGGCCTGTTCAGGTTTAGGGTTCATCAGGCTAGGGAGGCAAGTTCATGGAAACTACTTGGTGTCTCCGTTTGTCGATGATGATGTTATCAAGTCTTCGTTGGTTGACATGTACGCCAAGTTTGGAATGCCTGATAAGGCTCAGGTGGTCTTCGATTCAATTAGAGTGCGAAATTCTGTTTCTTGGACCGCTATGTTATGTGGGTATGCTAGAGGTGGGAGAAAAAAGGAGGCCTTGGAGCTGTTTTCACAGATGCAGGTTAAGAATTTGTTTGCCTGGACTGCTTTGATTTCCGGGTTTGTGCAGAGTGGATATGTGGTTGAGGGCATTCACCAGTTTGTTGAAATGAGAAGAGTGGGAGTTGATATTAAAGACCCACTGGTCCTTTCTAGTGTTGTTGGTGCTTGTGCAAATTTAGCAGCATTAGAGCTTGGGAAGCTGGTCCATGGCCTGGTTATTGCTCTTGGTTACAAGGCTTGCCTGTTTATAAGTAATGCACTCGTTGATATGTATGCTAAATGCAGTGATATATTGGCAGCCATGGAGATTTTTCACAATATGGCATCGAGGGATGTGGTTTCTTGGACTTCAATCATAGTTGGATCGGCTCAGCATGGACGAGCTAATGAAGCATTGGTCTTGTATGATGAGATGATTTCAGCTGGAGTAAAACCAAATGAAGTAACATTTGTGGGATTGATTTATTCTTGTAGCCATGTTGGTTTAGTTGATAGAGGCCGTGAATTGTTCAAATCCATGATCAAGGATTATGGAATTCATCCCTCCTTGCAGCACTATACATGTCTATTGGATCTTCTTGGTCGATCAGGTTACCTGGACGAGGCTGAGGATCTGGTTAATTCAATGCCTTTTGAGCCTGATGAACCTACTTGGGCAGCACTATTAAGTGCATGTAAGCATCATCGCAATACTAAAATTGCGGTTAGAGTTGCTGATAAATTGTTGAGCTTAAAGCCAAGAAGTCCTTCAACCTATATACTGTTGTCTAATATATATGCTGGTACTGGCACATGGGATCAAGTGTCGAAGGTGAGGAAATTGATGGCAACCATGGGCGCAAGAAAGGAGCCAGGTTATAGTTGCATAGAGTTTGGAAAGGAAACCGTTGTGTTCTATGCTGGGGAGACCTCTCATCCCATGAAAGATGAGATTTCTTCTTTGTTAGAGGAGTTGGATGCAGAGATGAGAAGGAGAGGTTATGTTCCTGATACCAGTTTGGTTTTACATGACATGGAACAGGTGGAAAAGGAGAGGCAGCTTTTCTGGCATAGTGAGAGGCTGGCTGTGGCTTATGGCATTCTAAAGGCTGTTCCTGGGACCGTCCTGCGCATAGTGAAGAATCTTCGTGTATGTGGAGATTGTCATACAGTTCTGAAATTTATCAGTGAGATTGTGAGCAGGGAAATTGTTGTCCGAGATGCTACTAGATATCACCATTTCAAGGATGGTAAATGTTCGTGCAATGATTTCTGGTGAGCATGAAGATCATATCGGCGCTAAGCTATCATGTTCTGTTTTGTCGACAGCAGAATCTATTTGGATGCCATTCGATGCCTTTGTTTGGTAACAGTTATTGGGATTCAGATAGCAATTTGTTAAGTGCAAGATATAAATTTTCTCGCAGTAAAATAATGAAATTTTACCGTATGTATCTTAAATTTTACATTCAAATTTTATAAGTAATTTTATTCTTTCATCCACTGACTGTAATCTTTTGGCTCCATGACGTGTTGCCACCACCTTCCGAAGCCACCCAAATTGAGCGAAACCGATTTCCTATTGAAGGACAATGAGTTAAAACTCGAAACTGAACCATTTTCTCAGAGTAAAGCAAAAGCTTTCCCAATACTATTGAATAGCGGGGAAAGGGGTTGGGTTTTTTTCAGGTAAATTCAAGGGAGAATTTCAAAAAACCCCCTGAGGTTTAGTGAATA
This sequence comes from Aquilaria sinensis, assembly GCA_005392925.1. NCBI lineage: Eukaryota > Viridiplantae > Streptophyta > Magnoliopsida > Malvales > Thymelaeaceae > Aquilaria > Aquilaria sinensis. The sequence continues at coordinate 51,107 of SMDT01003127.1, read as the reverse complement.
CTTCACTTACCCCATCCTGTTTGGAAATTCTCTACTTTACCCCCTTAAGTTAAATAGATTGTTAACTTACCCCCTTCTATAATATTGAGGACCAAAATGCCCCTTTTTCAATTTTGTCAATGTTTATCTTTGAACAAATAATTTAGAAAATTTTTGTTTTGGTAATCAGAAATTTAGAAAATATTGACAACACTTTTTACCATCTCATGTTAATTTAAATATGTACTATATAGTCAGTTAATTAATATTAATAAATTAAAATTATAGTCTTTCTAGAATTGTAGATTTTTATAGTAATAAATCACATAAATACTAAAATGAATACTTAAAATAAAAATAAAATCTATTTATATGAACATTTATATACTGGTATATGAACATTAATGCTCTTGTCAAGTATGGACGCTGCATTTACTTAGTCTAATTGCCCAATAATTATTGTATAATTACTATAAAATTTAAATTATTAATTTTTCTTTACTTGAAGAAAGAAATTCTTTTTTCTATTATTGATGAACATTTCACTTAGGTGAAATTTCAAAAAGTTGACAATTATGATAGAAAGAAGGTTTAGAAACCTTACTACGTATTTAAGGCCAAGATTATTTTGCATTAGTGTTAATGTATTGTTGTATATTATTCTTATACAAAATTATCATTTACTTTATTTCAAAAAAAATTATTATTTACTCAAATTACCTATTTACCGAGATTTACATTTTAAGAAGTCCAAAACTGCCTGGAAAGTCACATAAATATTTTAAAATTATTTTTTAAACGTATTAAAGTGTAGGGTTTTAATAAATTAATATTTTTAGCAAAATAATCACTTTATATAAGAATGATGAAAAAATGATCTAATTCTAAGATTTACTTTAATTAACTTACCTATTGTTCATTTTATATACATATAATCGAAATAATTATTATATTATAGACATGCAAAACTTCCTTAAAAAATAAAAATGTATGATGTAATAAGTAAAAGTATCTAAATTAATATATAAAACTATCAATTATATGTTTCTGTTGAAATAATATAGTTTCACCTTTGATATTATCTAACATAATGCTCTTGACAAATATTTGCATTTATTGAATAATAGATGACACTCGTTATATCCAACAAGTAAGGGGGTAATAGTCAGTTATGAAACTAAGAGGCACAAGTATGAGTACCTTTTTAACCTAACTTGTGAAGTTGCAACTAACCATTTTTCACAAATCGTCATATTGACTTTGACATAATATTCCACTTAGTTTTTTTATATATCAGTTATACATTGATACTTAAATTGAGTTTTAGAATGTGCTTTATAAAATTAACATATTTTCATGCTTTGAAATGACAAAATGGAATACAAAGGAAAAAAAATTGGGGCGTAGTCTGAGTCTGTCATTGAAATAACATGATATAAATATTTGCTAACATTTGTCTTTCTTTTACAAATTGAAGTAATTATTATATTATAGACATGTAAAACTTCTAATTATTATATTATAGACATGTAAAACTTCATTAGAAAATAAAAGTGTATGAAGTAATAGGTAAAAATATCTAAATTAATATGAAACTATCAATTATATGTATATAAAATGGACAATATGTAAGTTAATTAAAGTAAATTTTAGAATTAGATCATTTTTGCATCATTCTTATATAAAGTGATTATTTGTCTAAAATTATTAATCTATTAAAATCCTACACTTTAATATGTTTAAAAAACAATTTTAGAATATTTTTATGACTCTCTAGGTAGTTTTAGACTTCTTAAAATGTAAAGCTCAGTAAATTAAAAATTTCATTAAATAATAATTTTTTGAAATAAAGTAAACAATAATTTTATATAAGAATAATGTACAACAATACATTAAAACTAATGCAAAATAATCTCGCCCTTAAATGCTTAGTAAGTTTTCTACACCATCTTTCTATTATAATTGCCGCCTTTTTGAAATTTCACCTAGGTGAAATGTTCATCAATAATAGAAAAAAGAATTTATTTCTTTAAGTAAAGAAAATTTAATAATTATACAATAATTATTGGGCAATTAGATTAAGTAAATGCAGTATCCACATTTGACAAGGACATTATTGTTCATATACTAGTATGTAAAAGTTCATATAAATAGATTTTATTTTTTTAAGTATTCATTTTAATATTTACATGATTTATTACTATAAAAATCTATGAAAATCTAATTCTGTAAAGACTATAATTTTAATTTATTAATATTAATTAATTGACTAGATAGTACATATTTAAATTGATATGAGATGGTTAAAAGTGTTGTCAAAATTTTTCTAAATTTTTAATTACCAAAAGAAAAATTTTCTAAATTATTTTTCCAAAGATAAACATTGAAAAAATTGGGAAAGGGGCATTTTGGTCCTCAATATTATGAAAGGGGGGTAAGTGAAGGATTTATTAAACTTTAGGGGGTAAAGTGGAGGATTCCCAAAAAGGAGGGGGCAAGTAAAGTATTCACTAAACCTCAGGGGTTTTTTTGAAATTCTCCCTAAATTCAACTTGAGCTTGAATTGGGGTTTTTTGGGTCGGTCCCATTATAGTTCAAGCTGAAAAATGGACTTAAACTTTTTTAGGGCCGAGTTTAAACCTGAAAAAGCGCGGTCCCGTAAGCTTGCGGGCCTAATGTGCCTCATGTATAGTCTCTTTTCCACCAAGCTCCAATTCTTAACTAGGACCCTTTCCTACAAGATCCCAATTCATAGCCCCTAGTTCCCATGCCCCTTACGCTTTACGATTACAGCCTTAGCTTTGCGAGTCTCGGCTAACCCACCCACCCACCTAATTGGCCACCACTGGAGACTACCACCCAATCAGCCACCACTAGAGACTGCAAGCATGAGGATGACGAGAGCCCTGTGAGCCAAGGTCGACGATTACAATCCAATTGGCTATACACGATGATTTGCGGCCCAACGGCAGCCCGGCCATAGGATCGACACCCCAAGTAAACAGCAGGCAACCTAGGACGATCGCCCCAAGCAGATGCAGACCCAAAACCATTACGGCTTGAATCGTGTGGCTGATATAGGTTCCGGCCACCTTTGATTATGACATTATTGAGGAAAGAAGGATTGTTGTTTGTTTGCATTGGTTTTGATTTGTCGATGCATTTTCTTTCTCCCATTCCAGTACTTTACTTTCTCCCGTTCTTTGACCTTGCTTAAGGAAGAAGATGGCTTATTTGTGAAGTTAAAGAAATCAGGGTAGAACAGCAAAATATTTGAAAGTTTGTGATAGGATCTATAATTTTTCCTTCCCTCGTTCTCTAGAAAAAATTTACAGATTTAACCCCCATTTTTAATCTAAGTTATAGTTCTGAGATTAAAGATTGGTATGTGTTATTTGAGCCCGTATAGCCCTCGAGCTGAGCTCAAGCCTAAAAAATTGGGCTTGACCAATTCGAGCTCAAGCCCGAGTAGTGCCAAATAACAAAGGGGCCGAGCTCGAGTTAGTGAGCTTGGGCTCGGCCCAACTTATTTTTACCCTTACTATTGAATGCTTAGTGTATGAAATTGATTAACAATTGTATGAAATTGAGATTTTAATGTATGAAATTCCTTGGAAACAGTAATTACCATATTAAAAAAACTGTATAAAATGATGTTAAAATAAAAAGAAGTTACATAATGGTTTCTTTAAGATTATCTCTTCAAATGAATTCAAATTAAAATTTTTAATTAAAAATATTATCTTTGATATTTTTCTTTTGAAATTCCTTTAATCTTGCTAAACTTAATTAACTCATACTTACTTCGAAAAGAGCACTCTAAGTCTTTGATGGCTTTCATTAGTTGGTGAACGTACAAGAAGTGCATTTTAGAATTCACTAACTTGAGAGCAATAAAGTAAATGGAGGTTTGATTATTTTGGTTCCTAAATTTCAAGGATAAATGTATTATATATGCTTCCTTTACAAGGATTAAGTTTAGTGAAGTGATGTACACTACTAAAAAACTCGAATTCCTGACTGGTCATTTTTGAACAATTGAACCTATTGGAATTTTTTCTGTGAGTATTACGTTGGTTTTCTCACGCAATCTAGCCTGCCGAAATAATTCTTTTAAATTTAAGAATTCCAACGATAAATTTTCAGTTGGTAGTTGTTTGGAAATTGAAAATTTTCCCTCTACATTGTCCCACAAAAATGTCAATTTTTTTATTTTAAAATTTCCAACAGCTAGTTTGTGATGACTAGCCATGAAAAATTATAGAATTTTCCCTCCTTTCCCAACCATTATGAAATCATCACTCTTCCATCAAAACATCACTTTTTCCACTCTATCTCCTAAATTCTCCAACCCTCTCCAAAACTTACTGCCAGTTCATTTTAGTTTAACACTGGCCCATTAATGTGTTATTACAAACCTGTTGGCCCAAGTGCAACCAAGAGGGGGGGTGAATTGGTTGGGTTACAAAAATAAAGCACAAATGAATTATTGAAACCCCAAACTCAAGTTCAATTTGAAGAACAATGATTAACCCTATTTTACTCAGAAAATGACTACCACAATCCACCTAGAATTTGCTTTGAAAGCTATCTTTGAAGTAGTTTTGAAAACAAGCAAGTTCAACTAAAACAAGTTGCATAAAACACCCACCAAAGCTCAAATGGGTAGAGAGAAGAAGAAGCTTGGACAAGGAAATTTTTATAGAGGTTCGAACTCTTCTCTTGAGAGCCTACTCCTCTCCTCAAGCTCACCACTTGAGAGTTTTCTTCTCTACTATGAACCACAATGATACACAATAGCCTTCAAAGGCATACAACACTTTGGTAGATTCTACCTTCACCTCTCACTAGTTTTGCCATTGTCGTCAATACTATGGTCTAAGAACAAAGCAACCAATGCTAGTAAGCCAATGAAAGCACAAGCACAAGTTCTTGGCAACTTTTCTAATTTCAGCTCTTTGATGGATGATTCCTTTTTCTAGTTGCCAAGTTATGTTTACAACATGTTTCTTAGTGTAAATATACTCTTTAGGAAGCTATTAGACCGTTGAAGCCCTCCTGGAGGTGCCTGAAAAGTTTCCTTAAAAACTGGAGAGCCGTTGCTCTGTTTTACGCGAAAAACACAGCATTCCCAGATTTCGTGTTAAGTCCTGAGTTTAACGGATTAAACTCGACTTTTCTCTTCAACGGTCAAAAGCAAGGAGACAGAGCATTTAATGCGCGGCAGACGTGTACAGGTGGCGTCTTCTGATTCGCCCGAGCTTCATTTGAAATTTTGGCTGAAAACGCGCCACTTGAAACATTTGAACCCAAGCCTTCAGGTTAAAACCGAGTTTTAACGCGTCAGCTGAAGCTTGGAAACTTATCCTTCGAATTAACCCAGTTTAACGTGTTAAAGTGGGGAGCAAGTTAAACTTAGGTGAAACACATACCTGTTAAACTGGACTTTAATGGATTAAACTTAAAACCACTCCAAAACACTTGTCATTTGGAAATCAAAACTTGATTCAAACATTAACCTAAGTTAATAACTTACTAATTTCTTTTCAAAGACAATTTTTCCTTAATACTTCTAAAACATATTTATTTGATAAACACTTAACACACTTGGAAATTAAGCATAATTTCAATTAACCTTATTTTGACCAAACAAGTGAGATTAAAAATATTGACACAAATTATTTGTCATCATCAAAATTAAAGTTTTCTTTAGAACAAAGCCAACAAAACCCACTTGCAAGCAACAAATTTTCTGCCCCTAAAATTTGGTATATTAACGGTTATGCCATTAGTCAAAATTAAAGCCTCCTTCCACTTTATCTTCTTCGACCGATGTTTCGTTTCTCTGATTGTCGTCAATACTATGGTCTAATCGTTGAGGTTGGTGAAGGTGATGCGCTGACGGTTGAGATATAGGATGAAGCCAATAAAGAGGGAGATGACGAGAATTTTGGGGGTGAATCTGGAGAAGGGATGGCGGCGGGTAGAACGGAAGAGGTGGTAGAGGAGGAGGGAAAAGTCGAAGATCTGACCTAGGTTACAACGCAGCGATTAGAGCCCCTGTGCATAATAGAACTCGGATATTCGCCGGCAAAGAACACGAAGCTAAGGAAGAGGAAGTAGTACTTGACCAGAAGATGGAGGTTTTCTTGGATTTGCTTGGATTTGGCATCGTTGTCATCAATTTTCTTTGTTTTGTGAAACATTGCTGTTGATTAGCTCGGATTTCGGCTTCGTCGCTGTTAATTCGTTATTGGGCGGAAGTTACAACAATGAAGGCATGAATCGCAGCTTCCGGCGAACTCCAGGGGTGATTTAGTCTTTGTCCAAGGCGGGTTACGGGTTTGACCTGACCCGAAATGCAAAAACGCGTTAACCTAATTCTAATAACATGAAACGAACTGGGCCTAAGTCATTCATCTTCATCTTCTTCTTCTTCCCTTCTATTTCTCACATTTTTTGCATTACCTTCTTTTTCTTTTTAATCCCAACTTTTTCTCACCATCTTCTACTTTGTTCTCCCCCTATTGCATCTTTTTCTCACCACATTTTTCTCCTTCATCGTCTCTTTTCAGCATTTTCAAGCATATTTTTGCATGAAAATGAAAACTAGAGGCAACTTCAAAAAATTTTCAACCATTTTTTAGCAGCCTCAACAACTTTTTCCCAAAGAAAAAATTTCTAATGGCTAATTGTTGGAATGTGAAGTCGCTAAAAGGTGGCTCCCACAACTCCATCCATCAGCAATTAGAAACTTTTTCCTAGCGACTCTAAAATCAACGCATTTGTTCTGACGAATATTAATTAGAAATGGCTTGAATACATTCCACCCTTGAACTATCACTACTTGAATAGATGACCCATTCAACTATGACTTATTAAGATCTAGTCCCCCCAACTATTAAAAATCAAACAGTGACACTTTGATGCGGTTATATGGGTCACCCAGTCATCAGTTATAATGATAGTTCAAGTCTTCGTCACCTAGCCGTTAGCCTTCATAAACAGATGACCCCTTGAACTATCAACATTAGAATAAATGACCCCATCGGCTATGCATAAAAATATATTCGATATATTTTATTATATTTTATTTCACCATCTCCTAAAAATAAATCTTGCATAAAATAATAAATTTAATTTTTAATTAGTTCACAATATTATTTTTACTAGATATATGAATATTGAGTTATACTAATATTTATATATATTTTTGAGTTATTAATTATTTCTTACTGATTTTATCTTAATTTATAACACTACAAGACTAAAACAAAAAGGAGATTGAGCTTCCAATCGCATGTTAGTTTTAGAAGGCCACTAAAACCTAAATTACTACCTTAGTGGAAAAAATGCTAGTCACCTAGTGACTAAAAAGCTCATTCGCTAAGATGGAGTGTAAACCCGAGCTTGGAGCAGCTGAATGTTTGGTCGCATGCCTTAGCGACTACCAATTCAGTTGCTCCTAACCATTTTATTTTATTTTTGTTAATTTTAATTTTAATAATTAAAATTAAAATTAAATTAATGCAATTATTTTAAATATATTGATAATTAAATAAAAATGAATATTTAAATAAAATGATTAATTAAAGATGTTTTTTTCTTTTAAGTTATGCATGACAAAACCAGAGTGGTGATGATGTTTTGTGTGAGAAATAATTACTTAAGAAAAAATTGGCAAGAAATAATTAATAATTCAAGAATTTATATAGATATTAGTTCTCCATCTATCCCAAAAGCATGAAACTTGTTCCTTTTTTAGATGTCTAAAAAAGGATGAAGTGTTTCTTTTTTAGAAAGTTTTTAACATTTATTTTACCTTACTACTTTTATTTAAACTTTCACCATACAAAACTCAAAATGAAATATTTTTTTAACCTTTATCAAAATTCTCAGTACACAAAACTATAAAAGAAATATTTGCTTTTTAATCATCATTTAAACTCTCAATACACATAACCCAAAAGGGGATTGTTTTTAATTTTACTTTTATGGGAAAAAATGAAAAAAAAAACATCATAGACTACAAACATTTTAATCTGCATACCCAAATAAATGCATAATCTTTTATAGGACAAAGAGAGTATAACTCAATATTTATATATCTAGTAAAAATAATACTATGAATTAATTTCAAAAATAAATTATTATTTTACGGAAATTTCATTTTTAGGAGATGTTGAAATAAAATATAATAAAATAAATAAAATATATTTTATACATAGTTAAATGAGTTATCTGTCAGAGTAGTGATAGTTGAAGGGGTCACCTATCCAAATGGTGATAGTTTAAGGGCTTATATGCCCATGAAGGCTGATAGCTAGGTTACAGATACTAGAGTTGCCGTTATAACTGACGGGTGGATAACTTACGTGACATCATGTGACCGCATCAAGGGGTCATCTACTTGAGTGGTAATAGTTTAGGGGTTGAAAGGTATTTAAGCCATTAGGAATGTAATTTCCAACTAGAGGTGGCAAAATTCAACATGATCCAAAAATCTAGACCAACTAACCCGAACATAAACCCGATCTGACCCGATTTGGTTAGAAAAGTCAATGACCCAAACGTAGTTGAACCTAACCTAACATGAACCTGAACTTGATTAAAATAAAACTCAAAAAAATTCAAAACCTGAATGACTCAAACCCGAAATACCCAAACCTGAATTGAACTAAATTTGAATTAGCTCGAACCTAAAATAACAAAAACCTGAGACTGAGTTGACCCAAACCTGAAAAGACCCTAGTCTAAACCCAACATGACCTGATTTTAACCCAAATCAATATAAAATATATGATTGGAAACTATTTAAAAATTCATATTTTTTTATATATTGATTATTTAGCTAAATTGTACATTAATTTTAACCCAAATCAACATAAAATATGTGGTTGGATCGTGGGTTCGTGAACGAGTTGTCTTCGATTCTTTGTTGACATCGGTGACTTGGGGCAATCAGGGGTTGGGCTCCAATGCGACGGCCATGGTGACCTTAACTGACGAGGGAACGGTGACCGGTGGCAGGGGACCCAGCGAATCCGAGACAAGACACAACAGGGACCACCATCCTCCTTCTCTTCTTTGATTGGCACAAACAGAGGCAGGGGAACCTTGGATCAGGCGGTGTGGTTTGCAGTGAAGCAGGGGTGGTGAGCTAGGGCCGGAAGCGACAGCTGAAAGCGTTAGGTAAAGGGAATGTAACTTCCATGGGTGGCAATAACAGTTGGGGAGTTTAGGGTTTTTGAGGTTGAATATAGCGAGATAAAGGCGTAAAGTTATAGTTTAACCTTTTTTCTGGCTAGAGCTTATGGTTACAACTTTTTTCTAGTTTTTCTTGTAATTCCTCTCAAAAGGTGACCCCTATTTATACTAGGGGAGACATAAATGTGATTAACAAGATTTTGAGAGATTAAACCTTATCCAATCTAATTTAAAGAGGCTTATATTTGTTACGATATAATTTGGCTAGAATTCTAATTTAAGTCCAACAAAACTCTTAGCCTAGTGTTTTGGACCCTAGTTTTATGCAATTTTTCATTTTAGCCCAATATTTCTGAAATTTGTTGAATTAGCCCATCATTTTATGAGATCATCTTGTCTCATAAAATTACCAGATTTATCTCAAACTCTCAAGAATTGATAGATTTGTCTCAAAATTTTTAATTTTATCTAGAATTTTCTAAAAACCTCCAATTCACATCCAAACTCTTTCATTTTGCCTACATTGACCTCAAACGACCTCTATGGCTTCAAATTAGTACCTAAATTAAATTAATTTCTATTTTGAACCTAAATAATGATTCTAAATTTCTAAAAAATTATAACTCGAAGTGACAACATAATTTAAATACATTTGATCATACAAACTTCTTAAATTCTAAAATGATCGAGTTTATAGTTTCAGGAATCAAATTTGCAAATTTTTGAATTAGGTATTTTTATTAAAATAATTTTATATTAATATATTTATATCTAGTTAAATTAAGTTTTTAAGATTATTTTTTATGCCTAATAATTTTTTAGTTATGAGGTACCTAAATTTTAAAATTTTCATTTTAGTCACTCATAAAAATTGCAATATGGGTCTCTAAACTTTTCAAATATTTGCATTAAAAATCAAATCATTTAATTTAAATTTTAGCAAAATCTAAATAAAAAATTGATTTAATCCAGTTATTTCAGCTTATGCACTAATGACCTGATTAGACCCGAGTCTGACCTGAAACCCAAATAACCCGATTTGAATTAAACCTGAACCCGAATAAGTCCAACCTGAACCCAACTTAAACCTGAAATATACTTAAACCGAACCCAAATAACTTGGTCAAGATACTGACCAAACTAAACCGGAATCTGAATGACTTGATTCAAACCCGATTCAATCAACCCAATTGTCATCCCTATTTCTAACTAGCTATTCGCCTGAAATATCCACCTGAAATCAAACTTTTACTTAATAATAGCTTTAGTCTGTTATGATACTGGTCCGCCCATGCCTATTCAATTCGGCCCCAGTAATGACCCTTACTGTCAAAGAATGCACTGCCCATATATATATATATATATATATATATATATATATATATAGGAGAAAGTATATTACTTCCTCCGTCTCAAATTTTTTACTTCATTTATTTTCAGCAATTAATATAGAATTTTTTATTTTCAATATTTTAGTATATAAATGAAAAATTTTTGCATATAAATGATAAATCTAGACATGTAGTTTCTAAATATATATATTTTTTAATTTTTTCTAACAAACAATAATATAAAAAAATTAAGTCAAAATACAACAAAAAGTCAAATGAAGCAAAGATTTTGGAAGGGAAGAAGTATTAATTAGGGAAAGCAAAATGAGGAATACCGGTTTTCCTGAAACTAGAACATTGGCCCAAATATTTGAATTGCGTGAAGCTACAATGGCTGTAATCCTTATCAAATTACATTTGCGGTCTTTCAATCCTTTTCGAGATGCCGTATTATTATTCTATTTCAAATATTTTTAGGATATGTGTATGTATGTATATATGTATGTATTAGTAAGACAAGTTATATAAATTGATGAGATCGTGTAAATAATCACCAATTAAAATTATATTTGCAACTTACATAAATTTGAATTATTCTTGAAACATCCATTTAGTGTTAATTACATCAATTTTTTAGAGAAAAAGGAACAAAGAAAAGCCTAATGGGTTTGGTGATGGACTAATGTGCGGTCCCTCTCGCCTCTTATCTCTCTACTTAGTGCTTCTTCCACTATCATCTTTTATGACATAGAAAACAGGACCAAATAATGCCTCATTATTTACACTAGGTGCTCAACCTTTGACCCCAATATAAGCAAACCCAGAGGAAACCAAAAACCTAAACCAACTACGCAGATGATCATGGCGAATCGCCTCCATTTCTGCTTCCTTCTGCTTCTTTGCTCCAACATCGGATTCCGATTTTCTTCCGGTGTGTCGGCACCGTGCAACGGATCCATAGCGGAGTGCAATGTTCAGGGCGAGATGTTCATGGAATCGGAGACGGCCCAGAGGTTTCTTGAAGAGAAAAGATATATATCAGAGGGAGCTCTGAAGAGAGACCAACCAGTTTGCAACGGCCGCTCCGGCGAGGCCTATAGCGGGAACGGGAACTGTGTGCCTGAGCCTGCCAATCCTCACGACCGTGGCTGCTCCAAATACTATAGGTGTAGGTCAGATTCGAAATAGTATCGTCGAAACGTTGCTTCTTATTGCTTTCTTTCTGCTTCTGGGAATTGTGTCTCTCCTCCTTTTCTTTTCAATACTCTCCCTCTCTCTCCTTTTTTTATTTGTTTTCTAGTGGATAATAAATTTGGATTCTAAGGTGGTTTTCCATTTGGCCGACTTAAATTTCTATCGACCATTTGACCAAGTTTTTTTTTTTTCGTTTAAGGCTCATATTAGTATTCACAGAGGCACTCTTTTATTGGTCTCAGAGATGATAGATAATAACTTCTAATAAACCCAATTTAGCATAGTTCAACCTTCAAATACCCATAGTTGGATCATTGTTTGGTAATTCTGATTTTCCCATGAAGTTTCTTTACTTTATTCAATTCTTACCACAAATCTTTTGACCCAATCTCTTATCAGAATATATTGTTTTTTTCAATTTACTCTTAAGTACGCCTCGGAGCATGTCTTCTCATGTTTAAAATGATTGGACACTTCCAAATGATATTGGAAATTGTATGGAGTAGTATTAAAATTGTATCAAACATATTGAATACTCTACTAAATTAATACAAACGTTTAATTTTACTGCTTTTATATAATCTTCAATATCATTTCAAGTAGTTTCCACTATATAATTTTATGATTGTATTAACTTTCAAAAAATGTGGAATACTGAGTATATACTGCCAAGAGTATGATGTAAAACTATTATCCTTATTACAATCATTGATGTAATATTGCTATTGATGCATGATTTGATAGCGGACCCACTATTTGATATCACATTTAATAACAAATATTCATTTTATCCCATTTTAAATGAAACATTTTAGTTTAATATGAAGATTAAAAATGAAGAAAAAGTTTATGTGTTATTTTTATATTTGCACTTCATTTTTTACACATAAATCAAGAAAGTTGTAAAATGTGAGTATTGAAACAATAGTTTAAATGGTATAATATGATAAAGTAATTTATTAAATGTGGAAATGTTACAGAGTTTTAAATGGCAAAAAAAAGAAAAAAAGAAAAAAATGTTCCACCTCAATATTTGACCATAAAAAAAATGTTTTTCAATATTAAGTATGGGCTTAATTTTCATATTTATTCTCAAACTTTTGTTAATCCTAAATGTATCTCTAGCCTAACATTTTTTCTATTAAAATTCCTAACTTCTATAGTGTGCCTTACTGAAGTTCCTTTGATCACCTAAATGCTAGTTATGAAGGGATCTTAGTGAAAATATTGGGATAAATTTCATTTATAGTTCCTAACCTTTTCACGTCATCCTAAATGAGTTCCCAACCTTTATTCTGTCGTTTTAAAATCCATAACATCCATATTTTTGTCAAATTGTGGTCATTCCGTTATTTTCAAGGTTAACTTTGACAGAATTTTTATGAAAAATGACAATATTAGTTATACATTTTCTTATTCATACTCAAATTACCCTCACGCTAATAAATTTGCCACTACAACCAAAATCTCCCTCTCTTACAATTTTCGACTGCCACGATCCCAGCCCATTTACCTAAAATTACATTCTTGTATCCTCATCCTCATTTGCTATCCGAAGTCGGCCAATTTACCACTACATTTGTCCAGGTTCGCTTAAGATCAATCCAGATCAAACACAAACAAAGAATTATTGAAGTTCAAATTTAAAATCCAAATCTCTCTTCATAAACTTGAACCATTAATCCAGTTCCATCCGGTCATTGAATTGAATTATAGGAACAACAAAAAATGTAGTGGTAAATTAGGAAAAACATTTTTCAGATATCTTAAATGAACTTGTGATTTTTTTTTATTTTTTACAAAAGCATATATGTTTTATGATTTATTTTTTATTTTTTACGCTGGATAATAAAAAAAATGGAAATTAATTTCAACCAGATAGAACCTTAATTAACCCATAATTTCAAATTAACATCTGACAAGAGCTTCAACATAACCCTGAAACAGAAACTATCTCTATGGAACAAATTTAGTAAAAAAAAGTTCTCAAATTAGCCCTAATTATGAAATTGAATAGCAGACATAAATCCATTACCAAAAACCGAATCAATCCCGTATATATCATTTCTTTCCCAAACTTGTCAAAAATTCTGAAAATAGCAAGGAAAAATTCACCATACACACAAACAGATTCCAAAATTCATGTAAAAAACACAGAAACCATTATAAATATTCTGGACAAGATTCAACTTTTTTCACCAACAAGTCATCCAAAAAATGGTGATCCAAGCCGTAGCAAACCTTCTTTACCTCTTAATGCTTTCCCAACTCCAACCTTCTGCTTCAAACCAGTCTTGGTTTTAGTATCAAACTCATCCCAAGTTACTCCCTACACTTCCCTTTCTTCTTGCTTAATCTCACCCACCATGAACATCTTGACCGGATGATCAAATCCTCCATGGACTAAGCTCGGAACTCCAGCTCCTTGGGCTCTGAAATGATATGTCTGTCGGCGTTGCAAGAGCAATTTTACTTCGCAGTTGAAATGAAACTGAGCAGGGATCCTGCCATTGTTTTACTGTACATGGACACCGACGGTGAGCTTACCTGGACGTAGTGTGAGCCCTACATCAATTGCTTTTAACAGAAAATCCCCAAATGCTCGCAAGATGCTTCTTCTACCTACTGGCCTCTTTCTTGTAGCCACCCTCTTTGCCAGGGCCCCGACCGCCGCTACGACTACATCAACGGCCTTTGTTACTATAACATCGGCTACATTGATGGTTTGAGAACTGAAGATATTGCTTCTCTGGAGACCTTCTTCCTCAAAATCACAAGTACAATTAAGATATCTAGCTAGATTGATCTTGACCGAACTTGGACAAATGTAGTGGTAAATTGACTAATTTTGGGTAGCAAATAGGGATGAGGATACAAGGATGTAATTTCAGGTAAATGGATTTGGATTGTGATAGCCAGAGATTGTGAGAGAGAGAAAAAGATAGAGATGATGGTTGTAATAGCAAATTTATTAGCGTGAGGGTAATTTGAGTAGGATTAAGAAAATGTTGTGTCATACAAACCCTTAATTATTTTTATTTTTTTTTAACAAGCCCATGAATTCATATAAGTCTATGGCAGAAGACAAAACAAGAAAGTAACAACCCTAGTCCGGTCTTACGAAATTTCTTGGGAAACTTACCCCATCGTCTTCGTCCCAAACTTTTCAGCCACATCCTCATCTTCCCAGGTGTGTGACCCGTAGCTCTCCAGCCACCGCCACCACCGTCTATCACACCTCCCACCAGTCGCAGATTGTCCGAAACGCCTCCGTCCAGCCTCACGCCGTACGTCATTCCCATGCATCACCACCCGCTAGTGATCCCCATTGAAAGAGAAAGATGTTTGAATCTAACGAACCACCGCCTTCCCTGATTTCATGGGCAATTTAGCATCCTACAACTCAACCATTGATGTTACTTGGGTAACTGGAGCTGCCGAGATCATACACCGTTAAAACTTAACTGGTGGCTGCTTTTCGTAATGGCTTTGACTTCCTTCTCTCCCTTAATTTGGAATTTCTTTTTCTTCTATAATTTCTGGCTTTTAACAGCCCGACCGGCTATTGGTGGTTGGCTTAACGGTGAGTGTGGGGATCATTTGGAATCGTGCAATAAGCGTTCATCAAAACTATTCGCTACGAGAAGATGGAAATCACCACGGCCTCAACTTGGTTCGACGAGGCAATGATGGTAAGGCCCTATAGGTTGCTTATCGTCTAGCCACGCCAATGGATAGTTCTGGGAAGGCGTTCGAGCTAGTCGCTCACGACGATGTAGTCTCAAGGTAGCAGATTACGGAGCTGGTCCTTGAAGATGGTGGTTAAAATGTTAGACTTACAAGTTTTAGGGTACTTATAGCAAAAGAAAACAATATGGGAACTAGAGTTACATTTTATATATGATGGGGTTCCGTTAAACTTAATGTTTAATGTGAGAGAAGAGACTTTAAGAGGATATGGTTTTAGAAGTTAGGGATTTTAATAGGGCATGCACTAGGTTCTAGACCCATTTAGGAAAAAAAGCAAACGTAGGGTACCATGTATGAAAGTTAGCTTTCAAACATGCTAAGCTCCAAAAAGAAATAAATTATTGGAGGGATTGTAGGAAAAGGACCTTCAATCTACCAAAAAATAAAGAGAAACTTAAAATTATGCGGGAGCTACGCCTTAACCTATAATTTGTCTTCTTTATTTTTAGAAATCTACGTTTTGCCCAATATTCTTTACACTATCTAAAAACAATTTTTAAAATTGTATTTGAACTATATGATAGTTATCTTCTAGTAATTTCAATCTCTTTAATATTTTTTTTGTAGTTAATAGACATTTTAAATTATCAATTTTTTTTCTGTAAATATATTTTTTTTCTTTGTTAATACATATCAGTATTTTTTTAAAGGTCGGTTGACTATAAAAAAAATATCAAAAATTTTAAAATTACTATAACATTATTATCAAATAGTTTGAATTAGGATTTCAAAAATTGTTGTCGGATATTGTAAAGCAAATAGAGGGTAAAGTGTAGGTTTTTTAAAATAGAAGGAGCAAAGTGTAAGTTAGACCAAATCATAGGGGAGTTTTTGTAATTTTCTTAAAAATAAAAATAAAAAAATTTAAAAAGGGTAAAGAACGAAACACAACAAAAGGATAGGAAAAAAAAAATTACTCACACTGTTGGACAAACATGGAACATATATTATTTTGGGTAATCCTAAAATCAACAACCCCCTCATGAGCAGACCCTATCTTATGTCCTTAATAGTTTTGGTAAAATTCAATAGATTTGCATTTAAGAGTAGATAATTAAATCAATTTATTTTATTTCTTTTATTGTCATTGCTAGTTTAATTAATGCATTGGTATTCTTTAGATTCAATATTCAAATAAAAAAAAGTGTTTACATTACATTTATATTCTACGAACGCTTAGTTAATTAGCAGAGAGTAAGATTGATAGTCAATTTGATTGTAAATTTGAATTTGTATGGTTATATTGTTTCTAACTAGTATGACATATTTATAGTGTTTAGATGGTTGTTATATCTAACAATGTAACATCACAAATGGATTGCGTGCTTTATACATTTTAGGTGTTCTATAATTGTTACTCTTGATATTTAGAAATTTGCCTTTAAAATTAGATATAATATCACAAATTGATAAACTAATTAGATATAAAATCACAAAATAAATTTTATAGATTAAAAACTTCACATGGTTACATCGTACGACCTTCTTTTGTTAATTAGAGATAATCATCTTTATGTTCATGTCATTTAATTTTAAAAAAACCCTTAAATTTTAAAGGTAAATTTCTAAAAGAATCATTATTCAAAAAAATTATAAGAATTTAAATATTTTATATTGAACCCTCCGGTGCCTAAATCCTGGCACCGCCACTGCTGGCATTTCAACTCTCACATTAAAAAAACCAATGGTCCCTAGCTTTTTGAATATTTATAGTTTGCTTGCTAAAATTTTTCTAAAATTTTCATTTTGATGCTTATATTTTTAAAAGTTACAAATTATCTGAAAATTTTGAAAAAATTCTCAAGTAAGTCACTGGCATTTCACAGGGGCCGAAATAGAAGAAAATTAAAAGATTATACTCAACTTAATCTTCATGCCCTACAAAATATATCAAACAAAAAGAGAAGGATGGAGTATTTGTCAGGGAAGTATAGGGATGAATTGAATAAATTGGTCCCTAAACTAGTTTAGTTGTTGCAATGTGATCACTGAACTACAGAACTCATCACTATGAACTCTACATTCTGGATTTTTTGCAATGTAAGCCCTCCATCTTGGCAAGTGGTTAATAGCCGACAGATTGCTGAGCTTGCATCAACGCACACACAGGTCAAGCTTGTTTTGATATGGCATCCCAATCAGCAATCTTTTGATCTGGCACTTTATATATGTGACTATTGCTGGCCATCGAATTTTGACTAACTTTTTAATTTGTTGCAAAAACTGTCTTTAATTTGTGATTAGTGTTAATATTATGTTTTAACCCTTAATAAAGACGCTTTTACGACTATCAAAAAATAATTTTGTGACAAAAAGGGCGGTTACAATGATGGTGAGCGACATCGATTTGATGGAAAATGTCACATTACAGAGACGAAACTCAAGAAAGGCAGGGCAAAAAGGACAAATTTCGGCCAAATAGAGTACGCTTGCTGGCGAGAATCATGCCTGCCAGGAGGGGGTGGACTATTAAAATGTGTCGGTGAGACACGGTGTCTATAGTTAATTACTAGTACTAGTTTTTCTAAAAATTTTTATGAGGTTAAATTATGAAATTCAAGAAAATTGTACCCTCCCCGCTCTCTATCCCATAAAAATGTACTGACTCCGTCCTATTTTAATTGAAACATTTGTCTAAATATGAAGATTAAGGTATATGTAATTTGTGTTATTTTTTTATATAATAAAAGTTTAAATAATGATTAAAAAAAATTCTTTTTTGAGTTTTGTGCAGTGAGAGATTGAGTGGAGATTAAAAAAAGAATCTTTATTGGGTTTCATGTAAAATGATAATTTAATTGTTTAAACTTTTCCAAAAGAGGAAACGTTTCAACCTTCTGGGACTTTCCAAAAAAGAATACGTTTCAAGTAAATTAGGACAGAGGGAGTAACATTTTTCTGGCTATAAAAAGTAAGGTATATGTAAATTTATGATTTTTTTTTTAATTTTTCCTTTGGAATTACTTTTTTTTTTCTAAAAAAATGTCATTTTTGGTTTTATGTAATCAAAGTTCAAATGATGATTAAAAAAATTATTAATTTTTTTTTTACTAAAAGTTTAAATGGCGGCAACAAGGTAAATTAGATGTTAAAAAATTTTCCGTAAAAAAAATATTTCAATTTTTTGGAAAGTAAAACAGAAATATATTTTACCTGTTTTGAGAAGGAAGAAGTACATGATAATTTATAATTTTATAAAGGAAAATTTACAAAGACCTCTCAGCTTTGGCCTAACCTACACTTGCCCCCATTAATTTTAAAAGACCTACACTTTGCCTCCTAATGGTAACCTTTATATATTATTCTAGTGGGTCAAATGCTTTCATTGCTCAAAAGATTTCCAAATTAGCCACAGAGTTCATCTTGTGCCACCTTCAATCCAATTTTCCATAAAAATATAATATATTTATAATAAATTTGCTACTTTTGAATAATACCAATATTTATAAATTTACCAATAATTTCTAATCTATAATATGTTTTTATTTTTATAAATAATACCAATTTTTATAAATAATATTAATTATTATAATTATTTAAAATGTCTTGATAATTTCATGAAAACAAATATTTGAAATAAAAATAATATATCAATAATATAAAATTTAATTTTCCTAATCCGTAAACACTTAGAGGCAATGAAAGAGGAAGAATGGAATAATAGGGAAATGGAAATATTTGAAATAAAAATAATATATCATTAATATATCATGATAGAGAACTTGGAAAATGAAGCAATAGAGGAAATGAAAGGGGAAGAGGTGATGCATGAGTTGGACGATGAAGTGGATCAGAATGCTTAAGGAAGTGAAGAGAAAGGCAAGGAGGATCAAAAGAGTGGTGAAGTGAAAGGCAAAGAGGATGAGAAGAAAAAGAAGAAAGAAGAGAAAGAGACGGGGAAGGAAGAGAAGAAAAGGAAGAAAGAAGAAAAGAAAAGGGGGAAAAGAAAATTAAGAGAATGAAGAGAAGGAAGAGAAGAAAGAAGAGAAAGACAAAAAAAAATAGAACGAGGAAGAAGAGAAGAAGAACAAAAATGAGGAGAAGGAGAAGAATAAAGAAGGAGGAAGAAGAAAAGGGGGAGTGTTTTGTAGTTGTAGGAACGACTGAATGGGCGAGTGAAAGTTGAAGAGCTATTGAAGAACAATTGATGGGAATTTTTTTTTTGAAATGAGCAGTTAAAGGACAACTAATGGACAAAAACTTTTGAAAAGAATGATTGAAAAACAACTGAATACGTGACAATTGACTAGTTTCAGTGGCCCTTTAATTGCTCATCCTGTAAGTCTCACATCTAAGTAATTGAAGGGTAACTAATTATTACTAGCAAGTGAAAGTCAGCCGCTTCTTTAAGTTGCTCCTCACCATTTCTCTTATAGTGGCTAAAAGTTAGTAAACATGATCTATATGAACAGATTTTTAAATCTTACTGTTGGTTTAATGTGATTTTTTTATATTACATTCAATGTAAAGATAATGAAAAAGTTTAACAGTTGCTAATGAGTTTAAGAAGAATCTCCCTCATCATTTATAAAGTATGTTCTATAAATTCAGTATGTTCTATAAATTCAGTATTAATATATATTAATCAATCGATAGGCTAAATGTAAGTATGCTTTATAATATTTTTATTAAGCAGGCTAAAAATTTATATATAGAACATTACTTACCATTTGGCTAAAATATACTTGATTAATGGTATAATGATATAATAATATTAATATATAATTCATATTATGTGTTTCTAAAAAAATTATAAAATGACTAGATTTCCTTCACATGGTGAGAATTATTTTTCAAAATAAAATGAGATTAGCCAAAATATATTTGTACTTGAAAGATAATACTACTCTATTTGAACCAATTGAAAAGTCAATAAGATATTAAAAAGCAAATGTTAATATTAGTCACAAATCTAAACTTGATTTATAAAAATGAAAATATATTTTAGATTTAGAAATTATTAGTAAATTTATATACTCCCTCCGTCCCAATTTACTTGAAACATATTCCTTTTTGGGATGTCCCAAAAGGTTGAAACGTTTCCTCTTTTGGAAAAGTTTAAATAATTAAATAATCATTTTACACAAAACCCAATAAAGACATTTTTTTTTAATATCCAATCAATCTTTCATTGCACAAAACCCAAAAAAGAATCTTTTCTTTTTTACTCATTATTTAAACTTTTACTACATAAAAAATTAACACAAATTACATATACCTTAATCTCCATGTCTAGAGAAATCTTTTAACTAAAATGGTACGGAGGTAGTAGAAATTATTTGTAAGTAAAAAAATTATTATAAATATATTATATATGTAGGAAAAATTGGATTGAAGTGACATGAGATGAACCTTGTTGTTGATTTGCATGATTTGCAAGTTTTATTGGGCAATCAAAGCATTTAAACTACTAAAAAAAGGGCATTTAGCAACGGTTTAATTAGCGACGGATAAAAACAGTCACTAATTAGCGACAGCAAATAGTCACTAAAAGTCTGGTGAAGATTTAGCGACGGTTAACAGTCATTAAATTTAGCGACGGCTTATCTTCGCTAGTTTAGCAACGGTTAGCCATCACTAAATTTAACGATGATTTGCCTTCACTAATTTAGTGACGGGTAGCAGTCGCTAAATTTAGCGACGGTTTGCCCTTACTAATTTAGTGACGGTTAGCTATTGCTAAATTTATTGACTACTTGACCTCGCTAAAATCCAAAAAATTATTAATAGTTAGCCTTCATTAACTCTCTTCTAGATTTTATGACACGTAGCCCTTACTAAAAGTTGATGAAGTATCCACAGCAAGTCATCACTAAAGTACGCCTCAATTAAAAATGACTTACCCACGCTAGCTGCGTAGGAGTTCTCGCGTGTTAGTCATTTTGTTATGCTAACTTGTCATGTATTTTAACATAAATAGCTTTTTTGAATAGATATAATGCAGTGGAAATGTGTACCTTAAAATCTGATAAAAGTTTTGCGATGGCTAGCTGTTACCAACTTCTGGCTGGAGTTAGTGATGGCTTGCATTCACTAACTTAGAGAAAGTTAGCTGTCACTAAATTATGGCAATAGTTAGTGAAGGGTTGCCTAGCTAATTTAGCGACGGTTAGCAGTTACTAATTTTAGCAACGGCTTGCACTCGCTAATTAGCGACAGCTTGCCCTCGCTAATTAGTGACGGTTTGCCCTCACTAATTTAATAACGGTTAGCCGTCAGTAATTTAGCGATGACTTGCCTTCACTAATTTAGCGACGGTTAACAGTCGCTAATTTTAGCGACGGCTTGCCCTCGCTAATTAGCGGTGATGACTAACCGTCAATAAATTTAACGATGACTTACCCTTATTAATTTAGTGTCTATTTCAAAATATAGATTATAATTTATAACAAATTTTCTTTATGATTAAAGAATTATTTTATCTTATTTATTGACCTCAATTATTTTTCTAAAAAAAACAGAAGATTGTGGGAATCTCTCAAATTTCAACTAATTTTTTTGCTAGACCTTAGGAATATTAATTTGTTAAATCTACTTCAAAAAAGTCAGTTACGCCGTTGTATTATCTTAAGAGCTACCGAAGGCTAGACATCGCTAGTTTAATCCGAGAGTTTGCCGTCGCTAATTTGAATTAAAATCCCCTTCCTCTTCTCCCGACGCGACAGTCCTCCTGGGTAAAGAAAAACAGAACCCGTCTGCTGTGGCGGCCCCAAGCTCCACTGATCATATCTTGCTCGCTCGATCATGTTCGACCCCAGATGCGTCTATCTCCTCTGTTCACCAGATCCTCAATCTAATGGTCAACAATGGGTTTCGGCCCAATCCGGTCACTGTCGATGTCACGATCCGATCACTTTGTGGAGTCGGACGAGTGGATGATGCTGTTGGACTGGTAAAATAATTGTTTGTTGGCTGCAGCTTCTCTTCTTTTTGATGTTCTGTCAGATGAAGCAAATTAGAGACGATGTGTATGCTGGTTCTGAATTCAAACGTCCCTTTCGGTTCTTCTAGCGATGAATCCTGAGTATTGTATCTACCAGTTGTTCGATTCCTCCAGTTTTATGGTTCGTTTGTGGTTTACGTAAGTTTCTTACTTATTGGGTTTGGTGGGTGATGATTGTAGTCTAGTTGGTTCTGCTGTTCAATGTTTCTGGTAGCTGAGTTTTGATTGTGGAATTTATTGAATTAGCATGCTTGTTGACAATTCCTATCACTTGCATCGATGTTTGATTTGGATTTGTGGATTAATCGATTACAGTTTTTGTTAATATTGTTTCTTGTTTTTCATTTTGATTTCTGAAAACTTTCTGGATCCCCCTTGTTTTTTTTTTCTTGATTTGAATCTCATTTGAATTAGGGTTTGTAATTTATTTTGGCTTTTCCCGATGGACATGTCTCTCCAGGCTTGAATTCTTGACAAGACCTAGTTTTTTTTTTGTTCTTAAACTGAACGTAGCTGTATGGGTTAAGCTAAATCTCATGGAAATCAAAGGCTGAACTTTCATTGATGTTATTAATGATTGAAGCTAAGTAAGGATTAGCCAAAATTCATGAAATTTTCTGTAAGGATTAGTTTTCTAGATTACTTATGCGGTTATGCCCGCTTATGTGATATTGACGCTGAATCATTCTTTTTTCTTTTACAAAGCTACGGGCAGTCTCAAATGCCTAGTGGTGCCGTGGGTGGCTACAGTGAAGGAGGAGCTGGTGGTACTGCTGGGGGTGGAGGAGCTCCTGGAGGAGGAGGGAATGGAGGTGGGGTTGGTGGAGGGGGTTCCTCGCAAAAGTTGACAACCAATGTCTACAGTGAGGTAATAATTCATTATTCTATTTGTTATGCTCTTTAATGAACTTGCAATTCTTTGTTGATATAGGCCTAGTTGCTTCTCTAGTTTCTCTATGATTTTATCATTTGCATATAGAAAAGAACATTAAATATACTTCATAATTTTATAAACTTCATAATTTTTTTTATAAAAGAATGAATGAACAAAGTTGGTGATATAAAATAATCGGAATCAAGAAGCACTACTCCCGGAAGCACGGTAAGAAGAAGTGGAAGTGCGAGAAGTGCTTCAAGCGGTACGCCGTCCAGTCCGATTGGAAGGCTCATCTCAGGTTTTTTTCTGCAGGAAATTATGGAACATATCTATTGTTCTGGAACTTTGAGCTTTTTTGTTTTTGATTAATTTGTTGCTGGTTCTTGGATTATGCATTGTTTGTATTTCTGCGTGAACTAATTTGGAGAATAACAAGGATTTCGAACCTTTGGCAGAAGTTAAATATGAGGATGAAATTGACAATCTTTTAGATGGTCTGGGAAGTAGATATACATATTGCGCTGGTTTCGATCCATTACCGGTTGATGCAGATCTGCTTCCTGGTGTTGTTGCTGGTTATCAACCTCTATAATTCATGTTGCAGGAATTCTAGTCGGCTAGCATCTCAGGTGTGGAAAGTTTGTTTTCTCTACAGCATGTTTTGTAGTATTAAACTATTAATTGTATCATGTCATCATTAGTTAAGAGTTATGTTGGATTTTTGTAGTCATGACTCTTTCAGTGTCTTTGTGTGGTACGAAGCCTAAGTGCTCAATGTGGTTGCTGCCAACCAGTGGAACATTTTCTTCAACTGCATGTGCTGTATTTTAACTCCTCATCTGGTATCAGGCATTGTCATTTGCTATTAGGGGAGTTAATTTGTGTTATTTTTTAGTTGATTAAAGAATAAAAGTATTCAATACTGAGCCAGTGTGTAATTTGGAGCCTCAACTTCTCCCATCAGCTTCACAATACTTATTTTGCCATTGTTCCCACTCGCTAATCGGTGAACTATATGGGTTTGAATTTATTTTAAGACTTTCGTTCTTTGGTAGGAGAAGTGAAGACTCTTATCGCAATGCTTGTGATATAAATCATATTTTGGATTAATGAAAACTAATTCAATAACCTGGTTGTTACACTTGTGTGGAATCGATGACAATATTGAAAACTACTCTACGGAGGTTTGCTGACGAAATAGTGGGGCTAGGAGTTGTAAACTAGCAACGGTTATGCGTCGCAAATTGTGATAATGTGGTAACGGTCACATGTCACTAACTAGTGACGGTCACTCGTCACTAACTAGCGACAGTCGTGCATTACTAACTAGCGACGGCCATGTGTCACTAACTTTGTGACAGCTAATTGTCACTACGTAACGACTACCACCCGTCGCTAAATATCTGGCCGACTACCGATGTTGGTAAATAAGTGACCGTCAATATAGCGACGGTTAGAAGTTGCTAATTTGGGACGACTGCTATCACTAATAAATTAGTGGTGAGTGAATTAGAAACGGACTTATGCAGTCACTAAATCCAAATTAGTGATAGCTAGCAGTCTCTAAAGACCGTCGCTAAGTCGCTTTTTTTCTAGTACTGTTAAGCCCACTAACATAACATATGAAGTTACTATTATAGGGCAAAGTGTAGGTTTTAAAAATTAAAAGAAGGTAAGTGTAGTTTAGGCAAAACCTTGGGGGTTTTTATAAGTTTTCCTTTTACAAAACCTTTTCATCATAATCACATAATTGCCATCACGCAGGTTAACGAAGTGCTACTGTGTTACTATAAAAAAAGGTTTCCATTTTAGGGCCCCGAACTTTCATGAGTTATTGTCAATACCCAATTTGTGCTAAAACCTCAAATCCACTACATTGCCATATGCCATATGTTTTCTATTTATGAAATTGGTTATCAATGTTTTAATTTTTTTAAAAACCTTTTAATTGTAATCATGACTTAGTTTTAATTTAATCATTCATATTTTTTTTTAACTTTTTTTTTCTTCTATATTAATTTATTCATTTTAAAAACTTGTATTTTTATTGATCAACTCACAATGAAGTGTGAGCCGCATTCTAATTTAAAACTATTTCATATATAGTATCAACTATTATTTTACGAGTATCCAATCACTCCTTAAGTCCGTAATAGATGAAGCATTTTTTATAGACATAGAAACTATGGTGTGTGCAATTTATGTTATTCTTTCCATTTTTTCAATAAAACTAAAATTAAAAAAAAATCCTTCTTGGTTTGTGTAGAGAGGGTTAATGAGGATTTAAAATAAAAAGAATGGTAGGATCTTTTAATCCTATCAATCCTACTTGGTATTAATTTCTGTTAGTTACACTTGTATTTTAAGACAAAATTATAAAGTTTTAAATGATTGGACTCTTGTTGCCCAAGTTAGTGGTCATATGACTTAAAAATAGTGAACTAAACTCAAATAGAAAAAAAAAACTCATTTTTCTCTTCCACTCTAGGTAACAAACTTGAAATTTTGAAAGCACCTCCATAAGCTTATCATTATTGTGTTAGTTTTGTTCAATTTTTAATTTTTTTCAAACATGTGTTGGTTATTATGTTAGTTATGTTGATGTATGCTTTAATAAGGCTTGGACTTTATTTGTGTTGTAATACTAATTGTGTTGTATTATTGTTATAACACTTGAACTTTAAGTTTCCAATATAATTGATCTTCAATTTGAAATACATTATTTATTACAAAGAATTGCAATCTTTTAGTAGTATCTTATGATCTATAATCTGATTCTACGATCCCAATCTTATATGATGAAAAAATGATTTGGGATAGGATCTCAATCTTAACAACCTTGGATGATATATTTGCTTCATTTTTAGATTTTAGTTCAGAAAGGAGATCTAGAAAAGGCTCACAATGATGAATTGAGAAAATGAAGAGATCAAAAGTCTCTCTCTTGATGATAAGAAAGACAAGAAGAATAAGAAACAAAAGCGAAAAAAGTACAAAAGGGACACAAAAAGAATGGTGGTATGGACATGGGAATAAGGAAAAATAAATAATAGATCTTCCATTGAGAGCAATTCAATATCAAGTGATAAAACAAGCTTGTGCTTTATGATGGATAAAGTAAGCGACAACTACTATCAAGGGGCTTCTCAACTTAATGTCATGGAAAAAATAGGAAAATGAGGTAATGAGTGAGTATTATTATAATGAACCATTATCATTCTTATCATGCTCATCCAATTGCTCATATAAATAATTTCCAGATGTCTTCTATTAACTTTTCAAAAAATAAAAAAAAAATGAACAAAACTATTGATGCATTGATGATTTTAAATGCTTCTTTAACAAAAAAAAAAAAAACAGATGACTTGAAAATGAAAACATGGATATTACTATAACTCTGATAAGAAAAAGATGAACTAAAAGTGGATAATTTTGGTACTAATTAATCAATCTTTGACACAATTTCTGAAAGGAAAGGAAAAACTTGATTTGTTGCTTAATTCAGAAAAAGGAGTTTGTGATAAAGTTGGTATTAGTTTCAACTCTTTGGTGAAAGAGAAGAAGTTTTGGAATCATTTTGTCAATGCATCTTCATCCTTATCAAGTAGTTCATTTGTAATATGTTATGCTTATGATATAAAAGGCTATTATTCATATAAATACATGTTTAAAAGAGAAAAAAAGTTCCTATAGCTATAGGATGATATGATTTCCTAAAGAAACCAAAATTGTTGGAGTTAACCATTATAGACTCATAGAAATTCAAATACTAAAGATCAAAGCTTAAAACTTGATTAAGGATTATAGAGCATTAAGCAATAAAAGAATGAGCTATATGCACGTGAAGAAGAGATTGAAGGACAATAGAAAAATGATTGAGATAAAGATGAAATATCATAACATTGTTGATTTTTCATAGTTTTAAGTTGTTTATTGATGTATTGAATTATTTAGTTGTGGGATGTTAATTGTTTGATGAGCACGAGTTGTATTATACTTTTTGCCTATGTTTCATTAAATTTTGATAAATAGGAAAAAAATATTAGAAGATATGTACTTGATGGTACCCTGATTATTTAATGGTTATGAATAATGTGGATTTATTCCAATATTCTTGAAGATATAATCTTGTATTAATAATATTATGTTGATAGCCTATTAATTGATATTTCGTTAATTCCTCTATCCCAATTTATATGGCTCATTTTTTTTTCATGTAGTTTTAGGAAGTGTTTGACTTTTTAGTACTTTTTAACATTTTATCATCACAAAGGCATTTATTTATATCAAACATCAACTTGTTGACGATAATATAGGAAATTCAATAGCAAAACTATTAGTTCTTTAGAAAAAAAAAAGGATAATTATTTTGGGACATCCTAAAATAAAAAATGTCATATACAATTTAGGAAGGATGTAGTATTTTATTGAATTAGATAGGGAACAAATATTTTATATGCATGAAATAAATGGTAGCAAGGTTCTTGTGGAAGTGCCTTAGCATTCATGTACGTTAATTGAGGTAGAGCTTGTTACATGTTCTGGTAACTCTATTGAGAATTTAGATGTTGTACTTTGATGATATATATGTGTTTTTTTTTATATTATTACAAAAAGGGTAAGAGATAAAATTAAAGAATGGCTGAATATGAAAAATAGAGAATCGGTATTTGTTCTGAAAACTAGAGAATCAGTATTTGTTCTTACTTATTTACTTGTTGTATATGTGTTTTTGTTATATTGCATCTCATATTGTTTGAAACATTTTACTTTTTTTTTATCTAAGTTTGACTTCAATTCATTTATATTATTATTTGCTATATTTTTTTTCAAAAAATATATTTAGAACCTATAGATCTCACTACTAGAATAACCGGCTTTTCCAACGGCCTATCTTCCAACGGGCTGACTGTTGGAGAATTTTGGCCGTTGGAGAAAGACAAAAAAAATTTCCAATGGCTTTACCGTTGGAAAATTTAATAAATTGAAAACTAGGCGGATTTCCAACGGCCATGGCCGTTGGAATTAAGTTTGTGAGCTTTAAAAATTATTTCCCGTAATTTTGAAAATTGTAATTCTGAAAATTGTAAATTTGAAAATTTTGGAAATTATTTCCAACGGCCTAAGCCGTTGGAAAATGAAGGTAAATGAAGTTGAAAACGCACCGTTTGACTTAATTTTTTCCAACAGCCTTGGCCGTTGGAAAATGTGAAATTAAATATCCCCCAGCTCAGACTTCGTCTTCTTTGTGCGAGTTTTGGAACTTCTCTCTCTACGTTTTGTTCTTTGCTCCAAATCTCCACACGCACACACAGCACCTCCTCAAGTCTCCCAGGGCCGGATTAATGTCGATCAGAGCCTGATTTGTTGGATCTGGTGCTCTAACGCGTTGATCTGTAGGTAAGTTTATGGATTTTCCCTTTTGTTCGTTTCGGGTGTAATTTATTTTTTTCGATTTTCATGGTTATTTGTTTAGTAATTGTAATGGGTGGAATTTTTGACTTGTTCTAGCAGATTGGAAGGAAGAATAAACTTATTTGAAGTTCCCGATTTGAGGTATTTTCGTTTAATACGTAATTTTTTAGATTTTTTATCCAAAAAATGCTTTAAATCTTTATTATGTGATTTGAAGTGGTTGATGGTTTGGTTGTGAAGATTTGCACGTAGCCCATTAGAATTTTTAAATTTTGCCCATTTTGTTAAATTGGTAATAGTGACTCATTCATGATAAAGAAAATTTATATAAAGTTGTTATTGCCGAAAACGATGCAAAGTACCAGTTTTCCGCAAATTTGTAGAAAAGAATAAAACATTTTTCCTTGAAAGAAGATTGAGTTGGAAATGAAAAAAAAATCATCAAATGAATCAATTTCTTTGAAAATTCTTCAACTATATACTTTCATTATTTTGTGAATCATTAAAGTTCAAAAATCTCTCAAGCCCTATCAATTCATTAATGAGCCTACATGAAAACATTTTCCATCAATAAGAAATAAGATAGGATAGAAGAAATAATTATTTGATAAAAATTTAAAAAAGTTAGTAAAGCAACAGTTACTAGTTTTTAGCACTGTATTTTCTAGGAAGAGAGTCCTGTGAAATTTTAACCAAGTGCACAAGCAATTTTGAAAATAAAAATTAAATAAAAAATAAATAGAAATATATGCTAGAGATTTAATTATTCAAATTTTGATTAATTATATATTTTCTACTAACCAAAAGAGAAACAAAACAATATCTAACATCAATGAATATTGATTCTTTCATTACTTTTTTTGGGGAATAGTAACTATTATAGACATAAAAAACATTCAGATTCGAAGATAAATTAAATCTTGCATCCCATGGTGACAAGCAGAGATTTCACAAGAATCGAATAAAGTGAGATCACAATTAGATAGTCTTTTTTACCAATCCGACCTACCTAACTCACGATGACCCATCCCAAGCATATATATTGTTATGTGAGCTAGACAGTACAGTAGAGACAGAGAAGGACAGGAAAAGAGAGATCAGAAAAAGTCTAATATACTCAAACAATTAATTTTTATCACTGTTAAGCATGCATATAGAAATGTACAACCCAATTTAACATGGGCAGGATGATTTCATATCATTACTTTTCATGGCTAGATCAAACTCTAACCTGTAGAAACGTAACAATTATAGGGAGAAGTGTTACAAACCCTTCATATAGTGTAACAAAGAAACAACATTCAGATTGGCAGACACTGTTTACTCCTTGCCATAGAACACAGGAACCACCTGATGGCCATTGCAGCAGCAACATCAAATTTTACTCCTTTTTCATCAGTTTTTGATTTCAACGGAAGCATTCAA
The DNA here is from genome assembly GCA_005392925.1 of Aquilaria sinensis. Classification (NCBI taxonomy): domain Eukaryota; kingdom Viridiplantae; phylum Streptophyta; class Magnoliopsida; order Malvales; family Thymelaeaceae; genus Aquilaria; species Aquilaria sinensis. Next base: position 20,986 of record SMDT01003127.1, on the reverse strand, counting down.
GACCATACAAGTGTTTCAAATTTTACTCTTTTTAAGTGGAAAGGAAAAAAAGTTCAACAAGAAAGAGTTGCTTCAACTCCGTTGAATTATATTGGTTTCAAAATGGCCTAATACACATTTAGCTCCTGAGTACATTGAATCAGACATTTAACCCACTAGACTACAACTTGGTCGAACTCTTTTTTGACATATTATACCACGTGAACAAAATGCCATCAGAAGCCTCACAACACATATTGAAACATCAGAACACATCCCTCCATCATCCCTCACAACGAATTTCTCAATGGTTCACTTGCTCTCTCCTTCTCCACAATCCATCCAATTTCTTCACCTGGCCAAAAATCTTTTTCTATTCATTTCACATTTCTATGGTCAATTACCAAAACTCAAACAGTTATGTTTTAAGGAGAAACCTTCTCGGGGTAAGACAATACGAGCATCATCATCGCAGTCGTCTAACTCCACTGGTGGATATAGTGCTACTTATGTAGGAGGCTCTGTTTCAATTACTGAACACCGAGAGCGAATGGTAAGACGTATGAACTACTTTTACACATAATTCAACTTACTTATGGTATAATAACATTAATCTTACTAACATCCAAATGTAGCGTGAAAAAGATCCGGAGAAGAGGGACCCTGGCTTGTTCAAGGTTATGCAGCAAACTCATAAGAAAAAAAGTGGGGAATACGTCAACAGGCGGACTGAGGAAGTGGCGGTAATAATCATGTTATATAAAATTACCTTTTTACATACCAATAAGTATCGACTTACTAATAAATGAAGTTGTACCGTTATGAAGGCAAAGGTATCTGCTGAGATCGAGGAACAAACACAGCAAATGGAAGAGGAAGGCATCGCACATGACAGTGATGAGGCAGCGATAATGAGTGCAGCTGTGGGTGGAAGGAAGAAAGGGCGGGTATTTGGTCTTGGATCAGAACAACATGTTGTGCTTGGACGACGACGACCAGGGAATATTCCTGCAGCACATGTTGATGTCACTCAGACGCCGGAGTTCACTGCACAAGTTGAGCGAGTGGTTGCGGAGCATACGGCACAACAAGCATCATATTATGAGCGGAAGTTGGAGCGACTGAAGAGGAGACAACGAGCGGAGCTAGAGTACATATGTCAACGAGTTGGAATTCCTCCGCCCGCGCCACCAGACAATGATATTGATGCCGGGGGATCTAATGACGACTAGATCAGGTATATCACTTTACTTTCTGTGTTCAACAACAAACAAACACTTTTTAGGAGAATGGAACTATGTAATTTGAATTATATTTGTTTTTATGTGGATTGTAACAGAATTTGTGTCATGATATTGTAATTTCAATTTTTCCAACCAATGTGTATGTTATAAACTATATTTATGACATGATTCTGTACTATCAATTGTGTATGTTTTCATTGAGTTTTACAACTGCATATATGCACGTGCACCCGTTCATAATGTGATTACATACGATCCAATAAAATTGAACCACCTAAGCCGTTTTATGTTTAAAGAAACGCATTGGAAATAGAACGGGAATATACAAAATATCAACAAACCAACTCTCCAACGGCCTTGGCAGTTGGAAAATTTCCAACGGCCAAGACAGTTGGAAACCAACATTTGCAGTTCCCAACTGCCTTGGCCGTTGGAAAAATTTCCAACGGCCTGAGCAGTTGGAAAAATTTCCAACGGCCTTGGCGGTTGAAAAATGAAAAAAATAAAAAAAAAAATAAAAGAGCCGTTGGAAAATTTCCAACTGCTTCTATTCTAACGGCTGACAGTTGGAAATTCCAACGGCCCTCACTTTGACCATTGGAAATTTGACTTCCAACGGTTGGTTTTCCAACTACGTATTTCCAACGGCTGTTGGAAAAATGGTTTTTTTTAGTAGTGTCTTTATTTATTATTTATATATAATTTTTTTTATTTATATACTAAAATGTTAAAATAAAAATCATAAATTAATTACTGTAAATAATGAATGTTATAAAGAATTTGAGATAGAAGAAGTATTGAAAAGAGGGAAATTGTTGGATTTATTCCAATTAGTTAACCTAGAGTCTTGATGATAACAAATAGTTTTGGAGAACTAAAGTTGTCATATTAGCATGCAAGGTAACAAACAAATTTATTATTTTTGCATGATGTTTAGTGTCCTCAAATTAGTTGGATTAGAGTTTGATCTTAGACCAAGACCCAGGCTAGGTTATAGAGAAAAAATCAAAATTTATTATTTCTCGCACCGAAGAGTTCTTACGGCTCCTGAACATTGAAAGCGCTTCGGTAATAATTTTCAACATATTAAAACCCCCAGGTAGACATCCGCATGAAAGTCTCGCTGAGAATTTCTCTCAAATTTTGAATTAAATTGGTACACATCAGATTGACATGGTGGACTAGGATCCAACATGTCCTTAATGAGTAATTCTACTTGTTGGAGAAGAAACTTGGAGCTGCATTTCAAGACTCATAATTCAGCAGGTTGAAATTTAATTAAAAAATAGAGTCAAAATCTTGTTAAATTTGACATCGACGGCTACCATTTTCTTTGGGGCATTTAAAAAAAAAAATTATTTCTAGCAACCATCAAACATCTTTTGTGCACCAAAAGGAGTATAAAATCATCAAAAAATATATTTAGAACAATTTTTAGCAATTCAAGTGAAAAATCGTCATCAAATCCAAGAGTAAGATCTTACTTTGAGAAATTTATTAGTGTTCTTGACCTTCACATGCAAATATAGCAAAGACTGCTATAGGTGAGAATGTACGTTTGTAAACACTTTGAGTTTGAGAATATCTCGTGTGAGGGTAATAGTTTCTAGTGAGTCTTAAAGATAAGTAGAAAGTGGTTTTTAATTAGAGTTAAAAAAAGCTTGAGATTAATTGGTTGAGTGTGAACAGTAAAGAAGATACCATTCTATATTGACAAGAAATAGTATAGAATTCTCAAGCAGAGAAGAATTTTTTTTTTTTTTAACAGCCAAAGAAGTACTATTATTAAAGAAATAAAAAATAGCGCTAAGCACAATCTAAGAAGTACTATCACTAAAGAAATTAAAAATAGCCCTAAGTACAATCTAACAAGGAGCTAGACACAACTTTCACCTATATACTTTAATTTCCTCATAACCCAAAACTTAGAAAATGAATAAATCTGATAACCACATGTCTTATAACCAAATTTGCAGCCCCTAATATGGATTCGATACCCACTCAAGCCAACAATAATTCAAATTAGAGCCTCGATTTTTCAGCCACAAAAAAGAAAGTGCTTGAATCTCCATTAGAGTCTGATCATTTTCCAGCTTTGTGCCATTATGCAGAAGTTTATTTCTTCTTCTCCAAAATGCCCAAATTGTATTGAACATTACTGCCTCTCATGCCCTCCTTTGCCATTTACTAGTTACAGCTGGAAACTCGTTCAAAACATCCTGTAAGGAGAAGTAAAAATATTCATCCAACTTCCACTAAGCATGCAAATTCCTCCACAACAATCTTAAAAGGGTAGTCTGACATGCGCTCTACATTTTTAAAGCCCTATGCATTAAATTATACCCTTCTACCCTAGACTAAAAATTGATAATCCAGAGTGTCCTATTGCCCAAACGCACCACCATCGCATCCGGCTAAATCTGCCACTGTCAGTCACCTTCTGCTCTTGCCACTGTCCCACGTCGTCGTTCTTGGGCAACGCCGAACTGATGGAAAACGATGGAGGAGAAGGCCAAGACCGGCATATTTGTGAGCCCACGCCTTCTCTTCTTCGTTGGACCTCGACTGAATGAACGGCTTCCGACAACAGTAGGTCCGGGCTGTGGTCTTTTGAATCGACACAACAGAGCTATTTTTTGTAGGTGGAGAGGTGGGTCGTGGCAGTGGTGGCACGATTTATGCCGGAAAGCACCGGTTCTTTTCTGCCACGACAAATGTAATGAAATTGGGAGAGGATTTGCGTGGGGGTTTGGGGTGACGACGAGACTCGATTACAGCAGATGTAGGGAAGATGAGACTAGGTAGGGAGGGATTTAAGGAAAGAGAGATGAGGTCGAAGTGGACGAGATAGGAGGAGTGACCGAGATTGCTTGAAACTAATTTGTTAAAGAAGATCGGTTTGTATATTTTCTTTTCTTTTCTTTCTTTTTTTTTTTTTCTTTCAAAGGAATCCCTCATCTTTCTTTTGGATGTAGGATGTAGGATGTGTATATCTAAACACACGCCTATGTTCACCTAGGAAAAACTAATACCTCCAAAGTAATAGAAACATTTATTTCATACCAAACATGCATATCAATTATTAGATTTATGCATATCTCTGGTTTTAGTAGAAAGCAAGTTTTGATGTTCTTCACATTTGATATTAGGATGAAGGTTAGATCTCGTACATACATATCATCCTGTTTGTATATATTTATAACTTTATTTGTACATTAAGTTCATACATATATCCGTCATATATGTTATTAACATTTTTCATGCATATCTATCATATGATTGTACATATCTCTGATTTTGGTGGGATGCACTTGACGCGTTCACACACATATATATTTTTTTTATGGAAGATTGAATTCGTTCAATATAATTTAATTATCAGTAACATATTTGTCTTATATGAATTGTACATACCCCTCACTTTCTTTATACATTGAGTTCATATGTACATAGTATATGATCTGTATATATCTCTAATTTTGGTAGGAATCGAGATTTGATGTATTCACATCTGTATAAGGGATAAAGAATATTAGACTTAACCAAAGCTTAAGAAAAGTACATAGATTCCTGTTTGTGAAGTTAAACATCTATAAATTACGATATCATCTCTTCCTTATTTTCCTTTATTTACTCACTTCATTTATTATTATTATTATTATTATTATTATTATTATTATTATTATTATCATTATTATTATTATTATTTTGTTTGTTCTTAATATTGATTGAGGTGAACTTGGTTATAAAGTTTTTTTTAATGAATTCTTTTTAAACAACCAATTCCGCCCTCTTTATGAGCCGATAGCTATAGAGCATAAAAGGGAAATTCTACATTGCCACTGTGGCAGCTATTAAAGAAAATGACAAAAAAATAAAATAGTAACGTGTAAAAGATTTTTATCGGGTTAACGGGTTGTTTCGGTTGTAAATGTAAATAAGTTTAGTTTATAAAGGGAATAAAGTGTAAAAAATGAAATAATGCGTAATATTATATTAAAAAATTCAGTAAATATAATTGTTAACATGTTAGTGGTAAATAATTTAGATAGAAGAAAGAAAAATGGTATTACATAATTTGAGAGAAAGAGAGTTAATGTGATTAGCTTGATTTAATGTGAGATAAAAGTTTTAAAAAAAGTATTAAAGAATTTGAGAGAGATAGCAGTATGTATTAACAAAAAAAGAAGAGGGAGGGTGAAATGAAAAAGGAATGAGAATTAAAGTGAAAAATTTGATTTAATATGGAAAATTAATGAGAATTAAAGTGAGAAATTTGATTTAATATGGAAAATTGAATTAATATAGGAGTTTTTGTTTTGTTTATTGGTAAAAGGGAGTTAATACAGTCAAGGAGGAATTCTGGAAGTAGAAGTTTAGAAGCTTTGTTACTCTTCTTTCATATATGTAACTTTAAAGGAGATTAATTATCAATGTGAGTGTAATCTTCTTCAATAGTTGTAACACTTTTTTTATAAATTTTAGCACATTTTCCAAAAAATTTTCACTTTTTTTATTATCTTTTCTACATTTTTCTCAATTTTAAATTTTTATCACCTTTTTAAAAATTTAATTATCTTTTCATAATTTTTATCACCTTTTCTTCAGGTTTATCACCTTTTTATATATTTTAAGGGTTAATGACAACATCCCCTATGGATGTAACTTACACTTTGCCCTTTTAGCACATTTTCCAAAAAATTTTCAATTTTTTTATTATCTTTTCTACATTTTTCTCAATTTTAAATTTTTATCACCTTTTTAAAAATTTAATTATCTTTTCATAATTTTTATCACCTTTTCTTCAGGTTTATCACCTTTTTATATATTTTAAGGGTTAATGACAACATCCCCTATGGATGTAACTTACACTTTGCCCTTTATCTTTAAAAACTAATATTTTACCCTGACTTCATTTATAGTGTTTTACAACTTCTAAAATCCATAATTAAAACATTTGATAACCAAATTTTATTAATTTTAAGATTTTTCATATTTCTTTCATAGCTAATTGAACTTTAAAAAATACTAAAATGATTTTACATGAAAAAAATGTATATACAAGAATGAATAAGTCAACCATTAATTTAGTGTTTAATTTTTTGGGGAATGTGGTTCGCAAAGTGGCTCCTAAATACATAGCAGCGGCGTAAATTTTAGGTAAAGTGGTTGAAAAAATGGCCCTTAACTGTATACCAGCAGTTTTGAGTCATGCCCCTCAAATTGAACCACAAAACCCCACAATTTATACTAGAAAAAAATACGGTTTATATTATGATCCCCTAAAAAAACTCACCACAAATGCAGCGGTTACATAAAGTGGCCCATCAAATTAAACCACAAGGCCCAAAAAGTGTACCACAGAAAAACAGTGAATATTCTAGCCCAAAAAAGTTAACTACTAATTTAGCGGTTAAGTTTTTGGGGATTGTGGTTCACAATGTGGCCCCTAAACACATACCAGAGGTATAAATTTTGGGTAAAGTGGCTCAAAAACTGGCACTTAATGGGATTGTAGTTCATAATGTGGCCCCTAAACACATATCAGTGGTATAAATTCTAGGTAAAGTGGTTCAAAAATTGGCCTCTAATCAGGTACCAACAGTTTCAAGTCAGGCTCATCAAATTGAACCGCAAAACCTTACAATTTATATAACAAAAAAATGCGGTTCATATTATAGCCCTTAAAAAACTCACCACAAATGCAGCAGTTGCATAAAGTGGCCCATCAAATTAAACCACAAGGGCTTATGAAGCGTATAACAGAGAAGCGGTTAATATTCTGGCCCAAAAAAATCAAGTACTAATTTAGCGGTTAATTTTCTGGGAATTATGGTTAACAATGTGATTCACAATGTGGCCCATAAACACATACCAGCGGTATAAATTTTGGATAAAGTGGTTCAAAAACTGGCCCATAATCGTATACTAACAGTTTTGAGTCAGGTCTCTCAAATTGAATCACAAAACCCCACAATTTGAACTGCAAAAAAATGTGGTTCATATTATGGCCCCCAAAAGCTCACCACAAATACAGCAGTTGCATAAAGTGGCTGCTCAAATTAAATCACAAGGGCCCAGAAAGTCCACCACAGAAAAGTGGTTAATATTTTGGCCCTAAAAAGTCAACTAGTAATTTAGCGGTTAATTTTCTGGGGAATGTGATGCACAAAATGGCCCATAAATATATACCAGCGGTATAAATTCTGAGTAAAGTGGTTCAAAAATGCATTTTTTGAATCTAAAACGATGCAAACAATTTTTTCATTATAATACGGTCTTTCTCTTCCGTTTAACATTTTTTGTCTTCCGAAACATTTTTTAGGACTCAATTAAAAACTTCATAAGTTTTAGGACTAAATTGATAAATCACTAAAATTTTTATGCCTGAAAGTGTCATTTTATGCCAAATAGTAGGTGTTAACGCTTTTTTCTCTAACTAAACGCTTTTTTTTCTCTGACAAACACTGTTGTTCCCCCTAAACACTTTTTTCTCTTTTTGAAACGCTTTTTATTAAATATAATTATTAGTTAACCAAATTTAATTATTTTTAAATTTCAACAGTCAATAAATTTTTTAATAATATATATAAAAATGGTTGCAACTTATTTCCTATTTTTTAAAATTTATTTATCATAGTATTTTTCATTTTATCTACTAGTATTACATATCTAGTAACATGGTTTTCAAAAGAAAAAGTAAGTTATGAAAGAGTTTTACCTGTTAACTGGTTTGTTTCAGTTATAAATGTAATGATAAGTTTTGTTTATAAAGGGAATAAAGATTAGACAGATAAAATAATTTGTAATATTATATTAAAAAATTTATTAGTGGTAAATAATTTAGGTAGAAATAAGAAACATTGTATTAAATAGTTTGAGAGAAGGAGAGGAAATGTGATGAGTTTGATTTAATGTGAGATAAAAGTAAAAAAAATATAGTTTTAAAGAAGTTGAGAGAAGGAACATTATGTATTAATAGAATAAGAAGAGGATGAGTGAAATGAAAAAGGAATGAGGATTAATATGAGGAATTTGAATTAATATGAAGAAGTGAATTAATGCAAGAGTGGTAGTTGTGTTTGTTAGAAAGAGGGAGTTAATACAACTAATGAAGGTAGATAGGTGGAAATGAGGAAGTGTGGAAGTAGAAGTTGAGAAGTTTTAAGTGCATCTTTTCCATATTTGTATCTCAACATAAGATTAATGTGGAAATGTGAGAAGAGAATATAAGTGTCAATTATAGGTAAATCATAAAGGAAGGATGTGTGAATTGGAAAGAGTTTGTGAAGGATTAGCTCAGTAGTGATACTGAATTTATTTGTGAATGTTTAATTTTGAAGGTTTGCTAAGTGCGTAGTATAAGAGTTAAAAGTAATAGCCTTTCTAACTAAAATGCATTTGTTTGGACTAAATCGCTTTTGTTTTTAGTAAGTCACTTTCTTCACGAATGAGATGTTTTTATTACTAATAAAAAGGCGATCATTAGTTAGCATTATGTTATATATAAAGGCAATGAACAAGATAAGTATAGAAAAAATGATTAATTTATAAGAAAAGCGATAAAGCGCTATATATGCAACAATTGACAGAAAAAGATGATAATGAAAGCAAAAAGTCACTAAATTAATAATCAACTATTTTGGCGTAAAAGTAATCACTTTTTCTTCCTCATTATCATTTTTTTTATTTTTGCAAAATTGCCATTCACCTTAAATTTTTTTTTTACCTTTCTTGGTTTTTAAACGCTTTTTATGCTATCTTGTCTTATTGTCCTTTTTTTTTTTTATATAACAGTGGGCCCGTGATTTTAAACCACTAAATGTGTGGTGTATATTCAGGAACCCTTATTGAAAATCACATATTGAATTGTAAACCACAGAGTTAGTGATTCATAATTTGCGTGTTCGTTGTTTAACTTCATGTTAGCTGATTTTTAACCACAATTGTTGTAATTTCCAATCAGAGTTTTGTGGTGGTTTACTTATCAGGCAAACGCATTTTTGGATCCCTTATCACATTTTTAGGTTAGTCAATCGGTTTCTACATATTATCAATTTTTTGTTTTGTTTAATCACTATTTTAGACTATTATCACTTTTTTTGTCACCTTTTCATACTGGTGATCACTTATTTTGATTTGTTATCACTTTTATTTTATTTTATCACTCTTGTATGATGTTAATCACTTTTTTTTGTGTTTCTGATTTTTAAAATACAAAATGTAGTTATAAGTTTCCTACTTATAAGTTTAATTTATGAATGGAATAAATACTAGAAATATGAAATAGTAAATAATGTGGAATATTATATTACAAACTTCAGTAAATATAATTGTTGGCATTAACAATGTCATTACAGAGTTTGAAAAAAAGGGTAGCAGGAAAAGAGAACAACTTTTAATGTGATCAATTTGATTTAATGTCATATAGGAGTAGAAAAAAAATCACATTTAATAGGTTAAGTGAAAGAGTAGTATTAACTTAGAACTGGGTTAGTGGAAAGGAAAAGAGAATTAGAGTTATTGTGAAGAATTTGATTTGACACACAGATGGGAATAAATGTTCTACCAGTGTTGTGTTTACTGGTAAAGAGTTAATACAATGAAATAAGGTAAATGGTTGGATCGAGGAAATTTGGAAGCAGGAGTTAATTTAAAGTAAGGTTAATTTGGCTTTGTTTATTGTTTTCCATATTTTTTAAGTCCAAAGAAGATGAAAGGAGGAACAATGTAAGAAGGGAATGTGAATGTAGAGCATACGTGAATCATGAAGTGATAAGGTGCGAATCATCATTGGCGAAGGTGTGAATGATTAAACGTAAAAGTGTTTGTGAGAGGGCGCCTCAAGGAATCAAGTAAGTAGTGATAATTAACCTATATATTTTACAAATTTTTTTTAAGGTTATGGAAATAGCTTCAAGAAGAGCGATCCATTCAAACAGCTTTTAAAACCAAACTAATCACATTTGATAGTCCCATTTGTTTTTGTCCTAAGTCGTGTTTCAATTGAGGTGTTGGTTTATGAGGTGTTGGTTGATCGGTTAGCGTTATTTAGGTGATGAAGTAGATGAACATGGGATTATATGTTTATACCAAATAAAGAAACTACCTCAATAAAGCGTCTTTATGTTAAAAAAAAAAAGGTTGACTGTACCAACATATGAACGTTTATCTATGTAAAAAAATAATTATGAAGCAGGAAAATTGATATTTGTGAAGAAAAAGTGACTATTCAGGATACATGTTGTAAAAGAAATGAGAGTAAACACTTTTGTGGGAGTATATCATGAAAGCATTTGTTGTTCTAAAAAAATGTTAATTGTTAATACATTCATGTGTGTTATGTGTTATGCAGGTGATAGAAATTTACAACTGTTATGCAGGTGATAGAAATGTACAACTATAGTGCACTTGGTGGGTAATTGACGTACGGAGAGGATGAAACATATGGACATAGAACATGGCAAACAAAAGGAATACCAAGTGAGATAACAGTAAGAATAAGTGGATCCCATGAGATTTGTTCACAGGAAGTCGAGAGTGATCATGGTGAGAATGTACATAGTGATGAACAAATTGATTTGACTAAAGAATCACATGAGGAGGTAGATGAAATTTCAGTAAAGAATGAATGGAATGCAATTGTTATGAAGATAAATAAACCAGTTGCACTTTGGGGGATAGAAGATTTTCATGAGATAGAATTTGAGTCTATTTAAAAGGCTGAGCAATTCTATAACAGATATGCGCATGTGATTGGATTTTCTACCAGAAGGAAAGATGTTAAAGTTGATAGTGGGGGAATCGTATATAGGTGTAGATGGGTTTATGGGAAGGAGGGACACAATAAACCAGTAGATAGAGTAAAAAAACTTAGAAGGGTGAAATGCGGCTACAGTGCATCATTTGGAGTTAATTATAACCGCATATCAGGAAAATATGTGGTAAAAATGTTAAATACTAGGCACAACCATGACCTTGCCGAACAAGAAGAAGTTCATATCTGCAGATCTCATAAACGAATAAATGTAGCTAATAAAGAACAAGCTAAACAAATGAGAAAGGTTAGTGTGAAGACAAGTCAAATTATGGATTACATGGTGCAGGTTGTCGGAGGCTATGGTAGTGTGGGGTTTACTACCAAAGATTTGTATAATTATGTAGATAGTGACAGGAGGAAACAAATTTTAGATAGTGATACAGAAACTGCAATTGCATACCTAACCTATCATGCAAATAGAGACCCTGAGTTTTATTGTCAATATGCAGTTGATAAGGAAAATAGGTTACATTACATTTTCTGGGCTGATAGTTTAATGCACATGGACTATACATGCTTTGGTGATGTTATTAGATTTGATGCGACATTCAAAGTGAATGAATACAGGATGTCGTATGTTGTGTTTATTGGGGTCAATCACCACTATAATAGCATTGTTTTTGGGTGTGCGCTCGTGTCAAATCAGTCTGAGAAAGGTTTTGTGTGGCTGCTAGAAAGGTTCTTGGATTGTATGCACGGAAAGTCACCTGGAGCAGTTATCACAGATGGTGACAAGGCGATAAGACTTGCAATAAGGAGAGTGTTTCCAAAATGTGAAACACCGCCTGTGCTCTTAGCACCTACAAGGCAATTGTAAGGAGAATGTGAAGGTTGAAGGATTTGGAGATCATTTCACAAAGATGATGAATAGTGTGGATAATATGGATGAGTTCGAAAAGCAATGGGCAAATACTATTACCATGTTCAATCTGGAAGATAATGAGTAGGTGCAAGAAACATATGAAAGGCATGAAATTTGGGCAATGTGTTATTTGAAACAACATTTTTTTGCAGGGTAGACAAGTACCTAAAGATTAGAAGGGATGCATTCTTATAAAAAAAAAAGGTTTCTTGGAAGTAAGCTTAAGTTGTATGAATTCGTAAGGCACGTTGATATTGCATTAGGAAGATTACGTGAGATTGAGGTGCTAAACAATTTTAAGAGCAGATACACAAATTCTCAATTCATTACACATATTAAGACACTTAAGAGGCATGCAGCTAAAGTGTACACCCATCAATATTCCAGAAAGTGTGTTGCGAGATAATAGAAGAGGCAAATTATTTTGCTGTGTTATATTGTATGAATGGGAAGGAAAAAATATACCTTGTTGGTCGATATGGTAGCATGGCTCAACCACGGGTGGTACATCACTTGTTTGAGAGAGAGATATGGGAATGTTCATGCAAAAAGCCAACTGATAGAGGTAAATCATGATTCAAATGAAGTTATCCATGTGATTAAATTGTAGTTAATGTTTTTTTATCAATAAATATTTATAGTTGTGCTAATGAATTGATTGCTATAGCAATGTACTAGGAATTCCATGTTGCCATATTTTCTCAGTCTTGAAGTTAGAAAATGCAAGGATGATCCCCGACAGATTGATTATGAAAAGATGGACAAAGGATGCTAAAAAACAAGGTAAAAATATGGATGTGACAGAAAATTTGTCTGCTAGTATGGATGATGTGTACAATGTAAGATGGTCATAGTTGACTACTATGGGCAATAAAATTTTTTATCTTGCAGCTAGGAGTGATGAAGAAGGGTATAATGAAGTCAGAGAAGAATTGAGTAAGCTAATTGTTCGAGTTGGAAAGTTGTACACCAAGAGGTCAGAAGGAGTGAATACTATAGATAGTGATGCTACAGTGCTTGATTTAGATATAGTTCGTAATCCAGTTGTCATCATTGGTGCAAGACGTGGTAGAAATAAATCAAATATTGATGAACGAAGGATGAAGTACAGAAAATGTGGATCAAATAACCACACAACCCATGGGTGCGTGAATGAATCCAAAGTTGACAAAGAATGTCCTGAAAAAGGAAATGTTGAGGAGACTATTTTTGTTCTTAACAAATCACCTAGCTTTATCCCAGACGTCCATGTTAATAGTAGCCATATAATGTTTTTAGGTTCTGCAGTTACCCCGAATAATGAAGAAAGTCAAACTACTTCAATGCCAGACTCTGAAGCAAATTGGAGAACGACACAGTCCTTTGCAAGTAATGATAATTCATTCCAAAATTTGTTGAGATCTTAATTCATGGGATGTACCTTCAACATAGGGGAATCTGGGTTTTTTAAGTGCAATAAGGCAACTGACTATTATGACCATAATACTGAAAGTAGCTTTCAAGGTACATGGAGGCATTATTTTAGTATGGGTTAATATAAGAGATGACTTTATCATGTTGGATCGTGTATTTATTTAAAACCTGGGACTGTAATAACTAGGAGTATGGAATGATATAATGGTGTTAGGAAAGATCGTAGATGTATGTGATTTATTTTAACAAAATTGTGGGGTGAAATAGCCATCTTAAGGAACTTGCATGCTTAATTTGCGATTTAACAAGGAAAAAGGCGATTTGTGTTCAAAATAAACGACAAAAGCTAAAAATAGATGATAACATATAAAGAAAGGCGATAGGGTTAATTGAAATGCTAGAATATGTTGATAAAAGCAATTTTTTATATGAATAAATATTATTGGAAAAAAAAGAAAATAAATAATATATTTATCATACTTCAGTCTATATAAAGCTTCAGAGGAAAAATATTTTAGCATCCACAGTACATCGATATAACATAACATAGTTCAAAAATCATGCATATTGTCTTGAAACAAAATTGAAAAGCATATCATATTTTCTTTAAACAAAATTGAAAAACATCCTTGTTCTAATGCCATTCACCTTCTCCTTCCCCTTTTAGCTACAGGCCTATCTTCTATGTGCTTAGTACAACCCTCCAACCGTCCACCAGATGCAGGCTCATTTGAGTATAATCCAGGTTCATCATCTGACTCCGCAACTGTGTCATCTTCATTGTTATCCTTATCCTCTTCATTCCCACCATCAGAATCTAAACTTTCTTTACCAACAATGTCTTCATGCTAGCCATGGTCATCTGCCCCATCTCCTTCTGAATGGGATTTGGCATCAACTTCATCACTCACATCTCCATCACTGTGGGAAACTTTGTCCTGCGCCATTTTTTTGCTAGGACGACGATATTGCATGTGTTCCAAGCCAGCATCTGCACTTGTTCCTCCACATGTCACCTGGAACCATAAGATCATTAATATGTCATAGTTAAAAAAAGAAATTTATATAAACTATAGACTTACACACTGTTTCAAAGAAAATTTCTTCGCATCCTTCTACATTTTGTCCGTTACAGCCTTCTTAAGACCTGCCATCAAGTGCAGCAGCTTCTTGACAGTGTCTCTCCTTATCTATACATTACATTTTAAAATCAGAAGCTAAGTTTGTTACGGGATTGAGTACAATAACGTATGACATGGTAAGCTTACAGATTTTATCGAAGGATCAAGTAGTAGACCCTCGACATCCTCATCTTCAATGCTTGGAATTCTTAGCAGTTTAGTCTCTTCTGTCTCGAGATATAGGAGCAACATAGATTGTGCAGTTAGTTGTATTTCAGCTCCTTCTACTGTAGTATCTGTTTTGCATGCAACAGTAGGCATAGATGTCCCACCTAAGCCGTTAGTTGATGTATCTAGGTCCCTACCTGTTCCCACCTCAACAAATGGGAAGATTATAGTATAAAGGCATAATGGTTATAAACCATTATATAGGATAAATTTCATCATAGTGAATGGAATGTGAGGGGTAAAGTGAATAATCTACACCTCCTAAAAGGATTGCTTGTTTTACAAGTAATATATGGGTTTTATTGCAAGATTTCAAGACTTGGGTACTCAATTGTACAACTCTAAAAAAGAGATATTGGAAGGATTTGAATGGTATGGAAGTAATTTTTGGAGGTTGAATTGCATAAAGGAAACAAAAGCTAGTATTCAAGAACCTTAGACAACTAGGTGTACAATTGTTCACAAAAATAACTTACGGATGGGATGATTTTTTACAAGAGTAAAAGATGGCCATTTCTAGCATTATCCTGGCCTTTTATTTCTAGGTTCTAAGGTCAAAAAGGTGGGCTAAAGATTAGCCAACAAATCTTTGCTTAAGACATACTTATAGTGACCTAAGTGAAGGTTAAGGTTAAACTAATCAAGTCAAGTAAATATCTTGATTTCTTTACCTTTCCTTGGTCATTTTCGGCCCTTACTAGCTAGAGGCCCTCCCTTAGCTCCTCCATAACCTTCCATAGCCACCATAGCCACCATAGCTCAATCTTCCAAGAAATCACAAAAGAAAGCAATCGGATTCAACAGGAGAGAGCAAAACCCTAGTTTTTGGGTTTATTGAACTTCCTTGGCTATTTTACAGCTTTTACAGCTTAGCTAAGGGTTTTATCTTTATGTTTCATGGTTGTTTACTATCCTAAGATGATGATCAAGCATCCATGAAGCTAAGACTATGCTTAGAAGAAAGCAAAAAGCTCAAAGAACCAAGTATGGGTTAAGGGGGAGTGCATGAACAAGATTCTAGCCTTACTTTTTTTCATGCACTAAGATGACAGTGTTTACAGAGGTTTCTAGAGCCCAAGTTAGTACTAACTAAGACCAATTAACCTCTTAAGGCCATGCATTAGCTTGAGGAGGGCTGCCATAGTGATTACATAATGTTTATTTGATTGTTTGTGAACTAACCCTAATGTGTTTACTGCTGCCAGCATTACATTTGTTTGTTGCTGTATTGTTTGTGCATTTGGATGGCTGTGTTTGTGTATTTGTACTATAGTTTTGTGTTTTAGTGTCTTTGGATTTCAGGTATATGACTGGAGTTTGAAGATTTTAATGATAAACCCTTACTAAGTTTCATTCAAAAAACTTACCCCATTTCTGTCCATTTCAGGTGCTGTGGGTAGATCTCTTTCAAACTAAACATTGCTTTTTGAATTTTGATCTGAAATTCTATGTACTTAAACTTCCATGTATCTAGTTGTGATCTGGAAAGTTTGGTGATTTTAGGAGCACATTTGATATTTTTAGTAATGGTGTTTATTGTGTTATGCAGCAGCTGTCCAACATCCTGTTTCTGGAGTCCATTGTGTCTCAGGCACTTTTGTAACCTAGGGTGTGTATTTAGCTGAGTTAAGACCATTATGTAATGAAGTGTTTGCACACTTATGAAATTTCGCATAGGCAAAATGGTCATAAAGTGACCAGAATTTTGACTCTGCACTCAAAGTTCTATATCTCCCTGTGTAAAATGAATCTTGGTATGAAATTTTGGCCACACCTAGAGCACATCTAGAGGTTGAAGCAGTATTTGAAATTTCTGAATTTGGAGCTTTGTAGCCAAAGATATGATGTTGCAAAGTTGGCTAAGTTACTGTTTATTTGGTCAGAATTTTGTAACCAACTTAAAAAATCTATAACTTGGTCCATAAGTGGGATATTGATGTAAAACAAAATTCTCTGGTTTGGTTTAAGTCTTTACTTAATAATGAAGCAAAGAAAACAGAGGGTTACATGGCTAGATTAATACAATTTTTTGGAAGAAGTTTCAACTGCAATTGTTGGAAACTAGAATTTGACTAGAATGCCTAAAGTGTGGTAGCTAAGATTAAGACTTGTGCTGGTGTTTTCCTTCCTTGCTGCCATTGTGTGCATAAAATGTGAATATGTGTATGATGGTTGGACCAATATGCATGTGTTAACATAGTGCTCAAGAGGGCCACTTAGGTATGCACACTAAAGGGTATTGTTCTAATGGTCTACAGGATATACTAAACCTGGGGTTTAAATGCACAATTTTGGCACCATAACTAGACTACCCCGAAGCGGGTAACACCACCTTTCATGGCTTTGTCCAGCTCCTTCATCATGCCCTCCCACCACAACTGAAATGTACTGGATAACAAAATGGTTGAATTATTGTCCTATAATGATCCTTCAACTGTTGTTGTCATTTCTGCACGGCGCCAGTTATGGTTGAACATGGATGTTGGCAGTGGGTTCGAAATGGTCTTGTCATGGACTTGTCAAAAGCTAATGTGTTGTATGAAGTCCCTTGGTTCGAAATGGTCTTGTCATGGACTTGTCAAAAGCTAATGTGTTGTATGAAGTCCCTCTTACCTAAAAACTAGGCTCAATCACATGGGTTTTCAAGTAAATTTCAACACCTTGTTGCCCCTAAACTTTCACTCACGTACTGTGGAAGGTTATCCACGTACTTTTCCCACGGTCACATCTTCACCCCCGCCATGTTTACTGTCTTAAATAGCTTAATATACATATTAGTGTCATATGCCATGCCCCCTAAGTGTCCATTAGCATAGTACTTTGCTTTAGGGTATGTCCCATCTCCGCTCAAATTTAAAGTAGGCCCAATATCCATGAAATGCTTGCATGCCCATTTTTGTGATTAGAAATAATTCATATTGGACATGATCATTCAATAATCATTTCAAATGTAACTGATGTATATAATTCAGTTAAGTAATTCAACTATGTAATAGTTACCTGCCATAACTGTCAAAAGCAACCACTCTTTTGAGCACCCCTGCTCAGACCATCTTTAGACAAGTACTGATTAGCCAATGCGGCGCTTCGCTAATTATACTTTGCTAGTCGGGATGTGTTTGCTACAGCTGAAATCCACCATGTGTAAAAGCTACTCGTGCTTGTGTCACAAAATATGGTGGTGCCAAGAAAAGCTGCTAGGAAAACAGGAACCAAGTGATTTTTTCTATCCAATGTATTTGAGCGGTAGCCTCGGTATGTGTCAAGTACTATCTTAAAACTCACATTTCTCTTTTGATGGAATATCTCCCAACCATCACCGACTAGCAATTGTAGGCGGGAGGCATCTTTGCATATTTCCACATCAATAGGTATCTTATCGCCATTGCAACGCAAGCCAGTTATTGCTGCAAAATCTGCAAGTGTCATGGTCATCTCCCTTATAGTTGGGAAGTGAAACATGTGTGTCGTATCCCACCAAAAGTGGCTAACTGCACGAACTAAGTGTCTGTTGCAGTAGCTGGACTTCAGTACTTTGACTGCGTTGAACATACCCGTTCCTCTAATCAAATCTTTAAGTCTTTGGGAACCCATTAAACCACTCCAATAGCAGCTTCACGCTGCCATGTCCACAGTATGTATTGAGCCTATTTTGTACATATCAAAGTGCATGTCACAGTATGAAAACTGCATGTAACCTGAAATCGAACATAAAAGGGGTAACAGTTTCACAGACAATGATATTGTTTAACAATAATAGTGTTTTGTTAATGATATCTCTTTTTAAATTATACAATCAGTTTATTGAATTACATATCGCATTATTGGAATTTTTAGCGTGTTTTTACAATCTTATTCGCTTTTTATAGTTTTTTCACTTTTATAAATTATCATTGCTTTTTTCAAATTTTAATCACTTTTATAAAATAGTCGTCTTCTTTTCTATTTTTTTTGGTTTTTAAAATAATATTATAGCCTTTTCTTGCTTTTTTATTTTATAAATTTTTTAATAGTTATCTCATTTTTTGTTTTTTAATCACCTTTTGTTTTTTTTTTTAATTTTCACTTTTTAAAATAATATTATAACCTTTTCCTGCTTTTTTATTGTATAACATTTTAATAGTTATCGCATTCGTTGTTCTAATCATATCTTTTATAGTCTTTTTTTAATTATAATCAAGCTTTTTTCAATAATATTAATGCACCTATGTAATTATTATTTTATCATACTCATTTTTCTAGAATTTTTATCGCCTTTTTAAAATTCTTCAAGCCTTTTCTACTTTTCTTTTGCTTTTTCAATTAATATTAATGCTTTTTTGATAAATTATATCACTTTTATCACTTTTTTATCACCTTTTAAAAATATTTATCACTTTTTTTTTATAATTATTATCATTTTTTTAATTTTAAATCACTTATTAATAATTATTATCAACTATTTAGATTTTTTTATCACTTTTTTAAAATTCTTCAAGCCTTTTCTAGTTTTATTTTTATTTTTTAAATAATATTAATGCATTTTTGCAGTTTTTATTTTATCAGTTTTTTTACATATTTATCGCAGTATTTTTATCACCTTTCCAAAATCTTTATCACTTTTTTATTAATTTTTTTGTACCTTTTTTAATTTTTAATCACCTATTTAGAATTTTTATCGCCTTTTTAAAATTCTTCAAGCCTTTTCTACTTTGTTCTGCTTTTTTAAATAATATTAATGCATTTTTGGGAAGTTTCTTATTTTATCACTTTTTATGACATATTTATCATATTTTCTCGTCTTTTTAATTGCCTTTTCACTTTTAAATCTATTATGGCCTTTTTAAAATTATAATCGGCTTTTTTATAATTGTTATCACCTATTTACATAACATGTTGCCTTTTTTTTTTTTGTCATTCTACATTACAAATTTCTTTTGATGTTCAATCAAATCACCATCCTAATACACAAGAATTCTATAACAAAATCCCTATCTCTGTCTATTCACAATATTCAATTCACAGATGTTTTTTTAAAATAGTTTTTGATTTCTCTAACATCCTACATATAATATCTCCCAACAAATTTAGTAGTTAAAATTGAAACATACCGGCTGTAAAGGGCGAGAAGCGTGGGACTTTAGGTCTAAGTAGATAGTCGTTGAGGGTTGGAATTTCTTTTGAGGCATTAGTCTTTTTTATCATGGATGTCCTGAAATCACATGGTAATTCCTTCACAAAGTCTCCAGTAGCACCGTGGGACATTGTTTGGGGATAAAAGGTAGGAATATGGAAGGTAAGGAGAGGGAAAGATGAACCTGGGGGCAATGGGAGCAAAGAAGAATGGAGGAACATTAAATAATTGAGTTACAGAGGGGTAGGTGTAAAAATTCAAATGAGAGTTGGAGAAATTTAATAAGGGGGTCCTATCCTTTAAGGGTTAATGACAACATCTCCCTTATGGTCAATGTAACTTATACGTTGCTCCATATCTTTCAAAACAAATACATAACCCCACCTTCATGGCTTAGTGTTTCACAACTTCTGATCTCCAAAATTAAAACATTTTATAACCAAATTTAATGAATTTTGACATTTTGCCTATTTCTTGCATACTTAATTAAAATTTAAAAAATACTAAAATGATTTTACACCAAATAAATGGATATACACAAAAAAAAATAATTTATTGGGTAATTTTATGGGGAATATGGTTCATAAAGAACCCCAAAATACATACTAGCAGAATCAATTATGAATTAAGTGGTTCATAAAGTGGCCATAGGAATTTAACCACAGTTACCTAGAAAGTGCACAATGTAAAAGCGGTTCTCATATAGCAGTTAATTTTCTGGGGAATGCAGTTAATTTTTAGAAAAGATAAAAAGAATTGTACAAAAGTGATTAAAAATTAAAAAAAAAAGCGATAATAATTTCAAAAAGCGAAAAAAAAATATAACAAATGACAAAGAGTTTAGAAAGGAGATAAAAATTCTAAAAATATAATGAAGATTTTAAAAAAATGAAAAAATAAAAAGAAAGACCCCTAAAACTTAACCAAGAACACCTTGCTCGGAAATGGTATTTTGTCATTTACTTCAAAAATGCTATTTTGTCGCTTTTTCTATTCTCAAAAGTTGCATTTTTTTATTTCTTAATGGTTTTCTTGGTTACATATCGACGTGTGACACAATTTCATTTCTGATTTTTCATTGGAAACATCTAAACATGGATAGCTTCCAAAAATATGTTTCTTATACATTAACGCACTGAATCACGTAATCAACTCTTTTTCTTAGTGCCTATACTTTTTCATTTCCTTTTCCCTTTCCCTTGCCCT
>SMDT01003126.1:0-279166 GCA_005392925.1 Aquilaria sinensis | reverse complement strand
AATGGCATTGCCGTAAATCAACTTCCCCCGAACTCGTACTGCTACTTTAACGCCTTCCTTTGCATGTGCGGCGTTTTCAAAATAGAACCCCACTTCATTCTTTTTTTGCAGTACTATAAGCTCTATACGGTCCCGAAGGGTGGCTTCTACTTCATGCTACCTCGGGGATCGGGGAGCAAAAAGTATATGTTCACTTTCGCCACTAAGGACAGCTGGCGAGGGTGGCAACAAAAATTTTTCTTTCTCAAGATGGAGGAGGCCTGGTCGTACGTTCCGACCAAGTGGGCTCGGGGAAAGTTGGAGATGGATGTCGTAGACCCGAGGATGCTGCTCACTCCTGAGTTGGCATCCAGATTCACGAACTTCGACAGACGGATCCGAGCACTCTTCGACTGGGATTCCGAGGTCCCTTCGCACCCCCTCTACCCCTTCCCCATCAAGTGGAAATTGATGACCGAGGAGGTCCTTCGGGAGCTAGGGGTAGTGAAGGAGCACAAGACGGACCTCAAGATGCCGGCTCCGGCTATCGCTGGGAAAGACTCCTGGCTGGTGCAACTCCTTCGGGAGGAAGTCACTTACGAGTCTTTTTATGAGCGTAAGTTATCTCAAGAATTTTTCAGTATAAGTACTTCTCGGACTCACACTGATGTCTTTCTTTTGTTTCAGAGATGGGCGAAGAGTCTGCTGACTATTACAAGTCCCTTTTCCTCGGTCAAGCCGGGAAAGGCGAGCAGACGAAGAAGGCCGTCTCCCGAAGACGGAAAGCATCTGGGGCCGGGCCGTCCTCGGTGAAACGAGCGAAGAAGAACGCGCTTCCTCCTCAGCCAGAAATTCCCGAGGAGGCTCCCGAAGAGCCAGAGGTCGCTGCTGCCACACCGACCGAGGTCGTTGCTGACGTCCCTCCTCGGAGTCCTACTTTCTCGGCGACTCTTCTGGACGCCTTGGTAGAAGTTCCTTCTGCCGAGGAGCGCCACAAGAGCAAAGGCAAGGAGATTTCTGCCGAGGAGGCCCGGGACTCCGATGACGATGTGGCCGAGGTGCCATCAGGTTCGTTAACTTAGGCAAGCTTTGGTGCCCTTATTTTCTGAACTTTGGTGATTACTTGCCTTGATAAGTTTCTTGTTTTGCCGTACAGGGGAGCTGTTATATCCAAATTGGGCAGCCGAGCATGCCCGGAAATGAGCCCTTCGGGATGCCCAAATCCCGAAGGGGAAGATCCCGAGGGAGCCTTTCTGGTCATTTACGGAGGACATGAACTTGTACTCCGGAGGCGGCTGCTCCCGAATGGCCAACCAAATCTCGTGGGGGATCCTCGCCGAGGCCTCTTTTAAGGCCATTTCCGAGGCGTGCCCGAGCGACGAGTCCCTTGCTGCAAAAGTTTCTGAGCACGCTGCCCAGGTATACTTCATGCCTTTGTTTTGTTTCCTCTTGATTTCTTCTAAGTGTTTGGCTCGTTTTTTGCCTTACTGACTTTGTTCTTACTACTTTGCAGCTGCTGGGGCTCACTGGCCTTCTCAGGGTTCGGGTGGCGAAGCAGGCGGCGTTCAGAGTCTCGGCCTTAGATTGCCTAGAAAAATCTAAGGCCATGTGTTCTGAATTAGCTGCCAAGAACACGGAGATGGCCCAAGCTGCACAGAAGGAGGTTGCTACCGTTCGGGAGGAGTTCTTGAAGGAGAAAGAAGAACTTTTGAAGGACTCCTCCCAGAAGATTTCTGACCTTGGCTCCAAGGTGGCGGAGCTGACTTCGGCGAACGAGGCACTTCAAAAGGAGAAGTCAGAGTCTGAGGCACTCCTGGCGAAGGCGCTTGCTGAGAAGGCCGAGCTCCAGGCCAAGGTCGAGTCTTTGAAGAAGGAGCCGAAGAAGAAGAAGATGAAGGCACTGAAGAAGGAGGTCGCTGATCTGGAGAAGGAGCTTAACGAGCTAGGGGTCGAGAAGGAAAAGGCCGATGAAATGACCAAGGTCAGCTTTCAGGACGGCTTTTGCCTTGCTCGGCACCAAGTCCTTCAGAGGTTCCCAGATCTGGACCTCTCGTTTTTGGAGGCCCTAAACATTCCCGAGGGGCCTCGGTGGTCTTGGTCCAAAATTGAGCATCTCAAACTGCCCTTCTCTCTTCCGGCGCCGAAGGCAGTGGATAAGGACGCAGAAGCTGGTGGCTCCCGAGATGCCGAGATCCCTTAGTCTGTATTAGGGTCCTTTGCCTTCTTTTTCCTCTTTTTGTACTTCTTCTTTTTGGCAAGGTTCCTTCTGTGTAAGCAGCTCCATCCTCAATAAAGGTTCCTTCTTTCTTTTGTAAAATTTTGGCTAAGTGTTTTGCAAGATTTTTCATTTCCCATTGTCCCGAACACATTCGCTCAAGAGACTTCAGAAAATCGGATCTATGCTTGCAAACTTTTGTACTTAGAATTTTTTGCAAGATTTTTCATTTCCTATTGTCCCGAACACATTCGCTCAAGAGACTTCGGAAAATCAAACCTACGTTTATCCCGACGATCACCCTCACGAAATTTTAACTTGTACAATTTACGCTCAAGAATTTTGGCTAAGTCTTTTGTACTTAGAAAAAATTTCTTCTAACTTGTGCCATACAACTTTCCTACCAAAATCCTAAGCATAGAATTTTTTCAAGGCATCCGAATGCCATGTATTTTTTAATTATATGCCTTTGGCGTTGCCGAGCTTGTAAACTCCTTTTCGCACTTCGGCAAGTACCAGATAGGGGCCTTCCCAATTTGCGCGAAGTACCCCATGAGATGGTCTTCGGTTTCCAAATTCAGCTTTTCGGAGAACAAGGTCCCCTTCCTTTATTCCCTTTGGCCTGGCTCGCAAGTTTATAGCTGCGGCCACTCTTTGCTGGAAAGCTTTCCTTCTCAGCTCGGCTATTTCTCTATGTTCACTGACAAGGTCAAGCTTGGTTTTTAGGCCGAGGTCATTTCCCCTTTCATCAAACAGGACGTCGGTGTTTGATCCATCGTCAAGCAGCATTCTCTTGACGTCCCAGTTTCCTATCCTTACCATGACCAGAAGGGGATCGTCATGGGGGAAGATGATAGTGGTACCATCCTTGCGGGTCAGCTTCTTCGTCGGACTTTGATACTCCATCACTGCTATTTCTCTGGCCTTCCTCTTTCTTTCTAAGGATAGGAGCCCCGTCGTGATTGTTTGTATTATTCCCGCGGGAGGTGGAGGGTGCCTTTTCAGACTTCGGTTCCTCCGTCTATCGGAGTCGTAGTCCTCGTCATCTGCCTTTCCTTCTTCCTCCTTCCTCCCTTTCAGGGAAGGCATCCGCAGGTATCGCCGAAGTTGGCCTTGTTTTATCAGTGACTTTATGTATTTTTTCAATTGGAAGCAATCTTCGATATCGTGGCCGTGGTCGCGATGAAACTGGCAGAACTTCTTCATGTTCTTTTTGTTATCAGCGGTCATGGCCCTTGGCTGCTGAACTTGGGTCCCCTGTCTCTCCATTGTCATGAGGATGTTGGTCCTCGTGGTGTTCAGGGGTGTGAAGGTTGGGGGTTTCCTTCCCCTAGTCCTTCGAGGTCGGTCGGATACCGCGTCTGCTGGCTGGACCCTTCGGCACGGGCGTGATCAGTCTTTGGTCAACCCATCCTCAGCTCTTCGGCTGTCATGTGCTGCTCGTTCCTTCGGTAGAACTCGCCGAGCGTGTCTGGAAGGTTCTTTGAAAATTCGTAGAACAGTTGTGAGTCTCTCCGAAGGCCCCGTATCATGGCGAGGATGCATATTTCGGGCCGAAAGTCTGGGACACTTAGGGCCTCTCTGTTGAACCTTTCGACATAGTCACGGATGGTTTCTCCGTTCCTCTGCGCTATGTCG
This sequence comes from Aquilaria sinensis, assembly GCA_005392925.1. NCBI lineage: Eukaryota > Viridiplantae > Streptophyta > Magnoliopsida > Malvales > Thymelaeaceae > Aquilaria > Aquilaria sinensis. The sequence continues at coordinate 275,334 of SMDT01003126.1, read as the reverse complement.
AACATCTGGACAGGCATCTTCGCCGTCTTTCAACTTCCAATGAATTGCTGTGTAAAGGCCATGGATAGCTCCTGGAACTCCCTGATGGTCCCTGGGGCCAATGAATTGTACCACGCTGTTGCTGGTCCTGTGAGGGTTACTTCAAAACACTTGCACAAGGTAGCATCATCAGCACCGTGCATCATCATGCTGTGTTTGTACTTGGTCAGGTGAGCCTGTGGATCTGTCCGGCCATCATAAGTTTCCAGCCGAGGTACCCGGAAATTGCCTGGCATGGCTGCCTCAACCACTATTCGGGTGAACGAGGACTCATCCCCACAGAAGGTTTCGGACAGCCTAGCCTAGACCGGCTTGCGAGCTACCTGTCTTTCTACTCTCTCCAGCCTTGTCAACAATTTCTCCATGAGGAGCGTGGGATTAGGCCCTTCGTCCTGGTGCTCTGGGAAGGGTGACTGTCAGTGCCTCTTTGTCGACTGGCTTCAAATCCGAGGGGATGGCGACCTCGCCTCGGGTGATGAGCTCCTTTGTCGAGGAGTCTTTGGCCGCTCGTACCCCCTTTGCCTCGCAGGCCGTCCCCGAGAGGTATATTTTCTGTCGAGGATTCATCGCGCGGGTCCCAACTCCCCGAACTGCAATAGATTGACTTCGGGCTTTTCTCTCGCGGGCGCACTGGCGAGGGAGGCCTTTGGGCCTGAGTTGTTGTGGCCACCTTCGGTCTATTTGCTATGTCACCTCAGCTGCAATAGAACGCTGGAAGTCGCATAGAAAGCTCATGGTTACGACTAGAGGATGCTCTTCCTTACGCGAGGAAGTCCCTGGTAGGGTTTGCTCAGTGGCCATTTGGACTTCAAGCGTGGATGGGGACTTCTGAAGTCCCTTGTCCTTAGAACGCCGAGCCTCCACAATGCTGACCTGAGGGTGGGTTCCCATAGACGATGCCAAATGATGCCCGACTGCATCTTTGTCATGTGACATTGTGACTTCGAGAGAGTTTTCCTGAGAGGGAGAGCATCTGGAGTGTAAGTTTCCCAGGGGAGAGTACCTGAAATGCTCAGAAAAGAGGGTTAGGAGGTCCCCGGTGTGTTTTGCCAGGGACGAGCCTCCGACGCCCAAATCAGTGCCCTGAGAGGAGATAAAGGAGGGACAAAGAGGAATAGATGGCCTTGCCTTTGTGTGTTTTCTTAGGGAAAAAGGGTCCGATCCCTTGCCAGGGCATGTTTCCTGGTATTTATAGGGGTGCCCAGCCCGTTCAGATCATGACACGTGTTCGGTCAAATGTCCTTGGTACCTTCGGGCGTAGGGAACATGTAGCCGCTTATAGGCTCTTTGAGCCTTGGACTGAGACAGGCTGTGATAGGACTCGAACGACGTCGGCGTGTCAGACCGCCGTTTGAGGTGGCGTGTAGAGCCTGCGGGCGACATGTTAGAGGCTTCGTAAATGCTGGTGCCATACTCCCGAGGTTCTTTGGGCGAAGTCGTCCTTCGGCACGAATGCCCTCCTTCGGGAATTATGCCCGTGGTTCGGGGACTTCCCCGTTTCAGGGGTTCCACCTTCGGGGAGGGTCTCTCTTGCTTGCGATAGCTGGTTGATGGCCAGGGGCCTCATCGTTTATAGTCATAGCGACTTGTGGAGGGACTTTTGGGAGGAAGAACGCCTGGTGGACTGGACAGCCCAAAGGAGAGTGCCTGAAAGCTCAGAAACAAAAGGTTAGGAGGCCCCCGGAGTGTTTTCCCGGGGGGGGAGCCTCCGACGCCCAAGTCAGTGGTGGCTGAGAGAAAGACAGAGGAAATAGCACACAAGAGCTGAAGAGTCTCGCCTGGTGATTTTCTCAGAGTCTGGGAGTGAGATCTCTGCCAACCAACCTCCTGCCAAGTATTTATTTCCTGGTATTTATAGGAGTGCCTAGCCCGTTCAGATCGCGACACGTGTTCGGTCGGATGTTTCCTGAATTTCTGGGCGTAGGGGACAGATAGCTGGTAGCAGGTTGCCTTGAGCCTTGTGCTGAGATGGGCCATGATGTGATTCTGATGGCGTTAGCGTGTCAGAGCGCCTTTTGAGGCGGCTTATGACGTCTGTGAAAGGACGTGTCAGAGGCTTCCTTAAATGCTTCCTTAAATGCTCCTGCCGTACTCCCGAGGTCCCTGGGCGAGGTCGTCCTTTGGTACGGACAATGCCTCTTCGGGAAACACGCACCCAGTTCGGGGGTTCCCAGCTTCAGGGAGTTCCGCCTTCGGGGAGATCATGTTCGGCCCGCAATAGCTGGTGCCTCTTTTCCGAAGGCGATCTGTTTGCAACCTCAGGGGGCTAGTAGTATCCTCAAGTTTCCTGGCGTGACGGGCTCGGAGCTCTTCGGCTATCTCCCGAGGTGTATGATCTCACCTTTTCTCGGGTAGCGCCAGTTTCTTCTGGCCATTCTTGTGGCAGGGAGTTCGGCCAGATAGAGGCGATAGTCTTTGGCTATCACATGCCCCCCTTTGGAAAGCCGAAGTGAAGACTTCGGTTTTGCATCTCTTTCCGAGGTTGCTCTTGGGAGTCTCTTTGGAAGCTTAACCTGTTCCGAGGATGTACCTCTTGCCCGAAGGTCATGGGCTGTTCGGCCTTGGCCTGTTCTTTGGTGTCTTCGAGGTGGAGCCTGTGCCGAAGATACACCTCTTGCCCGAAAGTCATGGGCTATTTGGCCATAGCCTGTCTCTTGGTGTCCTCGAGGTGGCCTGCTCTTTGTTTCTGCAGGTCTGATTGGCCAAGCGTGTCAGTCTGAGCGGCGCGTCCCAGTTTTCCAGGGATGTCAGAAGACGTGTCCCAGTTTTCAAGGGACGTTTGGAGGACGTGTCCCCCATTTTTGCGCAGCGGTTGACACGTGGCGCTTTGCCATTGGAGGAGAGTCACGTCGGTTACAGAGGGCACGCCTTTTCAGGTGCAGAGAGCAGTTACGGCGACGGTTCGCCTCCAAAGGGTACTTATGACGATGTTTCGGTTACCCACCTCTGGCTTATAAATAGCCCATTCCATCATAAGTTCCTTTTGCTTTTTCTTCTGCTCTTTTCTCTGCTTTGCCCCTGTTCTTGCATTTTCTTGCTTTCTGTGGCGGAGCTACCTTAATCAGAGCTTTTTTCCAGCCAACTTTCACGACGGCGTCCTCAGATTTTGGCAAATCTTTTGGTGGGTTTTTGTTTTCCAGAGTGTTTTGATCCCTCTGTTCTTTTGAGTTTTTCTCTGGAAACTGTTTTCTTCCGTTTTCAAACTCATTTTCATGTCGAAAATGCCCATTCCTGAGAGCTGGCAGCCTCTTTTAGCCCATCCTTGTTGCACCACCCCTGCAAAGTTAGAGAGGTGGAAGAAAAAATTCTTTCTTCCCTCTTACGCCATTACTAGGCTGCCTCGTTCTAGCCATTATGCTTTTTCAAACCATAGTAAGGAGGTTACCGTTTTCCGAGCCCAGCTGAAGGCCGGTCTTCGGTATCCTCCCCCGAAGATGGTGTGCGAGTTCTGCAAATTTCATGGCATTGCTGTGAACCAGCTTCCCCCGAACTCGTTCTGCTATTTTAACGCCTACCTCTGCATGTGTGGCGTCTTCGGGATAGAACCCCATTTCATAATCTTTATGCAGTACTACAAGCTCTCTGTGGTCCCGAAGGGTGGCTTCTATTTCATGCTACCTCGGGGATCCGGGAGCAAGAAATTCATGTTCACCTTCGCCACTAAGGATAGCTGTGGCAACTGGCGGGGGTGGCAACAGAAGTTCTTCTTCCTGAAGATGGACGAGGCCTGGTCGTACGTTCTGACCAAATGGGCTCAGGGAACACTGGATGTGGACGTTGTTGACCCGAGGATGCTGCTGACCCCAGAGTTGGCTCCCGTGTTCGGGGATTTCGACGCCCGCATTCGGGCTGTCTCTGACTGGGATCCCGAGGTCTCTCCGCGCGCCCTTTACCCTTTTCCAATCAACTGGAAGTTGATGACCGAAGAGGTCCTTCGGGAACTAAAGGTGGTAAAGGAGCACAAGACTGACCTCGGGATGCCAGCTCCTGCCATCGCCGGGAAAGATTCCTGGTTGGTCAAGCTTCTTAAGGAGGAGATTTCTTTCGAAACGCTTGCCGAAAGTGAGTTATCTTCTACTCCTTTGCTGTTTTTTCCTCGGACTTACGCTGATGTTTCTCTCCTTTTTCAGAGATGGGCGACGACACTGTCGCCTATTACAAGTCCCTCTTCTCCGGCCAAGTGGAGAAGGACGATCAAACGAAGAAGGCGGCTTCCCGAAGGCGGAAGTCTACTGGCGCGGGTCCTTCGAGGAAACGGGCAAAGAGAGCTACTCAGGTTCCTCTAGAAGAAATACCCGAGGAGACTGCCGAGGAGCCTGGGACAGCCGAGGTTCCGGCGTCTGAGGCTGCTGCTTCCGAGGTCCCTCCAACCGACGTCCCTCCTCAAAGTCCTACTGCGTCGCAGGCCCTCCTTGATGTAGTGGTAGAAGTACCTTCTGCCGAGGAGCGGCGCAAGCGGAAGGGTAAGGGCATTTTGGCCGAGGAGGCCGAGGACTCCGAGGACAATGTTGCCGAGGTCCCACCAGGTTTGTTTCCAGACAAAGTGTACTTCCTTTGTTTTTTCTGGAATTGCCTTTGTCTCTGACCTGTTTTTCTTTTTCGCCCTGCAGGGGAGTTACTTACCCCGAACTGGGCGGCCGAACACGCGGAGGCGAGGGCCCGTCGCGACGCCAAAGTCCCGCAAGGGAAGATACCAAAGGAGCCTTTCTGGACATTCACGGAGGACATGAACTTGTACTCCGAGGACTGTCCTGAAATGGTGAAGCAGATTTCGAAGGGGGTGCTCACCGAGGCCTCCTTCAAGGCTATAGCGGCGGCCCATCTAGGGGATAACACCCTTGCCGCAAAGATCACCGAGCATGCTGCTCAGGTATATCCTTCACAACTCTTCCCCTTCAATTTTTTCCTAAGTGTTTGGCTCTTACTGACCTTGCGTTTTATCTCCTTTGCAGCTGCTGGGGTACGCCGGCTTTCTCCGAGTTCGGGTAGCCAGGCAGACGGCATTCCGAGCTTCGGCCTCAGAGGCCCTAGAAAAGGCGAAAGCGACGTGCTCGGAATTGACCGCCAAGAACCAGCAGCTGGCAGATGCTGCGAAGGAGGAAGCTGCCACCCTTCGGGAGGAGTTCCGAAAGGAGAAGGAAGTTTTGATGGCGGACTCCTCCCTGAAGATTGCCGACCTCCGCAATCATGTGGCGGGGCTGCGCGCTGCAAACCAAGACCTTCTCCAAGACAAGGCAAAAAAAGAGAGAATATCATAGTCACACTCTTGTCTGAGAAGAAAACCCTTCAAGCCGAGGTCCAGTCTTTGAAGAAGGAGCCGAAGGGGGAGGAGCGGATAAAGGTGCTGGAAGAGGAGGTCGGGGATCTGAAGGACGAGCTTGACGACCTTGAGCTTAAGAAGAACAAGTCTGATCAAATGAACAAGGTCGCGTTTTAGGACGGCTTCTGCCTCGCTCGGCACCAGGTTCTCCAAAGGTTCCCAGGTCTGGACCTCTCTTTTCTAGAGGGTCTAAACATTCCTGGGGGACCTCCGTGGAAATGGTCCAAGATCGAACATCTGAAGCTTCCTCCAATTCCAGCGCGGAAGGTGGCGGAAAAGGGTGGACAAACGAGTGGCTCTCAGGACGCCGCGAACCCTTAGGCTTCTTTAGGGCCCCTTTTCCTTCCCTTCTTTTTTGTACTCCTTCTTCGGGCACTTCTTTATTGTAAGGCAGCTTTGCTCTTAACGGAGATTTTTTGGCTAAGTGTTTCTTCAAGTTTCTTTATTTCCATTGTCCCGAACACGTTCGCTCAAGAGACTTCGGAAAACCTGCGATCAAAGAAACTTTTTTACCTTCCTTTGTCCCGAGTACGTTTTACTCGAGAGACATTCTGGAAAGTCTGAGAAAATTTGACTAAGTCTTTTTTGCAGGCTTTTTGCATTTCCAATTTTTCCCGAACATGATTGCTCAAGGGACTTCGGCAAACCTTCAGTCAAAAATTTTTGTTTTTCCAGTTGTCCCGAGCATGTTTGCTCAAGGGACTTCGGAAAACCTTCCGCGAGATTTTTCACTTCCCATTTTCCCGAGCACGTTCGCTCAAGGGAGCTCGGGAAATTATCTCAGCGCTGGCTACGGCGAGTACTTCTGCGAGATTTTTGTTTTCCATCTTTCCCGAGCGTGGCGGCTCAAGGGACTTTGGAAAGCCATATCTACGCTTTATCATGGCGAGCATCTTTCACGGAATATTGTTCATTTCTGCACTTAAGAAATTTTCTCAAGATACTACTATATATTTAGAACATTTTTTGTTCAACATACCTCCTCCGCTCAACCTTAAGCGTAGAATTTTTTCAAGGCGCCCGAGTGCCAATTGCTCTTCAATTCTATGCCTTCGACGTCGCCAAGCTTGTACACGCCTTTTCGTTGTTTCGGCGAGGGCCAGATAGGGTCCTTCCAAGTTTGCGCCAAGTACGCCATGGGATGGCCTTCGGGGTGCGAAGTCGGCCTTTCGGAGAACGAGGTCTCCCTTCTTGATTTCTTTTGGCCTGGCCCGTAAGTTTATAGCCACGGCCACTCTTTGCTGGTAAGCTTTTCTTCTCAGCTCGACTATTTCTCTGTGTTCGGCCACCAGATCGAGATTGGTTCTTAGGCCGAGGTCGTTACCACCTTCATCAAATACTTGCACCCGTACCGAAGGTCGAACTATCTCTATTGGGATAATGGCCTCCGTTTCGGAGATGAGTGAGAAAGGAGTTTCCCCTGTGGCTCTTCGGGGCGTCGTTTGGTAGCTCCATAATATACTTTGGAGTTCTCCCGGCCAATTCCCCTTGGCTTCCCCCAGTCTCTATTTCAGGCCATCTTTTATGGTCCTATTTGATACTTCCACCTGCCCGTTGCTTTGGGGGTGAGCTACTGGGCGAAGTGCATCTTCATTCCGAGGTCGCTGGTGAATTCTTGGAATCCTTTGTCTATGAACTGGGATCCATTATCAGCCACTAGTACCCTCGGTATGCCTGCATACGATGTTCTTCCATACGAAGTTTTGCACTTCTTTTGCCGAGATAGTTGCTAGTGGTTCTGCCTCTACCCATTTTGAGAAATAGTCCACTGCTACCACGCAGAATTTCACGCCTCCGGGTGCTGTGGGGAGTGGCCCAATAAGGTCTATGCTCCAGACTTCAAAGGGCCAAGGATAGTCTGCCGAGGTTACTATTTCCGAGGGTGCCCTCTGGATTTTTGCATGTCTCTGGCAACTACCGCACTTTCGGTCGAACTGCCTTACGTCCTTTCCCAGGGTAGGCCAGGAGTAGCCTTTGGCGGAGTATCACTGCTGCAAGGGCATCAGTTCCAATGTGTGAACCATACATGCCTTCGTGAACTTCCTCAAGGACCATTTCAGTATCCTCTTCATCCACACATTTTTGCAGCGGATTCGCATATCCCTGTCGGTATAACTCTTCGCCAATCAGGAAGAATCTTCCGGAGCGTCTTCGCAGTCCTGCAGCATCGCCGGGGTCTTCGGGGAGCAAATTCTCTGCGAGGTATCTTTTGATTTGGTCTTTCCACCCTGCTCCCGAGGTCGTCATGCTTAGCACTGATGCTCGGATGGTCTAGCACCTCGGTATATATTTTTTTGACTTCGCCAAGCAATCTGCCTCAGTGTTATTCCGCCGAGGTACATTTTCGATTCGTACGGCGTCAAACTCCCGAATGAGCTTTGTTACCAACTCATGGTATTTCGCCAAGGTCGGGTCTTTCGCGCCATAGTACCCTGCCATTTGCCGGACCACCAGCTGGGAATCACTATGGGCTTTCAAGTTTCTCACGCCAATTTTTCTGGCCAGGCGTAATCCTGCTATCAGGGCCTCATACTCGGCCATGTTGTTGGTGGCGTTGAAACTGAACTTGATGGCCTTCATTACTTCTAGGCCTTCGGGGCCTCTGATAATTACTCCAGCTCCCTGGTGTTCGGATCCTGAGGCTCCATCTACGTGCAAGGTCCATTCTGGCTCACCCTCTTTTGGATCTGAATGGCTCTCCTCAGTGATGGGTATTTCGGCGATAAAATATGCCAGTGCTTGAGCTTTTACGGCCTTCCGAGGCTCATACGTGATTTCGTGTTCGCCCAGCTCTATGCACCACTTGGAGAGCCTTCCCGAATGATCATCCCTCTTCATGACATCCCGTAGCGGCAGACTACTTCGGACGATGATGGGGTGAGCCTGAAAGTATGGTCGCAGCCTTCTCCCTGCAAGCACCAAGGCATATGTAGCTTTTTGAAGCAAAGGGTACCTGATTTCGGCGCCATGCAGGGACTTGCTGACATAGTAGACCGGCCATTGCTTTGGCCCTTCTTCTTTCACGAGGACCGAGCTCACAGCTTTTTCTGTAATGGCGAGGTAGAGTATGAGGGGCTCTCCCTCCCGAGGTTGTTGTAGAGTACCAAGGCATGGTATGCTGGCCACAGACTTTGAGTTCTTCCCAGGCCTTTTGGCAATCTTTATCCCAAGGATGATCATTTCTTCCGAGATCGCCTTCCATCTTTCCTGCCTTTGTGAGGACTTTGAAGAAGGGTCGACACCTATCTCCGTACCTGGAAATAAACCTGCTCAGAGAGGTTATTCTTCCGGTGAGTCTCTGCGCGTCTTTGACTGTGGCAGGAGTTCGGAATTCAAGCAGAGCCTCAATCTTCTCGGGGTTAGCATCGATGCCTCTTTCGGATACCATGCACCCAAGGAATTTTCCCGAGGTCACCCCGAAGATGCACTTCTCAGGATTAAGGCGGACCCCGAAGGCTGTGAGCTTTTCGAAGGTTTCCTCCAAGTCTGCAACGTGGTAGCCGGGCAGCTTGCTCTTGATTCTCCCCATTTGGTCTTTGAAGACCTTGTTCATCAACCTCTGGTAGGTGGCTCCTGCATTTTTGAGCCGGAAGGGCATCCTGATATAGTAATATGTTCCTCCCTCGGTGATGAAGGCAGTCTTCTCTTCATCTTCGGGGTTCATCCTTATCTGATGGTAGCCACTGAGGGCGTCTAGGAAACTTAGGAGCCCATACTCAGCAGTTGAATCTACCAGTTGATCTATTGGCGGCAGAGGGTATGAGTCTTTTGGGCAAGCATCGTTCAAGTTTCTGAAGTCGATGCGCATCCGGAGTTTGCTGCTACCTTCTTTTGGGGCAATGACCACGTTGCTCAACCATTCGGGGTACTTGACCTCCCTGATAACTTCAGCATCTAGGAGACGCTGGACTTCGGTTTCGACAAAGTTGCTTTTGTGGGATGAGATGCTTCGTTTCTTTTGCCAGACAGGCCTTGCTTCCGGGCTTACTTTGAGGCTGTGCTGTATTATGCCAGGGTTTACCCCCGGCATATCTTTTGGCAAGTCAGGCAAACAGATCTTTATTTTCTAGCAAAAAGGATACAAGATTTTCCTTGTCACCTTCGGCCAAGCTCTTCCCTATTTGGGTAGATTGACCTGGGACAAGCTCTACTGCTTCCGTTTCTGCTTTGGCGAGATCTTCTTCTTTGCCTTTTTCTAGCACCTTTGCCTCCATCGTTTGCGCGAGGTTGCTCGCCGGAGTTTTTCGTGCTTTTACAAACACCTTTCTTACCTCGGCTTGGTCTAGGAAGACCTCTGCATCTCCATCCTTGGTCGCGAATGTGACAGTCAAGTACTTCACATCAGGGCGAATATGCAGGTTCCCCATTGTCTGTCTTCCAAGGATGACGTTGTACGAGGATGGGACGTCCATGACGATGAATCTCGCCATTGTGGATGCGTACAATTCAGCTGCTCCGCTTACCGAAGTCCCTTTCATCGTCAACGGGAGATCGATCTATCCGAGGTCGAGGAGTTCGGATGAATCAACCCCAAAAGTGGGCGAGGTGACAGGCTTTAGTTCGCTGCTGGAGATGCCCAAGCTCGGCAGCAGGTGCGAGAATAGGACGTCAGCTTTTAAGCCATCATCAAGCAACACTCTTTTGACGCCTCAGTTCCCTATCTTTGTCGTGATCAGCAGCGGATCGTTGTGGGGGGAAGACGACGGTGGAGCTATCTTTGCGAGCCAGTTTCTTTGATGGACTTTTGATACTCCATGACTGCAATTTCTCTGGCTTTCCGCTTTCTTTCCGAGGATGGGAGCCCCGTGGTGATGGTTTGGATCACCCCTGCTGGAGGTGGGGGGCGCCTTTTTGGACTTCGGTTTCTCCGCCTGTCGGAGTCATAGTCCTCATCTTCAGCCCTTTCTTCCTCCATTTTTCTGCCTTTCGGGGGTTGCATCCTCAGGTATTTCCGAAGTTGGCCCTGTTTTATCAGCGACTCTATGTACTTCTTCAGCTGGAAGCAATCTTCGGTGTCATGGCCGTGGTCGCGATGAAACTGGCAGAACTTCTTGGCATTCTTTTTGTTATCGGCGGCCATGGCCCTTGGCCGCCGAATTTGCTTCCCCTGCCTTTCCAGCGCCATGAGAATGTTGGTCCGTGTAGTGCTCAATGGTGTGAAACTTTGGGGTTTCCTTCCCCGCATCCTCCGAGGTCGTCCTGCCTGTTCGGTGGGATGCCGAGCTTGTTGACTGGACCTTTTGGCGTCGTGATGACTAGACTTCGGCCCAGCCATCCTCAGTTCCTCGGCTGTCATGTGTTGCTCCGCCCTATGGTAAAATTCTCCGAGGGTCTCCGGGGGGTCCTTTGAGAACTCATAGAACAGCTGTGAGTCTCGCCGAAGGCCCCGTGTCATGGCGAGAATGCGGATTTCGGGCCGGAAGTCTGGGACGCTCAGAGCTTCTCTGTTGAATCTTTCGACATAGTCTCGGATGGTTTCTCCGTTCCTCTGCTCTATGTCGAACATCTGTACAGTCATCTTCGCGGTAGGTCTGCTCCCAATGAACTGCTGGGTGAAGGCTGTGGACAACTCCCGGAACTCAGTGATGGTCTCTGGGGGCAAGGAATTGTACCACGCCGTGGCTGGCCCTGTGAGGGTGACTTCGAAGCACTTGCACATGTTAGCGTCATCAGCACCGTGTATTATCATGCTCCGTCTGTACTTCGTCAGGTGGGCCTTCGGATCAGTATGGCCATCATAAATTTCCAACCGAGGTACTCTGAACTCGCCTGGCATGGCTGCCTCAACGACGGCCTGAGTGAAAGGGGAGTCATCTTCGCAGGATGTTCCCGAGGGTCTGGGCCAAACGGATTTTCTGGCCACCTGTTTTTCCACTCTGTCCAGCCGTGCTAATATCTTCTCCATGAGCACTGTGGCGCTAGGGCCTTCTTCAGGGAATGGGGATCGTCGGCGCCTCTTCGGGGGGCGAGTTCGGCGCTGAGGGGACAAGGACCTCGCCTCAGGTGACGAACTGCTTCGCTGTGAGACTATCGGCTGCTTGGACCTGGTTTGTCCCACAGAACGCTTCTCGAGGGCCATAATTTCTGTGGATGATTCTTCGCGAGGGTCTCCATTCCCCGAACTGCGAGGTGTGGGCTTGGGGCTCCTCTCCCGAGGGCGTGTCACTGAGGGGGGTCTCTGGGCCTGTGCTTGCTGTGGCCACCTTCGGCCGATCTGCTGTGTCATTTCAGACACGACCGAACGCTGAAAGTCCCTTAAGAAACTCATGGTGACTACCAGAGGGTGGTCTTCCTCGGGCGCAGAAGTCCCTGGGAGTGTTTGCTCAGCAGCCGGTTGTATCTCAGGCGCGGACGGGGACCTCGGGAGTCCCTTGTCCTTAGAACGCCGAGTCTCAACGACGGCGATCTCAGAGCGGGTTCCCACAGACGGCGCCAAATGATGGCCAGGGGCCTCATCGTTTATAGTCATAGCGACTGGTGGAGGGACTTCTGGGAGGAAGAACGCCTGGTGGACTGGACAGCCCAAAGGAGAGTGCCTGAAAGCTCAGAAACAAAACGGTTAGGAGGCCCCCGGAGTGTTTTTCCGGGGGGGGGAGCCTCCGACGCCCAAGTCAGTGGTGGCTGAGAGAAAGGCAGAGAAAATAGCACAAAGGGCTGATGAGTTTTGCCTGGTAATGGGAGCCGTATTTCGCCAGCTAACCAACCTCTTGTCTGGTACTAACTCCTGGTATTTATAAGAGTGCCTAGCCCGTTCAGATCACGACACGTGTTCGGTCGGACGTTCCTGACTTTCTGGGCATAGGAGACAGATAGTAGGTTACCTTGAGCCATGTGCTGAGACGGGCCATGATGTGATTTTGATGGCGTCAGCGTGGCAGAGCGCCTTTTGAGGCGGCTTGTGGCGTCTGTGATTGGATGTGTCAGAGGCTTCCTTAAATGCTTCCATAAATACCCCTGCCGTACTCCCGAGGTCCCTGGGTGAGGTCGTCATTTGGTACGGACGGGGCCTCTTCGGGAAACAAGCCCTGAGTTCGGGGGTTCCCAGCTTCAGGGAGTTCCGCCTTCGGGGATATCGTGTTCGGCTCACTATGTTTGGTGCCACTTTTCCGAAGGCGATCTGTTCACGACCCTGGGGGGGGCGAGTAGTGTCCTGGCGTGCCGGGCTTGGAGCTCTTCGGCTATCTCCCGAGGTGCCTGATCACACCTTTTCACGGGTAGCGCCAGCTTCTTCTGGCCATGACTGTGGCAGGGAGTTCGGCCAGATAGAGGCGATAGCGTTTGGGTATCACTGGTCTTTTATCCCCGAAGGTGATCCGTTCGGTCCCCCGAGGGAGCCGGCAACACCTTTAACGTTTCTGGCGTTCTAGCTGAGGTCATGGGTTCGGGGCGTTCGGCTTCGCTCCTTCCGAGGTCAGTGTAGCGCCTCCTTCGGATGATGCCAGGTTTTCCATCCATGCTTTTGGCAGAAAGTATGTAGTGAGAGAGGCGATAGCCCTTTGGCTATCAGAAAGTATCAAAGTGTGTGACTCACATGTAGGGAACCTTGGTGATCTTAGGTCGAAGGACTACATATACCATGATCACTATGAAAATCACTTATGACACTCATATAACGATCCATGTAGTGTTCTCATGGTGGTTCGGTCCAGTGCACAAGTTCTTCAACTTGTACCCATATGTAGACTATATATCTGATATTAGTCTCCACATATGCTAGTCGTTATGTATTCTTGCAACCCGCTCCACAATAATACTAGACCAGGGACGTTTAAGAATATCATTATTCTAGGGTTATGATTATGTTTGTTAAGTTACGCAGAAACAAAACAACAAACATAATTGTTGGATTAATGCCTTAATAAAATATCATGACTCAATGTGAGAAAATACAATCATCTCATGATTGGCTTTTGGGCACAACACTAACAAAGTTTTGCTGGCCTTTTTCCCTTTGCTTCCCCAACCTGTTTTATACTCCCTCTTTTATAGCTCTGTTGGCTGCCTCCACTTGTCTATTGCTCTGGGGTTGAGCTAGTGGGGCGAAGTGCGTTTTTATTCTGAAGTTGGTGACGAATTCTTGGAATCCCTTGTTCATAGACTGGGAACCATTATCGGCCCTTATCACCATCAGTATGCCAAATCTGCACATCATGTTCTTCCATACGAACTTTTGTATATCTTTTGCCAGAATGGTCGCTAGGGGTTCTGCCTCATCCCACTTAGTGAAGTAGTCCACTGCTATTTACGCAGGACTTCACTCCTTCGGGTGTTGTCGGAAGTGGCCTGGTGAGGTCTATGCCCCATACTTCAAAGAGGCAAGGGTATTCTTCCGGGGTTATCCACTCCGAAGGCAACTTTTGGGTGCTGGTGTGTCTCTGGCGATTTTCACATCTCCTGGACGAATTGTCCTGCACCATTTTTACCGATACATCTCTGTAACGGACTTGTGTACCTTTGCCGGTATAATTCCTCCTCAATTAGGGAATATTGTCCGGAACGTCTTCACACTTTCTGCCACTTTGTGAGGATTTTTGGGACTCTCTGGTTGCGAGATACCTCTTTGTAGGGTCTTTCCACCCTTTTTCCGAGGTTGCCATACTCAGCGTTGCCACGCTCGGATGGCCCAACACTTTGGTAACCACATTTGATTGCTCCGGTGGCCTCTCGGCCGTCGGGCTCCCGAGGGGCTACTCAAGCACCTTGATGTTCTGCACTTGGGGTTCCAAGGAGTTTCCACTCTATATCTACCTTCGCTCGGTTTCCCTTGTTGGTTTTAGCATTTTCTACTCCTGGGATTTTGGCAACGAAGTTGCCAATGCCTAGGCTTTTATTGCCCTTTTAGGCTCGTACGTGATGCAGTATTCTCCGAGCTCGATGCACCATTTTGATGATCTTCCCAAATGCTCTACTCTTTTCATGACATCGTGCAGAGGCGAGTTACTCCAGACAGTGGTACCGTGACCTTGGAAGTAGAGTCATAGCCTTCTTCCTACAAATAGCAAGGCGTAGATGGCTTTTTTAGGGTAGTGAGCATATGCCCTTGTTGCCGAGGAGATGGCAACTTTTCCTTGGGTGCAAAACTCCTTCGACGGGGAGCTCGGGGTCGTTTTGACCTTACTTCTCCCGCAGGTTGCGTTTTGAAGGGTATGTTTCCGGTCGAGGACTCATCTTCGTTGATCTCTACTTCCGAACTCCTGTGAGTTGACGTGGGATCCTTCTCCCGACGAGGTACTGGTCAGGAGGGCCTTCGGCCCAAATTTGGCTGCGGTCATCTTCAGTCTAACTGCTGTGTCATTCCAGCCATGACAGGGCGTAGGAAGTCGCGCAGGAAGCCTATGGTAGTAGTTAGAGGACGTTCGTCCTCGGGCACGGAAGTCCTTGCTACAGTCGTTCGGTTGCCAGTTGAACCTCTAGCACGAACGGGGACCTTGGAGGTCCCTTGTCCTTAGAACGCCGAGTTTTAACAACGACGACCTGGAAGTGGTCTACCACAGACAGTGCCGAATGATGCCCATCGGCATCTCCACTATGTGTCATGGTGAATGCAGCTGGTGCTTCCGGAGGTGCAGGCGAGTTCAGATGATGGCCGGCAGCATGATCGTCGGGTGGTGCTGCGAAGCTGAGCAGGGCTTTCGGTACAGGAGAGTGCCTGAAATAGGATTCCTCAGCAGGACCTGCTTGAAACGCTCAGAAAACAAGGGTTAGGAGGTCCCCAGAGTCTTTTTCCAGGGAGAAGCCTTCGACGCCCAAGTCAATTCTTTTGGAGGGGTAGAGAGAGAGCAGCAAGTACAAGAGAGTCTTGCTTGACTGTGTTTTCTCTTAAGGGCTGGAAGGAGAAGATTCAGAGTAGAGAGAGGAGAGATATCCCCCTGCCTGTGACCATTCCCCTGGTATATAAAGGAGAGGGTGAGCCCTTCAGATTGCAACACGTGTATGGATGGATACCATCCGTACTTCTGGGCGTTGGGGGCCCTTAGCCGCACGCAGGCTCCTCGGGCCACGAGCTGTGATAATCATAGCCCTACATGACAGGAGGTAGGCAGTAGCGGCGCATCAGAGTGTCTGCGAGGACGGCGTGTAGGGTGTATGGGCGTAACGTCAGAGGCTCCTTGATGGCTCCTACCATACCTCCGAGGTCCCCTTAGTTGATGTCTCACTTCGGAGTGAGGGACCTTTTCCCGGAGTCGCAGTGGTTCTTTCAGGTATTCCCTGGCTCCAAAGTTAGCCCTTCGGGGGGCTTTCACTTGCAGAAGGTGGCTGGCATTTCTCCCCGAAGCTAACTCGGTCGCCCTCCCGATGGAGACGATACAATAGTTTCCCGAGGTTGGTATTGGCGGGCTACCGAGGTCGCGTGCCTCAGGCGTTTGGCTCCTTCCTTTCCGAGGTCTTTAGGTGTTCGGGGCGATAGCACTTTGGCTATCAAACCCCGTGAAGTCTAATAGCTTCCTGGAAAAATAACTTAGCCACATGTACAGCATCATCAATCTTATTACATGGAATAAACTAAGCCATTTTAGAAAAGCTATCAACTACAACAAAAATTGAGTATTAGTTTCCTTTAGTTATAGCCAATCCAACAATCAAATCCATTGAAATATCAACCCATGGATGAGTAGGTGTAGGAAGTGGTGTGTATAAACCTTATGAAGTGTTAGTGGACTTAGCCTTCCTACATGCTTTACCATATTCGGCCAATGATAGTGCTCCTTGAAAGTATGCAAGGTTTTGGTTTGCCCAAGGTGTCCCATAAGTCCTCTACAATGAGCTTCCTTTGTGAGTACTTTCCTCGAAGATGTCTTGGGAACATACAACCTGTTTTCTTTGAAAGAAAACCCATTAACTTGATAGAACTTCTCAAAAGAAAATTTAGAACACTTAGCATAAATCTCACCAAAGTCATGATTTAAAGCAGATAAATCCTTCAAGTGCTCAAAACCTAACACTTCAGCATCCAAAGTAGAAAGTAAAGCATACCTCCTAGAAAGTGCATCTGCCACTACATTATCCTTACCTTGCCTATATTTGATAACATATGGGAATAACTCAATGAATTCTACCCATTTAGCATGCCTTTTAGTCAACTTACCTTGCCCATTAAGAAACTTAAAGGCTTGATGATCAATATGAATGATAAACTCCCTCAGCCAAAGATAATGTTCCCAAGTCTCCAAAGCTTTTACCAAAGCATAAAGCTCCTTGTCATAAGTAGGATAGTTCAAAGTTGCACCATTTAGCTTCTCACTAAAGTATGCAATGGGGTGGCCTCCTTGCATCAATGCAGCTCCAATGCCTATACCTCACATTCAACCTTAAAAGTATTAGAAAAAAAAAGGCAAAGCTAGAAGTGGTGCATTACATAACCTTTTCTTTAGTAACCCAAAATTCTCCTCTTGAGCTTTCTCCCACTTAAATCCTACATTCTTCTTGATAACTTGTGTTAGAGGTTCAGCAATGGAAGAAAAATTCCTTACAAACCTCCTATAGAAGCTAGCTAACCCATGGAATGATCTTACCTCATTGATAGAAGTTGGGGTCGGCCATTCTTGTATGGCCTTGACCTTCTCTTGATCCACCTCAATTCCTTGTGAACTCAAAACAAAACCAAGGATAGCAACTTTGCAAACACAAAAAGAGCACTTCTTTAAGTTAGCATACAACTTTTGCTCTCTCAAAGTGCTTAGTACTTGTGTGAGGTGTCCAACATGCTCTTCTAGGTTTTTTCTATATACTAAGATATCATCAAAGTAAACAACAATTAACCTACCAATGAAGTCATGCAAGACATGATTCATAAGTCTCACGAAAGTACTAGGAGCATTAGTTAACCCAAAAGGCATGACTAACCATTCATAAATTCCAAATTTTATTTCGAAAGTAGTTTCCATTCATCCCCTTCCCTCATTCGAATTTGATGGTACCCACTTTTAAATCAATTTTTTTTTAAAAAAGTAGAACCATGCAACTCATCAAGCATGTGATAAAGTCTAAGGATAGGATATCTATACTTTACAGTGATTTTGTTGGCTGAGGCCTACAATTCATGCACATGCTATTGGGTTTCGGGAGCCAAACAGCGCAGCGGAATTTAACTGAAACCCTCCAGGATCCAAGTGAAACGGGGCAAACCGGGTGTTCGAAAATTTCATACCTAATTTTCGGGTGAGATCTCTCACTCAACTGTAGAGTCGAATCACAAAACCTGAACAGTTGACGTGTTCAGGCTCTCTATGGTATCCACACGAGCCTCTCGGGATCACCACGCTTTCACCATGTCCCGGCAGATGCGTTTCTCTTGCGCTCGCAGTGCTAGCTTGCGTCCTCCAAGGAATTGCAAGAGAAGAGTGCGGATGTCCTTTTGGGAGGCTAGGGCAAGGAGACCTGCGAATTTCTCACTTAAAAGTTGTATTTATAGTGAGACTCAACTTCCAGGCCTAATAGGTTTCAAAACCCTAATCCAATTAGGATTTAATTTTGGGCTTAATAGTGGCTCAACTCCTTGGCCCATTATTAATACGAAATTAAAGTGAAACCATAACCCAAATAATTAGCCCACGCACTCTAATGATCCAAATAGCTCTATGTGTGCGACCCAATAGGCTCTTGCCATGTTGGCAATGATCATAAATCACATTTATGATCATAAGCAATGAGCAGTGTCTAGCAACACATCATTGCTACTCAAGTGACAAGATTGTCGGTGAATCGACTAAACCTTTATGATCATCACCGATATATGCCATTGTCCCTTTGTCCAAGGTATCAAGACTAAGCATGAGACATGGAATGTGTCACTCTCATATAACCCAATCTTTGGTTTGTTGATTACTGAGTAGACCAACTTAAACTGATGACTTTGATATCGTATATCAACTCATCGGAGCATGGCCATGCATTTTCTAAGTCTCACTCTATCAAGGGCCCAAAGATATCACTCCCGTTACATAGGAGGGACAAATCCCATCTTGATCATACAAATCCATTCGCATGATATGTGACATACCCAATGACCTCCTTCAAGTTCACTCAGTTACGAGCAACAAAGGAAAGTATCAAAGTATGTGACTCACATGTAGGGAACCTTGATGATCTTAGGTCGATGGACTACATATACCATGATCACTATGAGAATCACTTATGACACTCATATAACAATCCATGAAGTGTTCTCATGGTGGGTCGGTCCAGTACACAAGTTCTCCAACTTGTACCCATATGTAGACTACATATCTCATACTAGTCTCCACATATGCTAGTCATTATGTATTATTGCAACCCGCTCCACAATAATACTAGACTAGGGACGTTTAAGAATATCATTATTCTAGGGTTACAATTATGTTTATTATGTTACGCAGAAACAAAACAACAAACTAAATTGCTGGAATAATGCCTAAATAAAATATCATGACTCAATATGCAAAAATACAATCATCTCATGATTGGCTTTTTGGGCACAACACTAACACATGCGCCATAAACCATTTTCCTTTGGCACTAAAAGGACAGGTACGGCACAAGGGTGCATGCTTTGACTCACAAAGCCTTTAGCCAACAACTCCTCTACTTGCTTCTCAATCTCCTTAGTCTCTTCAGGGTTGGTTCTATAAGCTGGCCTATTTGGAATAGGTGCACTCGGGACTAAGTCAATTTGATGCTCAATGCCTCTTATGGGTGGTAGTCCTCTCGGGTCCTCAAGGAACACATCCTCAAATCCTTCAACAAAGACAAAACAACACTAGGAAGATGTGTTAGATCATTGATAACAAATAAAGACTCTTTGTAAAGTAAAAGAAGCACTGGTCTTTGTGTTTGAATGGCTTTCCTCACATCACTCATTTTTGCAATGTAGCATTCTTTCTTTCCACTCATCTTCCCCTCATTCTTTTCTCTCGGGAACTCTCCACTCTTCTTCCCCTCATGTTCACTCTTCTCACTTGATCTCTTTATTGTTCTCTTGGCTTTCCCCTTTCACTCTTGCCCTCAACTTTCCCTTCTTTTTCTTTTCTCTCAACCTTACTTTGAAGCTTTCTTTGATCCTCCAAGACTTGTTGTGGTGAAAGTGGAACAAGTGTGATTGGCTTTCCTTCATGGACAAAAGAGTACAAGTTCTTCTCTCCATCATGTGTGACCTTCTTATCAAATTGCCACGGCCTCCCAAGCAAAATGTGACAAGCATGCATAGGAACAACATCACAAAGAACTTGATCATGGTAAGTACCAATCTTAAAGTGAACCAAAACTTGCTTTACCACCTTTACCTCTCTTGCATCATTCAACCATTGAAGCCTATATGGTTGGGGGTGCTTTTGTGTAGGAAGCTTCAACTTCTCCACCATGGTTGAGCTTGCTACATTGGTGCAACTTCCTCCATCAACAATGAGGCTGCACACTTGGTCTTTGATTCGGCACCTAGTGTGAAAGATGCATTCTCTTTGATTGGCTTCCTCTTTGGCTTGCACACTTAGAGCTCTCCTTGCCACAAATGCAAAATCTCCCTCCTCGGGCTCAAGTGTGTTTTGCTCCTCATCCTCCAAAGGTGGTGTCTCCTCCATGGCATCTTCATCCTCGGATGTGATCTCTCCATCATCTTTAAGAATCATCACCTTCTTGTTTGGGCAATCCCTCATATAGTGCCCCTTGCCTCTACACTTGAAGCACTCTATCTCCCTTGCCTTAGGTACATCTTTAGGTGGAGCTTTGGACTTGTCTTGTTGAGGCCGAGACAAGCCTCCTTTGGTGGCCTCCATTCTTGGCTTAGGTGCTTCCTTATTCCATGCTCCCCTCCATGTGGAGCTTCCTCCTTGAGACATCTTGGATGCCTTAGACCTTTTGATGATCCTCTCGGCCTTAGTGGCATGGTGAAGCAAATCCTCCATGTTGACATATGGCACCATCTCCACTTTGTTGGCAATCTCATGGTTAAGACCATTGATGAATCTAGCAATGGTGGTCTCCTCATCCTCAATGATGTTGGCTCGGGTCAAGGTCATCTCCAAATCTTTGTGGTAGTCCTCCACACTCCTTTGGCCTTGCACAAGCCTTTGAAGCTTGAGGTGTTGATCTCTATAGTAGTAACTAGGCACAAATCTCCTCCTCATCAAGGCTTTAAGGGCTCTCCATGTGCTTATGGGCTCCTCCTCATTCCTTCTCCTAGAAGTGACAACCTGATTCCACCATACAAGAGCATAATCAGTGAACTCAATTGTAGCCAATTTAACCTTCTTTTCCTCAGAATAATGATGGCAATCAAACACCATCTCAATCTTTTGCTCCCATTCCCAATATGCATCTGGATCACTCCTCCCTTGGAAGGATGGAATGGTAAGCTTGATGGAGTTGAGATTGTTGTCCTCCCTTGGCTCCCCCCTCCTTGGAAGCCCATGGTCATGCCAAAATCCTTCTTCCTCCTCGGGTTCTTCTCTCCTTGGACCTCTCCTTGGTTGCAAGATGGGATTAGGTCTCCTTGGCAACCTCAAATCTATGTCCTCAATCCTCCCTACAAGTCTATTGAGAGTTTCTTGAAGTTCTCTCATGGTAGGCTCCTCATTGTGTCTCACTTCCATTCTCCTATCCTCCTAGCCCTCCATACTCTTGAAATTAGAGATCCTCACACACTCACCTCATGTGTTTTACTAAAAAATGAACACTCAAACACTCAATTTGTTAGTAAAATATTGCTATTTAAAGTGTCCTCAAAAGTTCTAAGAAAACTTCCTTAAAGCACACAAGAAAATTTGAATTCTTGAAAACAATTTTTACTCCAAAATAGAGGTGGGCTAAACAAGCTTTAAAAGACTCTAGGAACTCTTGCAATTGATGATCACAAGAACCATAAAGAAAAGATTTTGGCTCAAAACAATGGTTTAAGGTTTGTGGGCACAAACCCAAAACACTATGTGTAAGCTACTTTTGCAAACCTTTTATTTTATTTTCTTTTCTTTAATATTTTTTTTCTTTTTTTTTATTTTTTGTTTTTTTGCCTGTTGTTTAATGCTAAAACTGTTGGGTTTCGGGAGCCAAACAGTACAGCGGAATTTAACTGAAACCCTCCAGGATCCAAGTGAAATGGGGTAAACCGGGTGTTCAAAAATTTTCATACCTAATTTTCGGTTGAGATCTCTCACTCAACTGTAGAGTCGAATCACAAAACCTGAACAGTTGACGTATTCAGGCTCTCTATGGTATCCACACGAGCCTCTCGGTATCACCACGCTTCCACCATGTCCCGGCAGATGCATTTCTCTTGCGCTCGCAGTGCTAGCTTGCGTCCTCCAAGGAATTGCAAGAGAAGAGTGTGGCTGTCCTTTTTGGAGGCTAGGGCAAGGAGACCTACGAATTTCTCACTTAAAAGTTGTATTTATAGTGAGACTCAACTTCCAGGCCTAATGGGTTTCAAAGCCCTAATCCAATTAGGATTTAATTTCGGGCTTAATAATGGCTCAACTCTTGGGCCCATTATTAATACGAAATTAAAGTGAAACCATAACCCAAATAATTAGCCCATGCACTCTAATGATCCAAATAGCTCTATGTGTGCGACCCAATAGGCTCTTGCCATGTTGGCAATGATCATAAATCACATTTATGATCATAAGCAATGAGCGGTGTCTAGCAACACATCATTGCTACCCAAGTGACAAGATTGTCGGTGAATCGACTAAACCTTTATGATCATCACCGATATATGCCATTGTCCCTTTGTCCAAGATATCAAGACTAAGCACGAGACATAGAATGTGTCACTCTCGTATAGCCCAATCTTTGGTTTCTTGATTACCGAGTAGACTAACTTAAGCTGATAACATTGATATCATATATCAACTCATCCGAGCATGGCCATGCATTTTCTAAGTATCACTCTATCAAAGGGCCCGAAGATATCACTCCTATTACATAGGAGGGACAAATTCCATCTTGATCATACAAATCCCTCCGCATGATATGTGACATACCCAATGACCTCCTTCAAGTTCACTCAGTTACGAGCAACAAAGGAAAGTATCAAAGTATGTGACTCACATGTAGGGAACCTTGATGATCTTAAGTCGAAGGAGTACATATACCATGATCATTATGAGAATCACTTATGACACTCATATAACGATCCATGAAGTGTTCTCATGGTGGGTCGGTCCAGTACACAAGTTCTCCAACTTGTACCCATATGTAGACTACATATCTCATATTAGTCTCCACATATGCTAGTCGTTATGTATTATTGCAACCTGCTCCACAATAATACTAGACCAGGGACGTTTAAGAATATCATTATTCTAGGGTTACGAGTATGTTTGTTAAGTTACGCAGAAACAAAACAACAAACATAATTGTTGGATTAATGCCTTAGTAAAATATCATGACTCAATGTGCAAAAATACAATCATCTCATGATTGGCTTTTAGGCACAACACTAACAAAAACAACTTTCTTCTTGAAGTTCCTTGCTACCAAAGATAAAAAGTTGATTTCTTTTCAGCCAAGGCAAAAAACTATTGAAACTTGCACAACTTGAAACAACTTCTTTGGTACTGAAACATCCTGAGCTTGGATCCTTCTTTTTTGGGTGTTTTCTTGACTCTAGGATTTTGGAAACAATGAAAACAATAAAGATTAATAGGGCTAGACATGAAACAGAAAGATAAGAATAAAAGAGAACAAATGGATTAAAATTGAGAACACAATGTAACATTAATTGACTTCTTTTTGCTGTTTTTGGTTGTTTGATTTGAAACAAGGTAGGAAAAGAAGACAGACCTGAAACAAGAATAAAAAGGATTAAAATAGAGAATTAAGTCATGAAATTACTAAAAAAATTGAAAGAAAAATGATAAGAAACAAGAACACAAAGATATGTCCTTTGGATGGAACTTGTCGCTCTAATACCAACTGATGTAAACCTTTTTGGTATAATGACCAAGAAACCCACCAAAGATGTTTTTTCAAGCTCCAAAAGACATCAAAGAGACTAGATTTAATACCCCCACCCCTAATCAACTTGTCATTAGAAACAATAAGTATAAGAAAACCAATAACACAAGCAACTTGTGCACCAAGGTAGTCCTCAAAGAACAAAAGAGAATTTCTCTTCAAAATAGCAATATTATTTCATATGAAGGCTATGTTTTACAACTAGAATATGTGCCTATTTATAATCCTAGGGTAAAATACTCAAAAAAATTCATAGCCCAAGTCACATAGGAAACCTAGGTACAAAGGACTTAAGAAAACCTAGTGAAACTAGGACTCCTACACCCTTTTAACAAATGTTTATGGTGTGCAACGTATGCCACTTATCCTATGTGACCTGAATCAATTCCATAGCATAAATAATATCCTAAATAATTTAAATAATCAGGAAAATAAAAGAAAATGCGAACACAAGTTTGGCCCTAAAAACCCCAAAATGGTCTTCTCAGGTGCACTTATGGGCCCTTTAGGGTTTTTGCTTGTATCTTCAGCTCCAAGCTTGAATATTTGAGTTCCATTGGCATGATTATTCCTATTAGATATTGGAAAGAGGTATTGAAAGGTTAGAGCTCAAAGATCCAGCTTGTAGAAGAAAAATGGCCTTGAAACACTTCAAAGAGACTCTGAGGGTGCACTTGAGTGATGCCGTTGGGGTTCCTTGTCTTGTGACTTTTCTAGGCACTTTAGGACTAAGTACCTAGCTTGGCCATCATATCCATATGATTCCTTGAATTTTCCAGTAGCTCCTTGTTAAATTCCATGTCCATTCTCCATGAAGAAGCTTGAGACAAAAGCTTGAAGTGCACTAATGAGCTCCTTAGCTTTCTTCCTTGTCATTGGTCCACTAGATATCTTCAATGGGTCCTTGCCTTCCTTGGTTGTGCCTTCCTTGTTTAGTAGCCTCCTTAACCTAGTGCCTGTCACTCAATAAGCACATCTTTAGCTCCTTTCTGGTAGCGAAACCCATCCACATTGGTAGGTTCAACCCTTATAACTTCAGGAGTAATCCACTCGGTTCAATAGTACTCCCTACCTTAGAGGTTTCCACAACCTTCCAGTCCTATGAATCATGTAGCTTACTTCAGGTTGAGGTTCAAAAACAACTTCCTAAGATGGTGGTCACACCCCAACTACTTACTCCAAAGTGTTCCTTACACCTCAGAACAAGTTAAGTCACCTACCCCAATAATGCCGCATGAGACTACTGGGATCCATTGCCAGTCCTCTAATTTCCAAACTACAACTAACCTAGTTCCACCATTTCAACCTATAGCCAAAGCCTAGGAAGCCTATGAGAACAAGTCTCATGTTAGGTGCAATTGGCTAATTAATTATGTCCACCCTGATTAAAACTTCATGCTACTAGTTGTTTGACCTAGGAATGAAATTATGCATGCAAGATTTACTTTGACTTGCAGAGTAGAAAACCACAAAACACTTATATAGCCTTGGCATTTCAATAAAAATCAATGTTTAAAGAGTCAAAGCATACAAAACCTTTATAGCACCAACATTAATCCTACATATAATTAACCTCGTGTGGACATTTAAACAATTGTAGACTATGCCATGCACCCAAAGGCAATCGTAGAGTCCATAACTCTATTCATACACATTGGGGGCTACTATCATACATCATGTATATACAAGACTAGTACTACTGAGATTCAATCAACTAGCTTCCACCTTAGATGAAAGATCACGGTGGCAAGCCTCAATGATCCTCTACGTACTCAGTAGTCTTTGTGGCCAAGAAAATTGTAGTTAGTACAATAACAACTAAACTAACAAGTAGCCAAATAAAACCTAGAATCTCAAGGATTCTCAAAACAATGTACCTTTAACAAAAACTGCCATGATAATCCTTAATGATTGTCAGGTTCATTAACCTTAGTATCTGCATAAGATTAAACTAAAGGTGTGAGAATCTTATGATTCGTAATAAGGGATCTTCAACCTGCAAGGAAAACACTAAGGATAGCACACATACAAAGATATGTAATCTGTTGTGAGCTAATACATTCTGAGGCTAAACCTATGCACATGCATTTCAGTCTTTTTGGACTTGTCCCCTAACTAGTCCTTGTATAGGCATCACTCCATGCCTAGCGAGTTCTAGCCCTTAACTTGCTTGTAGTAAGCCTTAGCTTTTTGATGCAATAAGTTTAACCTTCATTCAATTATTGTGTAGGTGAACATGGTGGATGTATCTCGCTTAAGTTCTGAGGGACTCATTAGGTATACTTAGTCTCCATATAGTGCCTTAAGTTCTTAGACTTTCCTAGGTCACATGTGTACTAAGCTTCCACCTTAAACCCTAACTAAGAGTGCACTCTCTTCCACCTCAGGTAATCTTACCTAGGCTGCAAGTGCACTAAACCTTCATTCAAGGTACAAACCTATCCACCATTACTTGGTTCACATTAGTGGAGTAGCAATGACCATGGTTAGAGTTATTTACTAGGTCCTTTGGAACCCACCTAGGTGCACTAAGGTTCCTACATTGGAGCCTTAAATTTGAAGGCCCAACTAGGCTTCCAATGGTACTAAACCATGCACCCAACTAATGGTGCTCTATTATGGCTGAACATGCCTTCATTTTGAACTAAAATAAAAATAAAATTTGGAAAATCCATGCTTGGGGAATTCATGAAAATGATAGTTCTCCCTTTTATCTTCATGTGGAATCTTGAATCACCTCGATCCGACACCCGAGCAAAAAGTTATGGAGAAAATCCTGCAGCATGTCAATGTTGCTGAGTGTTGGAGCCTAGGCACCAAAACCGGCGCTGTAGTGCTAGAAGCCATTTTTATTTAGGTTTTGAATGATGTCATGGGTGCTACAGCGCTAGCTGGTGCCTAGGCACCAGGCCCCTAAGGCCTAAACCATTTCCTATAGGCTTAAGGCTCTCTAAGGGCCTCCAATGCCTCCTAAGGACCCTAGAAATGCCTCCACTTGCCTCAAACCTACATGTACACATGCACTAGGCCACAATGAACCATTTAAACCAATCCTATGGTGTCCATAAATAGTACACAAACCACCAAAATGTCACTAGTCCACCATGATCAACATAACCCACCAACTAGTACCATTCATCAAACTACTTGAAATTAACATGCAAACAAGCTATGAATGGCATCAAATGTGCATGAATGATAAATCCCTTACCTTGATTTCAAGTTACAAGCAAATATCAAGCATTCCAACACCAAATAAGTGGCTCCATTAGGTTTTTCCTAGGTTCCAAGACAATCCAAAGGAAATGGCACCAAATTAACAGAATCTAGGCAAAACCCACGCATCAAAAGGCCAAACAAACAAGAAAATATCATGGATTTCAAGTTACCTCATGTTCAAATCATGCCCAAAAAAGAAAAACATGAAAGCAAGCTTCCAATGCATGAATTTGACTTGAAATGAGCTACCCATTGCTTATACACCCCTTAGGCCTTCCATTTTCACCAAGAACTTTGGAATTTGTGCATGAATTGATGAAGAAATCAAGTGGGAAAGGTTGAGCTTGGGTATGGAGAAGAAAAAGGTTAATAGTGGTAGCCAAAGCTCACCTTTACCATTTATAAAGCCCTTTGACCCCTAAAAGCCATCAAACTTTCTTTAAGTTGTAAAAAAGAACCCCTTTCCAAAATAGAAATCGTTTGTCCAATCTTGGTTAAACCTTCAACACTTAATCAAATTTTTGGTGTTAAACATGGGTTATGTTCTAAACATGTTTTTCACTCTCAGGACTCGGTCCAACGCCTCGAGATGTAAAATCACCATTTTGCCCTTGAACCTCTTTTGGTGCTATAATCTTCTTGGAACCTAGTGAACCTTAACTAAATTGCCTGAACTTTCTAAATGAACTGAAAATGAGATATTAAACTGGGGATTTATTAATTTATATGCCTTAAATGAGCTTCCGGTTAGGAGAGCTATAATAACAAAACTTTTAAAGTAGCCCAAGAACTTATTAAGAAGATGGCCCTAAATAATTATTAGTAGCAATCTCTTTGTCATATTAAATGGAATTAATCTATTTCTACTCATGATGCAATGTCTTCTTTGGCAATGTGAGTCGATATATTCATGTAGGAGGAAGGGTTTTGATAAGGAGAAATTTTTCATAAAGATGAGTTAGCAAGTCTACATAACTAAGGTCACATCCATGACCCAACCCTTGTACATAACAAATCCTTTGTCATACCTAGGCATGTGTTAATTTGAGTAATTTTTACATTCAAAGGCCCTAACAAAGTCATAGTCATACTCGTGTCAGTGGCTGTGTCACTAACATGACCTATGTCATGGGCGTGGATAGGTCTGAAATTAGTATTTCAAAAAGTTTTCAAATTTTATTCTCTAAGGGTCCAACACAGTCCGGGCCATCCCACAACATACACCACGTTTAGCCTCTACCAAAAACTCTAAAAAAGGTTCACCTCTAGTGTCATGCTTGTGACATGAGAGTGCGCTAAGCTGACATGATCTAGGTCATGCCCATGCTCGTGCCCACGTAATCCTTAATTTTCAAATTTTTTCAACTTCAGACCTAAAACGTAGTCTGTGTAATGACCATGTTCAAGAGCCTATTTTTGCCTAGTTTTAATGACGCTATCTAGGTCATGCCAGTCACCAAACCATGTCTCACAAAATTAAAGGGTAGTCATGATTCGTCCTCTCTCCCTTTTTGGTCAAAACTTCTCCTTCCATCCTTTCTAAGTATCCAAACTCAAACTCTAGCCTCCATTCTTCCTAGGCATTTCTTTTCTTCATCAAAGCCATTTGCTAAAAGCCCATCACCCCTATCCATCTCCTTCTCACTACTTTCTCTCTCTACAAGTATTTCTCTCTCTCTCTCTCTCTAAGTTTATTTTTATTTCTTGGAAGATATGGTTAATTTTCTTGAGTGGGTATGCATTGGATGTTGTTTATGGATAAAATCTTGCTAGTATTGAGTTTGATTTTGAGTTTATAGAATGCATCTAGTTGATTACATGGGTTAGGCATTGTTGTGGATGTTAAAAGGGCATGAGCATGCAAGGTTCACTTGGAAAGAATTTTCTTGATTGGTTTATAATTGTTTCATGTTTCTATGGATTGGAAATTGATATTTTATTTGCAATTTATGGTAATCGGAGTGTAAGAACAATTTTTGCATTTTGAATTATGGCTTCGCATAGTTGAATGTGTAGAGCAATTGGTCTGTATTACGTAATCTGCAAAAGGCGGGATTGATTGGTAGAAGACTATTTTAAATTCTTGGATTTTTTATAATCCATGCTTGATAAGTAAGCTTGATCACATTGCTTGATTGTGTGAATTTGGAATGGTTCATCATGATAAATTTTGGACTAGTTTTTGAAAAAAAGCTCCTTAAATCACAGTGTATTTACTTGTAATATACATATCATTTTGAGAATATCATTTCCACCGGGACCATTTTCTACCCTCTTTTAAGATGATGAAGTATCATGAAAAGTCCTGATCCATAGCAAGGTAGTAGCCAAGAGATAGAGGTGAAATCCTTTATTGGACTTTCCAAAGCCTACATAGATTGAGTGTTTTCAGTGCCTTTCCTAGAAGAACTCCATGCCAAACAAGTGTATTAATTGGAAGGCTCTATTACAATTGGGGTTGGACCAAGAGCTCATGGATTTAGCATATTTCAATGGGTGGCTCAATGTGTTCAATTTATCAGGAGATCACATACTTATAGTAAACAATGTAGTTCCTTTTTACATTCGAGTTTGACACAAATTGGATTAGTTGGACTTTGATTGACGGAGTGAGTTTTGATCTTTCAAAAAAGAATTTTAAGATACATTTGGATGAGCTTAATTGCTTCATATTTTATTTTAGGTTATATTTTAGCTCATGTGAAATTAGGAAGGATTTTCATAAAGATTGGATTTAGAATATAAAGATTTTGGATAATTTTGAGCTGACACACCCCGGGTCAATGTTGTGCCTGAAGCCATATACCTACTTTGTTTTCATTTTAGCATCCAATATACTCCTATTCAAAGAAGTCACACCTATTTTTGCTCCACGCTGGTGCTTAGAACATGCCATTAATCAGATCATGACTTTTTTGTATCCATAAAAGAGACAAGGCCTGGGTCACAGCCGTGTTTGAGACAATGTTAGGCTACTATTAGGTCTTTCTCATGATTTTCTTGAAGTTTCAAAAGGAAGGATAGTAGACTTAGTAGTTGGATGGCAGATTTAGGTTAGGGTTCATAATAGAAGACTAGAAAAACAACTTTAGAGGATCAACATCTTTTGATTCATATTGGGCAAAGATTTCTTGGATGAAAAGATATTTAGAGATAGAATATTCTAATTACAATTTTCCTTTGTTCTTAATGTATTTCTTTTTTTGGATAATGGACTAATTTTCTACTAGTATGTGCTTTATTGTTTTGGTTTAATTAAACATAATTTCTTGTGATTTGCTAGTATATGCTTCATTGTTGTTTGATTGATAATAGTTAACTTATTAATTAATACTTGATTTCAACCATGCTAAGCTAACTTCTTTGCATGTTTGATTTGATCACAATATAGGTAAAAGGGATTCCATGCAAGTCTAGAGATAGGCCAACATAAGAAGTCTAAACAAGGGTCAAACCTAGTAGTGAGACACAAAGTGTGAGCAATGCAGTTTTTGGGGTCTCAGTTAGGTAAAGATTCCAATCAACTAACCCAAGGATAGGGCGTAGTTTCCATGAAAAAGAAGTTAGACTAATCTAAGAGTTCTTCATGGCCCAAGTTAACTATACACTAGCTAAACTAAAGTAGGATTAGGTGACAAGGGATTTATAGGGATATTCGTATCTAAGCATGATTTTTGCTGATTGTTGACTTATTCACTTTGTTACTTGTTACTTTTGATTTATTGCTTGGTCTAGTAATTTCATTTTTTTAGTTCTTAGTTAATTTAATAACCACCTAAATTTGTTGATTAGATACTAGAAAGAAAAAGTAACTAGGTAGTCAATCTCAAACCCTATGGAATATAACCTTGACACTTGCCAATGTTATGCTATTGAGTGATAGGTGCACTTGCCTTTAGTTTCTATATAGTTGAGAGTTCATACTTGCCTTTAGTTTCTATATAGTTGAGAGTTCATACTTGCCTTTAGTTTCCTTATAGTTAAGAGTTCATAGTCCTCTATTTTAATAGATAGTTCAGGAGGCATCAAATTTTTCACGCTGTTGTCAGGAAACACTTGAGAGTGCTACTTGAAATTCTAATTTTCATTAATCTAGCCATTTATTTTACTACAATATTTTCTTTTCACATTCTTTGTTTTTATTCTTGCCTACTAATTTCTAGTTTTTTTCTCAGTGGAGTTGCTTTATGAATTGAAGCAACCTTAGTGAAGTTTTGAACATTGATCTTGAGATTGAAAGAACATTGAAAAGACTTGCCATAAAAAGAACCTTGAGTTATAGCTATTACTTTAAGAAATTGAGCAAGAACAAGAGAATCAAGAACAGTTGTGTTGTGAGTTTTAAACCTTAGCTGCATGCACACGGTAAACGTTGAAGTTGGGCAAGGAAGAGTACCATTCCTACAAGGATTGATTGAATTGCTTACCAAGTACCACTAGTCTAGGATATCTTTAGCTAAACAATCAAAGTTGAATGAAGATTTGAGCAAGTCAAACAAATAACTAAACTTAACTAAATGAAATGCTACTAACCTAGAATGCAAGAATGAAATGTAAATTTGTACTTTTTTATCCAAATATAAAAATACACTTCTTATGGGTTCACTACTTGTCTTGATTAATTGGTGAATTTAGGTTAGTCACTTAGTTTTATTTGCTTGTTGCTAAAGTACCCAGTTGAATTCTTACTTTTCCAATTGAAATAATTAATCTCTCTAACCTAAACTTAATAAGCATTCCCATCTGATTACAAGCTTTGGAAGAGGTATTAAAGCTTAATTTACCTTCACCTAATTCCTTAGACTAATTTACCAACAAGCCTATAGCCATTAAACCCTTTTCCTAGGTCCAATTACTTCTAATCTTTTCCAAGAGCTCATAAGCAATTTATGGTGCAACCAATTGTGGCCATCAATTTGTTAACATAGCAATAAGCTCAAGAGAAGAATAAACAAGCATTTCATAGAAAACCAACATCACATAACCATAAATTCATCCAACATAATCAATCCAAGTAGCTAGATCCATAGTAAGTGCTAAGAAAGACTACTTTAGAACTAAACTAAACTCAACCACAAAAATTCATAAAAGAGCATCCATGTTTCAATACAAGAAGAAGGAGGGGAAGAAAGAACCCAAGAAATTCTAGATGCTTGACTCCTCAAAGCCTCTACAAGCCTTCAAGTCCTCTAAGCTTTCTCCAAGTAAAATCCACAAGTGCTCAAAAAAGATGATGGAAAATGTAAGATATGGTGGCTATGGAAAACCTAAGTCTAAGATAAGAAGATGAAGATGAATGGATAGTCTTTAAGCTTGGCTCCAAGTTTTTCTAAGTCTTGGTGGTGTCTTTTTCATTCACTTACCCATTTGGATCAAATCACCTATCCAATATTATTATTAAATTCAAATTGGAAGTGGGGGATCAATTTTTCCCTGGTGCAGGGGTGCCAAGGGGCTAGAAGGTGCAATTTTCAGGTAGGGTGCATTTCAACTGTGGTGCCTATGTTATGGCCATCCTAGTGGGAAGCTTGACTGAGGGAGCTAAAGTAAATTAAATCCTAGTTTGTAAAATTAATTTAAGCTCACATAACAAGATTAAGTATGTTAGGCAAGGTTCACTAAGTTCGGAAGAGTTCATGACACCAAATTAGGATCAGGGAAAAATGGTATTTTTGCATTTTGAAGTGTCAAGCCAAGCCCCAGGAGTGAAAAAAGTATTTTAGAACCTAATCTTAGTTTAAAACCAAAAATTAGCCTAAGTATGTACGGTTTGACAAAGTTTTGACCAAGAGTTACTATTTGGGGATGTCAGTGTTATGCCCAAAAATCAATCATGAGATGATTATATTTCACAGATTGAGTCATGATATTTTACTAAGGCATTAATCTAGTACTTATGTTTGTTGTTTTTTTTAGTGTGACAAAATCAAACATGATTATAACCTTAGAATAATAGTATTCTTAAACGTCCCTGGTTTAGTATTATTGCAGAGTGGGCTGCAACAATACATAAACACTAGTATATATGGAGACTAATATGAGATATATAGTCTATATATGGGTATAAGGTGGAGCACTTGTGTACTGAATTGACTTACCATGAGAATGCTACATGGATCATTGTATGAGTGTCATAAGTGATTCTCATAGTGATCGTGGTATATGTAGTCCTTTAACCTAGAGTCATCAAGGTTCCCTCCATGTGAGTCACATACTTTGATACTTCCTTTCATTGCTCATGGCTGAGTGAACATGAAGACGGTTATTAGGTATGTCTCATATCATATGGAGGGTTTTGTATGATCAAGATGGGATTTGTCCCTCCTACGTAATGAAAGTGATATCTTTGGGCTCTTTGATTAAGTGAGACTACGAATATGCATGATCATGCTTAGATGGGTTGATATAGGATATCAATTTCTTCAGTTTTGTCAATTTACTTGGTAATTAAGAAACATTAGATTAGGCCGTATGAGGGTGACACATTCCATGTCTCATACTTGGTCTTGATCTCTTGGACAAAGGGACAATGACATATATGAATAATGATCATAGAGGTCGACTATCTTATCACTTGGGTAGCAATGATTTGTTGCTAAACACTTCTCATTGTTTATGATTATAAATGTGATTTATGATCATTTCCAATGTGACATGTGCCTATTGGGTCGCACAAATAGAGCCAATTGAATTATTTGAGTCCATGGGCCAAATTGTTTGGGTTTTGGTTTCATTATAATTTTAGATTAATAATTGGCTCAAAGGTTGAGCCATTATGAAGCCCGAAATTAAGTATAATTTGATTAGGGTTATGGAACCTATTAGGCTTGGGAGTTAAGCCTCACTATATATACATCATATAGTGAGAATTTTCATAGCCCTAGCTTTAGCCATCCAAAGGATGAAATCATGAGGGTTCTGAAAATTTCCAGCCTTACTCTCCTCTTGGCTTTCCTTCAAGAATGCAATCTAGCACTACAGGCACAAGAGGAACATAGCTGCTGAAACATGGCGGAGTCATGGTGATCTGAGTGGTAAGTGTGGATACTGTAGGGAGCTTGAACACGTCAACCGTTGAAGTTTGTCATTCGACTCAATAGTTGCATGAAAGATCCCAGGAGACTAGGGATAAAAAATTTCAAACACCTAATTTCCTCCAAATCATTTGGATCTTGGAGGGTAGCTTCCACTGTGTTTGTTTGGCACTTGAAACCCTATAGGTGAAGGGGACCTTTTGCAGATTGTATGAAAGTTTGGTGTCTTGTTTGGTTTAAAGGTTATAAACTTGCAAGAAAAGGGCAGAGGCTGCCATTGTTTATCATTTTCATTCCCAAACCTGAGCTCCCCCTTGGCTTCACCATTTCTTCATCAATTTTTTCTCAAAATTAAGTGTCCTTGGTAGATTTTTAAGGCCTAAGTGATATTAAAGCCTTGGGTAGCTTATTTCAAGCTTGGTTTATGGTTTTAGAGGTGTTTTTCACTTTTGCCAGCTAGTGCCTTGTTTTGGGTGAGAGGTAACATGAATTTCATGGAGTTTTCTTGTTTGTTTGACGATTTAAGGCTTGGGTTTTGCTTGGTTAATGCTAATTTGGTGTCATTTGCTTTGGTTTGCTTGGATCTTAGGTAGAACCTTATAAGGCTTTGTTCATGGTGAAGGAATGCTTGATCATTGCTTGTAGCTTGGAATATAAGTAAGGGATTTAAGGTTCAAGTGTATTTGATGCCATTTATAGCTTGTTTGTGGTGAAATTCATGTGAATTTGATGATTGGAATTAGTTGTGGAGGGAGATTTTCATTATGGACTAGTTAGGCTTACAAGCTTCGTGTGATGCATATAGGCATTGAAAGCTTGGTAGGAACGGTGCATGGTGGCCTAGTGCATTTGTACATGCAGGGTTGATGCACTTCAAGGTGTCCCTAAGGCCATTGGAAGGCCTTGGAAGCCCTAAAAAGGACTATGGAAAGAAATTTGGAATTTCTGGGCACAAAAGAGCTGGGGGCGTGTTGCCAAGCCCTTCATGACAAAACTAGTGAGTTTTGTACTATGGCGATGCATCCCCACTAGCTTTAACACTCAATAATATTTTCATCATAACTTTTTGCTCGAGTGTCTGATTGAGGTGATTCAAGATTCCGTGCGAAGCTGAGAATGAGAACTATCATTTTCATGCCTTAGCCAAGCATAGAATTGCCCAAGTTAAGTTGTATTTTAGTTTGAAGTGAAGCCATGTTTGGCCACAATAGAGCACCATTAGTCAGGTGCAAGGTTTAGTACCATCGGAAGCCTAACTGGGCCTTTAAATTTGAGGCTTCAATGCGGGAACCTTAGTGCACCTTGGTGGGCTCTAAAGAACCTAGTAAATGAGTCCAACCATGGTCATTACTACTCCACTAGTGTGAACCAAATAATGGTGGATAAGTATGTGCCTTGAGTAAAGGTTTAGTGCACTTGTAGCCTAGGCAAGATTACTTGAGGTGGAAGTGAGAACCTAGTTCACTCTTGGTAAGGGTTTAAGGTGGAAGCTTAGTACAGAAGAGACCTAGGCAAGTCTAAGGACTTGAAGCACTATGTGAAGGCTTAGTACACCTAGTGAGTTGCTCGAAACTCAAGCTAGGTGCATCTACCATGTTAACCTGTACATCATAAGAGAGGTCAGAGCTAGTAATGAATTTTACTAGTTAGGCTAGTAAGCAATGCTTGCTAGTAAACAAGACTTTACTTTGTAGTTTAAGGACTAGGTAGAGGACAAGCCCCAAAGGATTGAAATGTTTGCACATAGGTTTAGCCTCACACTGTATAAGCTCACAGTAGACTACATATACATATATATGTGTTGTCCTTAGTGTTTTCCTTATAGGTTAAAGATCCATTACTATGAATCATAAGATTGTTACTCTCTTATTTTCATGTTGTGCAGATTTGGGTGTCACTGAGCTAGCAACCATTGAAGGTTGTTGGGCTAAGCTCACGAGCAGTTATATGGTTTAATCAAATCCTTATGATTTTAGTTTTGTAGTTTGCAAGTTGGTAAGGTTATGGTGCTAACTACAGTTGTCTATTTGGCCAACAGAGGCTAGTGGAGCATAAGGGAGGGCTTGGGAGCTTATCTCCGGGAGTTGCTCTAAGGTGGGAGCTTGGTTTTGGAACTCAGTAGTGTTGTTTAGTGTAAAGTTTTTATACACTAGTTTGCCTCCGATGTTCATGTATGAGTATTATACTCTAGAGCCGCTCTTAAGTGTGAGCATAGTTTAGTTTTGCTTGGATGTTCGCACCCGGTTGATTATGTGTAGTTAACCAACTAAATTCTTTGTATGCTTTCACGGCTTTGGTGATTCGATTTTAATGAAATGCCATGGCAATGTTTTATGTTTTTATTACTTGTTTAATCATTCAAGTCAAAGCACATACTCATGCTTGATTGCATAGTAGGATTAATTAACCAGAAACATAAAGGTTTTAACTAGTGTGCATGTAATCAATTAGCCATTTACGACTAGTGTGGGACAAGTTCCCATAGGCTTCTTGGGTAGGCCCATGAGCGGCCATGTCAACCTAAGCACCACTTTGTAAGGCCTAGGTGCCACTACTAGGGCCTAGGCCTCACAGTTATATTCCAGCTTTGACTTTTGCTTGCCCATTTTTCGTTCCTCTCTTCCTGGTGCCACCCTGATGCTTTAGTCATCTTCTCCATCCAACAAAATGAAAGAATAAAGCAAGAATTGGAAGAAAATAGTGGGTGATGAGGTAGAAAATGGTGCTCAAATTTGACAATAAGTCAATGCGCTTGAGCACAAAATTAACACCTATCAAACTCCTCCAAACTTAGAACAATGCTAGTCCCTAGCATGCTTTAACTAAAAAAAAAAAGTCAACCAAAACAAAGAAGCTAGCATTGCATACTCAATGCCATATCATGAAATCATTCACTTAACAAAATCAACTCAAGAGAAGTTAAGATAAGTAAAGAAAGAAAAATTTTGTCACTACAGGTAGACGTTTGTTCTCAAAGTGTTTTGCTCTCTAATCTAACATTGCCTAATATATCTAAGGCTTGTAATGCAACTTCATCCTCAAGTTTGCAAAAGGACACAAACTACCCACTAATTGTCCCTAAAGAATGTGCATGCAATTTCAAGTTTAATGAGATAAATACAAGGTTGTACTCTAGCCGAGTTTGGTATGGATAGGAATCGGTAGAAGGCTCTTTTTGGTGGAGCCAAGGAAGTGTGTCAGGTATAAACATCATGGGCGAACCTAATAATCAACTCGAAAGTCCCACCCAAGGTATCCAAATTCAAGAACAAGACTTTTTTTCTAAGCAAGATCCTAAACAACCTTTACATATACAATTTCAACAAAACTGTTACCACCTCACAAAATGGGAGAATTACAAATGTGTCACAATGGCTAAAAACCATTATATTGTGTAATTCTCACCATAGTGATTGAAGTATGGGGGTAAAAGGCATGATCAACACCTCCTTAAAATTGTTCCAAGTTGGTAACTTGGCCCCCAAGAAAAGCCTAAAGGATTGCCTGTTTGTCAAGCAACCTATGGACTTTTTTCTAAGGTTTTGGAAATTCGGGTACTCAATTGCAAAAATCTCAAGAAAGAGACTTGGAGAGTTAAGGGAAGGATATAAATGGTATGAAAGTGCTATTTGAGGATCAAATTACTCATGGAAGACAAGTTTGGGCAAAGGACACACTAAAGGCAATAAGGACCAAAATGTCCTAGTGTAAACCTTAAGGTGTTCAAGCTTTTGACTTAAGTCTAAGGGTGGTATTATGGTGTTATCCCACCATGGGGGAGGCAGCCAAGACTTCATAATTAGTCAAAAATTTTGGGCACATGTGTACCAATGAGTTTAATACAAAGAAACCATAATTAGTGAGAAGGAAAATGACATAAAGCAATGTTAAGCTTGTTAAGTGTGTTTTGGTGTCCTTAAGCTCATTTAAGGCCATTTAAGTGGCCAAATCACTTATCTCTCTCTCATTTTCGTCCTCCCCCAGCCCAAGAACACAGCCATACTTCCTCCATAGCCACCACACCTTCAAACTTGCAATTGATTTAAATTGAAGGCAAAAGGAAGCAATTGGAAGCAAACTAGAGCTATTTCTTGGATACTTCAAGGATCAAGCTTGATTTTCAGCCTACCCACTTTGGTAAGGGTTCTCTTGCTCTCATGGGTTGTTTTGCTGCAATTTTCAAACATCCATGGAGCTAGGTCTAAGCTTGGAAGAGAGCCATGTGCTTGATGAACCAAGCGTAGTGAGGGGAGTGCACTTATTGAAGGTTTTGTGACCTAGTGTGAAGTGCACAATGATGGTAGTAAAGTGAGGGTTTCTAGAGCCCAAAGTTAGTACTAACTACTGTTAAAATCCTCCTAAGACCAAGCATTATCTTGAGGAGGGCTGCCATGGTGATTTGGTTATGTTTATTATGTGTTTTATGGACTAACCTATGGTATATGCTGCTGCCACATTTCATGTGTTTGTTGGTTGTGTTTGGCTGCTGCATTTGGTTGCTATATCTTGTATCTATGCATTGCGGTTTTTGTGTTTTAGTGTCTTTGGATGTAGGTTCTAATGATGGTTACATTGCCTATTGAATCCAATTGCTACCCTTACTAAGTTTCTCAATGAAACTTACTCCCCTCAATTCTGTCATTTTCAGGTCCAGCTGAAAAGTCACCTTGAAACTAACCTTTGTGGTTTGATTTTTAATCTGAAATTTCAGGTACATGAACTTCCATATGTCTAGTTATGATCTGGAATTTTTGGTGATTTTAGGAGCACATTTGGTATTTTTAATGGTGGTACTTACTGTGTTGTGCAGCAGCTGTCCAGCATCCTGTTTTTGGAGTCCATTGTGTCTCGGGACCTCCTGTAACCTAGGGTGCGTATTTAGCTGAGTTAAGACCATATTGTAGTGCATGTATTCATTTCAATTTATTGTATGTAAAATGAGACAAGTATTTGAACATTTGAGTAATGTTTTGGCTATGTAAGTGATGTGGTGCAAAGCTGCCTAAATGTGAATGATGGGCTGCTTACTTGTAAATTCTGTTTTGGCCACATAAAGTTGTTAAAAGAACTGGAATGTAATTCCTATTTGTAATGGACATATATGGGATAGCCTTGGAGGGCTTTCCCCTTGTGAATGAAGTGTTTGCATGGTTTGGAA
The DNA here is from genome assembly GCA_005392925.1 of Aquilaria sinensis. Lineage (NCBI taxonomy): Eukaryota > Viridiplantae > Streptophyta > Magnoliopsida > Malvales > Thymelaeaceae > Aquilaria > Aquilaria sinensis. Next base: position 236,636 of record SMDT01003126.1, on the reverse strand, counting down.
AAATTGTATGGGCAAAATGGTCCAAAAGTTGCCAGAATTTTGACTCTGGACCTAAAGTTTAATATCTCCCTGTGTAGAATGAATCTTGGTATGAAATTTTGACCACACCTAGAGGACATCTAGAGGGTTAACTGGGCTTTGGAATTTCTGGATTTAGAGCCCTGTAGCCAAAGATATGACGTTGCAAAGTTGGCTGAGTTACTGTTCATTTGGTCAGAATTTTGTAACCAACTTAAAAAATCCATAACTTGGTCCATAGGTGGGCTATTGATGTAAAAAAAAATTCCTTGGTTTTCTCTAAGTCTCTACTTGATAATGGAGCAAATAAAACAGGGGGCTATGTGGCTAGAATGATACAGTTTATTAGTGGAAGTTACAGGTGCAGTAGCTGGCCACTAGAACTTAACAAGATTGCCTAATGTGTGGAAGCCAAAACTAAGACTTGTGCTAGTGTTTTCCTTCTTAGCTGCCATGGTGTGCATGAAATGTGAATATGTGTGTGATGGTTGGACCAATATGCATGTGTTTACATAGTGCCCAAGAGGGCCACTTGGGTATGCACACTAAGGGTAGTGTTCTGATGGCCTACAGAACATTACCAATCCTGGGAGTTTAAATGCACAGTTTTGGCACCATAACTGGACTACCCCGGAGTGGGTAACAGAAGTTGGTATCAGAGCATGGTTTATACATGTACATAGCATATAGTTGCATTGCATGCATCTACATATATGAACTCAGTTTGGTCAGCTGCTAGTGTCAAGTACCATTGAAATACCTATGATCTTTATATGTGCTCTATGATGGATCATCAATGCAGGAAGTAAACATGGTTGCCACAAGGAGAGGGGAACCACCCCGAAGGCCTCCTACTGATTCTGGGCAACAAAGAAATGAACAGAATAGAGGGAATCAGGGGCAACAGGGGGTACCAAACCCTGAAGTGCCTCAGGTTTGGTTAGAGCTTCAGAGGAACTTAGCTCTAATCAATGAAAACTTAATGAGGTTGATTCAAGCACAACAGCAGGGAGTCCAAGTAGCTCCGGCAGAACCAGTTCAAGATGCACAGCAGCAACCAGAAGAGGATACTAGGAACACATCTGAATATGTTCCTTCTGGAAGCTTGAAAGACATAAATGATGAAACTGTTGAGGAGGAAGATGAAGATAGGAGAAATCCAAGGGGAAGAAGACTAAGGTCTGAGATTGGTCAGGTATCTAGGACCAATCCCTCAGTCTATGACCATTCCTCCACTAGGAATGAGATTGAGGATGGCCATGAGAGAAGATCTAGGAGAAGGCAGAGAGATCATAGAGATCATAGAGAGCATCACCATACAGAGGACTCTCACAGATCCAGGAGACATAGATCAGAGGATCTAGAAGGCCTAGATGAGGTCAGACTGTTGGAGAGGTTCCAAGGCCTAAGACCTCCACAGTTTGATGGAAGAGCTGGGCCAGAGAGAGCTGAGGAGTGGTTAATCTTCATTGAAAAAATGTTTGAAGTGAGGATGCCACTCAGCTCCACCAAGAGAGTGTCACTGGCTACCTACAATCTGGTAGGCAGTGCAGAGATATGGTGGAGGAGCACCAGAGATAGGTATGCTTTCCAGAAGGGGAGAAGGCCAGGAAGAGATATTGAGATGAGCTGGCTAGAGTTCACACAGCTATTCCAGGAACAGTACATCAGTGATGCCATCAAGGATATGAAGCAAGCTGAAGGATATGAAGCAAGCTGATGCTCTAAGGCAGGACAACCTCAGTGTCCTAGAGTATGAGCACAAATTCAATCAGTTGGTGAGGTATGCTCCTCAGTATCATGGACTGGAGGAATTGAAGGCCAAAAGATTTGTCAGAGGCCTAAAGTCAGACATTAGAAAGGCTGTTAGACCTTTTGGAGCAGTTACATACTATGAAGCAGTGCAGAAAGCTCTATTAGTAGAGCAAGAGGAGTATGAGACTAAGTACTTTCCCAGTGGACCAGGGGAAAGTAGTCAGGCAGGAGGCAAGCAGAAGAAGCCACCACATGGCAAGGGAATTGCCAAGAATTCTCATTTTGGTGGTGAGGGCAAGGTTAAGGGGAAGTTCCCTGGCCTAAGGTGCCCTAAATGCAAGAAGTTTCATGGAAAGAAACCTTGCTATTTTGACACCCAAGCGTGTCTAAGATGTGGATCCATGGATCATTGGATCAAAGACTGCCCACAGGCTCAAAGGAGGCCAGAAGACCAAGGTCCAGTAAGGCCTATTGGGGCAGGACCTAGAGGGGGAGCACCTAGGGAGGGACAGCAGAGGCCAGTTCCTCCAGTGCCTCGGCCTCCAGTGCAGAGAGCTGGCAGAGTCTTCCAAGTGGAGAGGCCAGAGACATCAGAGCAGGGAGGAGCACTAAGAGGTAACATTTACCTTAATGGTATGCCTGTTAGTGTTCTGTTTGATACTGGTGCATCTGTGTCTATAGTGGCTAGGAAATTTGTTGAATGCCATGAAATTGCCTACTGAAATCATGCCTAGGATATCCTTAGTGAAAACAGCAGGTAGTCAATGTCTTTTCACTAATGACCTAGCTAAGGATTGTGAGCTAGTAGTAGGAAAGACTAAGGTTATGACTAATCTGCTAGTGTTGGACATTCCTAAGTATGATTTAGTGCTGGGTATGAATTGGCTTGCTATGCATAACATAAGAATTGATTGTGCTAAGAGGGAAATCACATTGCCTGATGGTGAAGTGCATGCATTAGTGAATTCTAAGGAATTAGTGTATGAAATGCATGGCATGGAGCTAGAGGTACTAGATGAGATACCTGTGATTTCTGAGCATGATTATTGTTATGCATTGAATCAATTGCACTGTGAAGAAGAAGTGGATAGAATACCTATAGTGAGAGACTTTCCACAAGTCTTTCCTAAAGACCTGCCAGGTATTCCTCCACAAAGGGAGATTGAGTTTGAAATCAAGCTGCAACCAGAAGCTAGTCCAATATCCATACCTCCTTACAGAATGCCAATCACAGAGATGAATGAGCTCAAGAAACAACTTGATGAACTTCTTGAAAAAGGGTTCATAAGGCCAAGTGTTTCACCATGGGGAGCTCCTGTTCTCTTTGTGAAAAAGAAGGATGGATCTTTGAGACTATGCATTGACTACAGGAAGCTTAATGCAGTGACTATCAAGAACAAGTATCCACTCCCTAGGATTGAGGATCTGTTTGATCAACTCAAGGGAGCTAAGATCTTCTCCAAGATAGATTTGAGATCTGGATACTTCCAATTGAGAGTAAAGGAAGAAGATATTCCTAAGACTGCATTCAGGACCAGATATGGGCATTATGAGTACACAGTCATGCCATTTGGTTTGACTAATGCCCCAGCTGCTTTCATGGACCTGATGAACAGGGTGTTCAGACCACATCTGGACAAATTTGTGGTTGTGTTCATTGATGACATCCTAGTGTATTCCAAGGATGAAAATGAACATGAACATCATCTGAAGATTGTCTTAAAGACTCTGTTGCAGCATCAGCTTTATGCCAAGTTATCCAAGTGTGAATTCTGGATAAGGGAAGTGTCTTTCCTAGGACACATCATAGATGCACAAGGCCTTAAGGCAGACCCTGAAAAGGTCAAGGCAGTGCAAGAGTGGGAAAGACCAAAGACTGTGAAGGAAATCAAAAGTTTCCTAGGATTAGCTGGATACTACAGGAGATTTGTATCAGGCTTTTCCATGATTGCCTCAGTTCTTACTCATCTGACCAAGAAGGGTCAAAGATTTGAGTGGACTGAGAAGTGTGAACAAGATTTCAGGAGAGGAAAAAGGTTCCTTGTATCAATCCTTTGCCTACAAGCAAGGATTATTGTACTTCAAGGACCGAATCTATGTTCCTAAAGGACCACAGCCTATGTGAACAAAAGAAGGAGAGACTTGGAATTTGAGGTTGGTGACAATGTTTGGCTGAAAGTTGCACCAACCAAAGGCACTGTCAGATTTGGCAGAAGAACCAAGTTAGCTCCAAGATACATCGGTCCTTATGAGATCTTGGACAGAGTTGGCAAGGTAGCATACAGGTTAGCTCTACCGCCAAGCATGTCAAGTGTTCATAATGTTTTTCACATCAGTATGCTTAAGAAGTGTCTATTGGACACAAAGCATGCTATTGTAGTGGAAGACATACAGTTGGAACCTAACTTGACATATGAAGAGAAACCTATAGCTATCTTAGCCAAGGATACCAGAAGGTTAAGAAACAAACATATTCCCATGGTTAAAGTTCAGTGGTCACACCACTCTGAAAGAGAAGCAACCTGGGAAACTGAAAAAGACCTTATGGAAAGGTATCCTGAAGAATACCTGAAGCTAAAGGCTATTTTGGAGGACCAAAATTTTTAAGGGGGGGAGGATTGTTACCACCTCACAAAATGGGAGAATTACAAGTGTGTCATAATGGCTAAAAACCATTATATTGTGTAATTCTCACCATAGTGATTGAAGTGTGGGGGGTAAAAGGCATGATCAACACCTCCTTAAAAGTGTTCCAAGTTGGTAACTTGGCCCCCAAGAAAAGCCTAAAGGATTGCTTGTTTGTCAAGCAACCTATGGACTTTTTTGTAAGGTTTTGGAAATTCAGGTACTCAATTGCAAAACTCTCAAGAAAGAGACTTGGAGAGTTATGGGAAGGATATAAATGGTATGAAAGTGCTATTGGAGGACCAAATTACTCATGGAAGACAAGTTTGGACAAAGGAAACACTAAAGGCAATAAGGACCTAAATGTCCTAGTGTAAACCTTAAGGTGTTCAAGCTTTTGACTTAAGTCTAAGGGTGGAATTGTGGGGTTATCCCACCATGGGGGAGGCAGCCAAGACTTGATAATTAGTCAAAAATGTTGGGCACATGTGTACCAATGAGTTTAAGACAAAGAAACCATAATTAGTGAGAAAGAAAATGACATAAAGCAAGGTTAAGCTTGTTAAGTGTGTTTTGTGCCCTTAAGCTCATTTAAGGCCATTTAAGTGGCCAAATCACTTATCCCTCTCTCATTTTCGTCCTCCCCCAGCCCAAGAACACAGCCATACTTCCTCCATAGCCACCACACCTTCAAACTTGCAATTGATTGAAATTGAAGACAAAAGGAAGCAATTGGAAGCAAACTAGAGCTATTTCTTGGATACTTCAAGGATCAAGCTTGATTTTCAGCCTACCCACTTTGGTAAGGGTTCTGTTGCTCTCATGGGTTGTTTTCTGCAATTTTCAAACATCCATGGAGCTAGGGCTAAGCTTGGAAGAGAGCCATGTGCTTGATGAACCAAGCTTAGTGAGGGGAGTGCACTTATTGAAGGTTTTGTGACCTAGTATGAAGTGTACAATGATGGCAGTAAAGTGAGGGTTTCTAGAGCCCAAAGTTAGTACTAACTACTGTTAAAATCCTCCTAAGACCAAGCATTAGCTTGAGGAGGGTTGCCATGGTGATTTGGTTATGTGTATTATGTGTTTTATGGACTAACCTATGGTATATGCTGCTGCCACATTTCATGTGTTTGTTGGTTGTGTTTGGCTGCTGCATTTGGCTGCTATATCTTGTATATATGCATTGCGGTTTTTGCATTTTAGTGTCTTTGGATGTAGGTTCTAATGATGGTTACATTGCCTATTGAATCCAATTGCTACCCTTACTAAGTTTCTCAATGAAACTTACTCCCCTCAATTCTGTCATTTTCAGGTCCAGCTGAAAAGTCACGTTTGGAGTCCATTGTGTCTCGGGACCTCCTGTAACCTAGGGTGCGTATTTAGCTGAGTTAAGACCATATTGTAGTGCATGTATTCATTTCAATTTATTGTATGTAAAATGAGACAAGTATTTGAACGTTTGAGTAATGTTTTGGCTATGTAAGTGATGTGATGCAAAGCTGCCTAAGTGTGAATGATAGGCTGCTTACTTGTAAATTCTGTTTTGGCCACATAAAGTTGTTAAAAGAACTAGAATGTAATTCCTATGTGTAATGGACATATATGGTATAGCCTTGGAGGGCTTTCCCCTTGTGAATGAAGTGTTTGCATGGTTTGGAAAATTTGTATGGGCAAAATGGTCGAAAAGTTGCCAGAATTTTGACTCTGGACCTAAAGTTTAATATCTCCCTGTGTAGAATGAATCTTGGTATGAACTTTTAACCAAACTTAGAGGACATCCAGAGGGGTAAATTGGAATTGGGATTTCTGGATTTAGAGCCCTTTACCCAAAGATATGACGTTGCAACCTTGGCTGAGTTACTGTTTATTTGGTCAGAATTTTGTAACCAACTTCAAAAATCCATAACTTGGTCCATAGGTGGGCTATTGATTTAAAAAAAAATTCCTTGGTTTGCTCTAAGTCTCTACTTGATAATGAAGTAAAGAAAACATGGGGGTATGTGGCTAGAATGATACAGTTTTTTTGTGGAAGTTACAGATGCAGTAGCTGGTCACTCGAGCTTAACAAGATTGCCTAATGTGTGGAAGCCAAAACTAAGACTTGTGCTAGTGTTTTCCTTCTTAGCTGCCATGGTGTGCATGAAATGTGAATATGTGTGTGATGGTTGGACCAATATGCATGAGTTTACATAGTGCCCAAGAGGGGCGCTTGGGTATGCACACTAAGGGTAGTGTTTTGATGGCCTACAGAACATTACCAATCCTGGGAGTTTAAATGCACAATTTTGGCACCATAACTGGACTACCCCAAAGTGGGTAACAAAAACACTTGAGTGAATTCCCATCAAATAAATGAAGTACTTCTAATTTTCTTCCTTTTTATTTATTCATTTTCATTTCATTCATTTTTTTTGTCTGATTTTTTAACAAGGGTTTTTTCACATTGACTCATTTTGCCTTTTTCTTGAGGGAAAAGTAATCTTTAACAAACTAGAAATTCACTCAATCTTTAAAGGTCAAAAAAATGTGCAGGATTTATCCGAAGAACACCAAAACCATAACTACATAATCTCAACAATAAGTTCATAAGCCAGCATCCCCCCAAAACTTAACCATTGCTCACTCACATAACATACAAGTTTTTACCCTTGCCAAGCCCATACATGCAATGCTCAACTCACTTCAAGGATAAAAAAAAGGTAAATGAAAACGGGTATGGCTCAATTATGTGGGGTGAACAACAAATAAGGCTTAAAGGCTCAAACTAAGCGTTATGATAAAGGGTTAGCTATTTAGCTGTGTAGTTTAGCCCTAAATTGTCATTTTCATCCCTTATTTGTATGCAACAATTCATTTGGTAGAACAGGGTCCCAGGGCCCTAAATTTACTACCACTGGTAAGCTATTAAGGAGCTATGATCTCACTTAGGTTACAATTGGCTAGTTATTACTGATGAAGTATCTTAAATCATTATGTGCAACAAGTTACTTAGCCTACCCTGCATAGAAAATATGCATGCATCATTTTGGCTATGCAATAACAACCAAATAAAAGCAACATTGAAAATAGTGCCACAACAATTAGTGAAAACACAATTCAAAATGAGGCAAGACATAAAAATTTAGTTACTTTAACTTCAAGTAATAGCTTGTGCAAACATCTTAACTTTATATGCACTCAAATGTAACCTTAGTGTTATATACACAAATAGACACTAATAGCGGTGACACTTAGTATAAAGAATATACCATACATATACAAAAGACATAAGTTTACTGAGATCCATCCTTAACTATTCACCCAAGCAAATAAGCTTCAAGTGATAAGCCACACTTTCCTTGTGCTCACTTAGCCTTAAATTGAAAGGCAAACATTTTGGTCAATACCAACTTATTTTACAAGTAACTAAGAAACATAAGATTCCCTACTTAGAGAGTACCTTCTAACCAATAAAAATTAGCCTTAATAGCTGCCTCTTACTAATTGCTAAGCCCAACAAGCTGACTTAATACCTGCACAACACTTAAGGGATAAGTACTCTAAAGTACTCAGTAAAGTATTCATCACCTACAAGGGAAACAAAGGCAAGCATGAAAAGTGCAACAAACACACATATGACAAATAGAACAATCAAGCAACCAACAACACAACTTATAACAAGAATAAGAATAATAAATAATGCAAATAATGGATTAATGAAATATGCACATGCAAATGCACTTAGGACTTCCTTACACCGAAAGGTGCTGTAAACTGCCATGAGCTCAAATGGCTAGGGTACTTGGATACTGGCCCTCATATCCTATGCTAACATTTAACCAACCCCTATGAAGTCCTCTTACGGGTGCCTTAGAGTAAGCCATCACCAAGATCAAACCTAGCCCTCATTTGACGGGCTACTGAGAGTAAATTGTCACTTACTCACCTTTTACCCATCTCTTCCTTTTAACTTATTGTGCAGGGTAGCTGCCTTATGTGGATTGACTTGCCAAGCTCTTGGAGCTTAGATTAGGATTCCTTAGTGGCTTACTTACCAAACCACAAGGTTTGGTTGGTGTCCTTTTAGGTATCCTCTTCATTTCTCGAAGGTATAAGACCTCCCATTAAAGCCAACAAAGAATCCTAAACCTGCCTTAATCCCCTTAGTGCTCCCTTAACAACTTGAGCACTTTAACCTCCTTAGCTACCCTTCTTTACCCTACCTTAATGACACCACTTAGCTACCACTTAAATGATACAAAAATCCCTACTTAGGAATGAATTCTAGACCCAACTGAAGCTATGGAACTTCTTAGAATAGGTTAGGGATGATAACCAAGCAACTGAGGCATTCTAAGAACGCCTTAAGCTTGAGGGACTTGGACCTTGGTGACACCGCTGGCAACACATTGCCAAGGGAAACAATGCATGGCTTTTTTGAAGCACAGCTAGGAACATGTCTTCAATGTTGATGACACGTTTCCAATGGTTTGACAACATTTCATGCTATTATGCAATATTGCACAAAACTTGCTCAATCATTCAACTCCCAAAGCCAATTCAAATGGGTCTTGTTTTTACTTTATTCCCACATATAACACTACATTTCTATGCATTATTTAAGCTGAATTAACTTGAATTCCTTGCCTTGAATGAAAAATTTCCCAAATTAAGAAGCTATTCACCTCTAGCTCAACTTAGCTCCAATGGCTTCCAATTTTGATTTCTTTACAAATCAGGCACTATAATCACTTTGTCAAGACCATTTTTAACTCTTTGATGCCATTAAAACCAATCCATAGTTTAACAAGTGGCTTACCTCACGAATTTAGCTTGAAACCACTAAGAACAAGCTAGAACTTTGCTAATGCTCCATAATAGCTCAAATTCTTACTTGTGGCTTGTTATGATAGCTTTGAGGGCTTCAATTTCATGACAATCTTAGGCTAAAGTGAAGATTTGAGGTGGGCTACTATGGTGGAGGAGAGGGCTGTAGGTTAGGCTCATTGAAGGAGAACATGAATAGTGGAGCTCTAGCTTCAAAATATATTCTTTTAACCTAATCCCCAATTCACCTTTAATCTTCCTTAGCCTCTTAATTAACTTAACTAAGCTCCTCACTTAGGCTCTAATAAACTCTTTTCAACCCCCAATGAGAGAGTACTAACCTCTCCACTTAGCCTTTAAGCTAATCACGCATTTAAGGAAATCAAAACACTTAAGCCCTCAACTTTGCAACTTCGTGCATTTAACCCCCTCCTCATCATTTTTTGATTCTAATGAGTCATAACACTTACAGTCCTGACAATTTTAGTCACTTTCACTAACATGAAAATATTTTTTTTTTGAAATTACCACCATGCCACCAACTTTGGTTAAAATTACTATTTTGCCCTTTGAAACTCTTAGGTGTCAATTTACACTTGGGAACCCTTATGGAGCTTACTTTAGTTGCTTGATTTGCTTAATAACACACTTAATTTAAGGGTTAAGTTTGGGATTCACTTACCTTGGTGTCCGAACTAGGTGAAGGGCTTGGACAGCCTTTACAATTCAGGTATGAAGGGGGTCCATAACCAAATTAAGGGTTCCATACACAAAACAAGCACCACTTCAAAGAAAGAAATTGTCCATAGCGTAAGTGTATCACACGAAGTTTAAAGACTCACTTAGCATTAAAAACAACCTAAGAATGCAACTATATGACCTTACATTAGCAAAACTTAGCAGGTGTCTTACAACCTAAGGGTTCTATACACAAAGTTTCTACCATTAAAAACAAGTGAAAACCTTTTTTTCACTTAGCAAAACTTATAGGTGTCTTAACTTTGAGAAAGAAGTCAATCAATCATGATAAAGGGTACATATTAGGTTCTTAAATGCACACAACCTAGGAATGCAACTATATGCCCTTACATTAGTCCTAAATGCCTAATGCAAAGAATTATACGTGCAAGCTGGTAAACTAAATGTCACGCAAACACACAAAGTCATAAGCTAAGAAATCAAACCACAACAATCAAAGAACTATCCAAGTACTCAACAACAAGCAACTCCCACAAACTTAAAGCATGCATTGTCCCATTGTAAGAAAATGTAAGAATGAAAGAGAGCTTGAAGAATCGTGCCTAAGGAAGTGAGGTAGTCTCACCTCCATCTAGTCCTCCTACATGTCATGGTCATCAAAAAAGTCACTAGTAGTAGGATCAGAGGCGGAGAAAGAAGATGGGTCTTGGCTCAAGTCATGCTAGATGAAGTGAGGGTAGAAAGACGAGGCTGAAATCATGGTAGGTTGGGGTGCTCCTACATTGCCCCCTACTTGACTTAGGCTGAAGTCATCTTTGCATACCCGGCCAATAGTGAAAAGCCCTCTCAGGCCTTGGTACAAAAATAAGTAAACTAACCTTCCAAATGATCAACATGTTACCACTTCACAAAAATGGGAGAATTACAAATGTGGCATAATGGTAAAAAACCATTATATTGTGTAATTCTCATAATAGTGATTGAAGTGTGAGGGCTAAAGGCATGATCAACACATCCTTAAAAGTGTTCAAAGTTGGTAACTTGGCCCCCAAGAAAAGCATTAAGGATTGCTTGTTTCTCAAGCAACCTATGGACTTTTTTGTAAGATTTTGGAAATTTGGGTACTCAATTTTAAAACTTTAACAGAAGAGATTTGGAGAGTTATCAGAAGGATATAAATGGTATGAAAGTGCTATTAGAAGACCAAATTGCTTATGGAAGACAACTACGGGCAAAGAAAACACAAAAATGCATAAAGGACCTAAGTGTTCTAATGTAGGCTTTAAGATGTGTATGTCTTTGACTTAACTCAAATGGTGAAATTTTATGGTTATCCCACACTAGGGAGGGTAGCTAAAGCATGAGATAAGGAAGTCAAATATGGGCCATGAGTTTAAGGCTAAGAAACCATGGTTTGGAAGTAAGGAAAATAACATAAAGCAAGGTTAAGACTACATAAGTGTGTTTAGTGTTCTTTTGACCATTTAAGTAGTCAAGATCATCTCTTCTTCCCTCATATTTGGCCATACCAGCCAAAGGATGCAGCCCACCCTCCTCTACACTTTTTCCATAGCCACCATACCTTCAAACCTAAAGCTACTTGAAATTGAAGGCAAAAGGAAGCAATTGGAAGCAAACTAGAGCAATTGCTTGGGTGCTTCAAGGATGAAGCTTAAAATTCGGCCTACCCATCTTGGTAAGGGTTCTCTTGCTGTCATGGATTGTTTACTGTATTTTCAAGCATTCATGGAGCTAGGGCTAAGTATGGAAGAGAACCATGAGCTTGATGAACCAAATCTAGTGAGAGGAGTGCACTTATTGAAGGTTTTCTGACCTAGTGTGAAGTGCACAGTGATGACAGCTAATTGAAAGGTTTCTAGACCCCAAAGTTAATAGTAACTAGTGTTAAAACTCTCTTAAGACCAAGCTTAAGCTTAAGGAGGGCTGCCATAGTGATTTACTTAAGTTTATTGCATGTTTTATGGACTAACCTATGGTTTATGTTGCTACCGCATTTCATGTTTTGTTGGTTGTGAATGGCTGCTGCATTTGGTTGCTATATCTTATACATATGCATTGCTATTTTATTTTTTAGTGTATTTGGATTCAGGTTTTAATGAGGGTCACATTTCCTTAAGAGTGCAAGTGTTACCCTTACTAAGTTTCACAATGAAACTTATTCCCCTCAAATCTGCCCATTTCAAGTCTAGCAGAAAAATCACATTCAAAATGACCTTTTCAGTTTGAGTTTTGGTCTGAAATTTTAAGTACTTAAACTTACATATGTCTAGTTGTTATATTGAAATTTTGGTGATTTTAGGAGCACATTTGTTATTTTTAGTGATGGTGCTTATTGTGTTATGCAGCAGCTGTCCAACATCCTATTTCTGGAGTCCATTGTGTGCCAGGCACTCCTGTAACATAGGGTGCATATTTAGCTAATTTAAGACCATTATGAAGTTCATGTATACATGTACATATAGTGTATGTAAAATGAGACAAGTATGTGAACAGTTGAGTAATGTTTTGGCTATGTATGTGATATGGTGCAAAGCTACCTAAGTGTGAATGATAGGCTGCTTACTTGTAAATTCTATTTTGGCCACATATTGTTGTTAAATGCAAGAGCATGTATTAAATACATGTATTGGACATATATAGGATAGCCTTGGAGGGCTTACCCCTTGTGAATGAAGTGTTTGCATGGTTTGGAAAATTTGTATGAGCAAAATGGTCTAAAAGTGACCAGATTTTTGACCCTGCACCTAAAATTTAATATCTCCATGTGCAAAATGAATCTTGTTATGAAATTTTGACCATATCTAGACCACATCTATAAGTTTAACTGGGATTTATATCTTATGAATTTGGAGCTTTGTTTCAAAAGCTATGATGTTGCAAAGTTGGCTAAGTTATTGTTCATTTGGTCAGAATTTTGTAACCAATTTAAAAAATCCATAACTTGGTCCATAGGTGGGATATTGATGTAAAGCCAAATTCCTTGGTTTGCTTAAAGACTCTAATTGATAATGAAGAAAATAAAATACAGGGTTACATGGCTAGATTAAAACAGTTTTTTTGGAAGAAGTTTTAGGTGTAGTGGCTGGTCACTTACACTTAATAGGATTGCCTAATGTGTGGCAGTCAAGATTAAGACTTGTGCTAGCGTTTTCCTTCCTTGCTGCCATGGTGTGCATAAAATGTGAATATGTGTGCAATGGTTGGACCAATATGCAACCATTTACATCTTGACCAAGAAGGCCACTTGGGTATGCATACTAAGGGTATTGTTCTAATGGCCTATAGAACATACCAATCTTGTGAGTTTTAAATGCAAAATTTTGGCACCATAACTGTACTATCACAGAGTAGGTGACACAACTCATGATAGAACATCATCTCAAAGCCCAACAATGGAAAGATAAATCTTGTCTAGGGCAATGGCAAGAGCTTCGTTTGAATTTTGCACGGGATTGATGAGAAGCTCCTCTTGGGGTGGTGCTTCTCCCTCTCAACCTACCGGGTCTTGGGCCTCTTTATCTTCTTCCTATTGGTTCTCTTCCTCTTCACCCCTCGCTGCTTCATATCCACATAACTTGCTCAAGGAGATGTCCATGGGTGTGGGACCGAAGATGAGTGGATCCTTCGGCTAATGTACTTAGGCCTTCACCAAAAGCTCCATAATCAATTATGGAAACAGGGAGATTACCTCTTCTTGTTTTTGCTTCATTACTCATATTCTATGCAATGTAAGCTCCCACATCAAGCCAGTAATTAAAGGCAACACAAAAGAAGATTTGACCTCGGTCCAAAGTTATATGAGTTGGATGAGTAAAGGGTATGAGCAGGCATTGATGAAGTAATTCTACACCTTTATTTCTGGCTTAAGGAATGAGGAAGCAAATAGGATCATCCACTCAGAGTTGCCCTTACTATGAGTCCAAGGCACAACCCACCCACTTGTCCTACTTGTCATCCAATCATATCCATCATCTTAAGGAGGGTTTCCAATCTCAAGAATGATCCTAGGGTGATTGTTGATGTAAATGGGTGCACTCTTCATCATCCTCCCTTGAATTACCACTGTCTTGGCCAAATGGTGTTTGGGTTAGGTGGCACTCAAGTTGGCACAGAACTCTGCCACAAGTGCCCAAGAAACCATGGTGCATGGTGTGGTTCACCATGTCTTCCAAGCTCTCCGCTCCACCACTACTAAGATTTTGGTATTTTCTGGTGCTCCAAGATTGATTCCCCTTTCAATTGCTAGCTTCCCTTTTACAAAACACTCAAAAAACTCTTCGGCCTTTTTGTTGACAAATCGAGGGTATTCTATGACCGGCTAACGGGAACACTCCTCCCATGTCCTTTTGCGTTTCTCTTGTCCTATTTCCTTGTCTACCTCCTTTTCCTTTGGTAATTCTTCTTGCCATTGTTCTACATCAACCAACAACACATATAAGATCTCATCCATGGTAATGTTCCACAATTTAAATTTAAGGCACAAGCACCCAATTAAACACTTATAACTTTTACTAAAGTTTACACCACTATTCACATCCACAAACAATCACTTTGAACAAACTATGAACCTTAGGGCATGAATTTATTTAGGCAAAGAAGCTTATCATGACATTATTGAAAGATATGCCATACCAACTCTATGAAGCTATCAGCACTAACAAATGTGCATCAAAGCAAGGATGAAAGCTTGAACCATCATTTATGCACTACCCAGTTGCTACTTATATCAATATATACAACCAACTAAGCCCACATGTGAAAAGGTAAGTCCATGAACATGTATAAACAAAACAAGTCATGATGACAAAGCAAAATTTTCATGATTTTTCAACAAGCAATCAAGCATTCAGGCATATATGGAAGGTTCAATCACTTAGTGTACAACACCTAGGGGCAATAGAATCAAAGAACTAATGCAATGAACCCCCACAGGAAGCTACATTATACTCCCAAGACCTTTATGGTGAAATAGCCCAAGTTCATATTCTTGAGTTTCCAGAAAATGTGCAAGCTCAAATTATTACACTGTGCTCAAATTAATCACTAGACTTGTTAGACTCATTCAACTAAGGGATAATTACAATTTGTCCCATGAGGTTTACTTATAATTACACTTTGCCCTTTCCTGATCTAGAAATACATATTTTTCCCTTGCTTTTTTAATACAGTTCAACAACAACTTCTGAAATATTAATTTAGATATTGCGATAATCATCCTCTAGTAATTTCAATCTGTATGGTATCTTTTTTATAGTTAATGGACATTTTAAATTATCAGTTTTTTCTTTCTATATTTCTTTTAGTTTTAAAATAGTATTTCCAAGCTATGATTTTGGTGTTAGATAGTTGTTTCTAAGCATGAAAGCACTTCCTCTTCAACATATATATCAAGAACAATCATGTAATCACTTAAAAACACCAAAAATTGCAACTTTGCACCATACCTTACTCATACCCAAAACCTAACATTTTAACACTTTTATGCAAAAATAATGAAAGAAAGCAAATGAAAATCACTTACTTGAGTCTTATTTGTGCAGAAATCAGCAAGAAAATCAAGCTGTAGAGCTCATAGAAAGACTAGGGTTTGAGCTTATAAAGATTTTGGAAGGGTAAGAGTGTTTTGTGTGTGCAAGCAATTGGGAAAGAATGATTTACTTTTAAGGTTTAGGTGTCTAGCACCTAGGCTCTAGGAGTAGGCTCCCTAGCACCGAGGCACCTAGCTTCAGGAAGCCTCTGCTGGTTATTTTACACTTTGGCGCCTAGTCTCCAACTGGGGCTAAGGTGCCCACGTTCACAAAAAACCTCAAATTTTTGCTCCTATTTTATAAATTTGTTCAATCTTATCCCCATGTTTACCTTTTGTAAAAATTCATTCACAAGAAATTTCCAAAGTGTTGAGTATTTCATTATTCTTCCCACCTATAAAAATCATAGAATTGCTTCCCATTATTTAAGATAAAAGTGCAGCAATTATAAAAAAAATAATATGTTATCTAAATACAAATGAAATGTCGGGGTGCCTCCTAATGAGCACTAAATTTAACATATTTAGCTAGACGACTTCCTTTTTTGTGATGATTCAAGTGGTTGGATCCACGAAGCAAAGCTTACCAGAAATTTATGGCTTCTCTCCATAACAATGGTTTAATCTTTGCCTTTTACTTAAAATGTCCTTTCATCATTCACCCTTAACTTGATAACTGCATCAGGTGTGACATTTTCCACCAAAAAGGAACCTAACCACCTTGATTTCAACTTACTTAGAAGTAACTTGAGCCTTGAATTAAAAAGCAATACTTTTTGACCTAGAATAAACTCTCTCCTCATAATAAGTTTGCCCAACCACATCTTTGTCTTCTCCTTGTACAACTTGGCACTTTCATTAGCTTCTCGATGAAACTCATCAATCTCATTCAACTAGTGAAGTCTCTTCTCACCTACTTCCTTCAAATCAAAGTTAAGCCTCTTGATTGCCCAATATGCATGATGTTCAAGCTCAACCAGTAAGTGACAAGGCTTCCAAACACAAAGCCTATAAGGAGACATTTAGATCGGTGCCTTGTAGGCAATCTGATAAGCCCAAAAACCATCATCCAACATCTTTGCCTAATCTTTCCTTGTGCCATTTACCATCTTCTCAAGAATTTTCTTGATTTTTTTATTTGACACCTCGACTTGGCCATTTGGTTGTGGATGATAAGGAAGAGCCATCTTGTGTCTCACACTATACTTGGCCAACAATTGTGCAAAGATCTTGTTGCAAAAATGGAAACCACCATCATTCACTATGGCTCTTGGAGTGCCAAAATGGAAGAAATATGTTCGTTTGGAAGAACTTGACCACCACCTTGGCATCATTTGTAATTGTGGCAATAGCTTCAACCCATTTGGAGACATAATCCATGATCAATAATATATAAAAGCAACCAAAGAAGGATGGAAATGGTCCCATGAAGTTTATACCCCACACATCAAATATCTCAACCTCTAAAATGTTGGTGAGTGCCAGCTCATGTATTCTAGAAATATTTCCTACTCTTTGACAGTTGTTACAAGTCTTGACAAAGACAAAACAATCCTTGAAAGGAGAAGACTAATAAAAACCCGATTGCAGTACCTTTGCGGCGGTGCTTGTTAGTCCAAAATTTCCACCATAAGGAAATAAGTGGCAATGATGAATTATATCCAACACTTCTTCCTTAGGAACACACCTCCTAATAACTTAGTCAGGACACCTCTTGAATAGAAAAAGTTCATCTAACAAATAATGGTGCACATCCACTATGAACTTTGTAATGGCCGAATTTGGTTATTTTATATTTTTCTATTTATTTATTATTTTTGAAAAAAAAAATCTTACTGACCATTTGATTGTTTCAAGTGAGACGATGTTGGATTTAAAATTTTGGACAAGAATTTTAGTCCAAAATTGTAAGGGGATGATTTTAGGAAGTTCTAGCTTGGGGCTTAGAGCAAGGCCCATTGGATTTTCCAATCAATTCGGTGAACCCAGAAGCCCAAAAAATAACCTTTACCCAAAGATGGCCATTACACTTTTCTCTACTATTAATTTAAAGACAAGTGGCACAATCTTATGCACCTGACTTTCCTATAAATAACCTTTACTTTCCTTATGGAAAATAGGGCCATATTTTTGCAAAGAGCTCTCATATTACTTCATTTTTCCCCACACTCTTATTTGCTTCTGCTAGGCCTTTTTATCTTATATAATTTCATACTTCATTTTTCCTAGCATTTTATTTGCCCGGGCTATTATTCATTATTTTGCCTGAGATCTTTTCTCTACCCATTCCCCTGAGTTTGCCGGGTTGCTTGCTCCTCTTCCCTATTGGCTCCTAATCATCTTCTTTCCCCTTCGTGTGTAACACTTTGCTCTCTTCCACAAATAACCCTCACTTACATTTTGGTGACTCCACTAATGAAGGCATGATTACATAGAAAAGAGGTCATGTCAGATGGCAATGATGAAAACAACACTACTTGCTCAAGGTCGTCTCCTATTGCTGATGTTCTGCAGTACGTGGCTTAGTTACTAGAAATGTTCTAGGCATCACAAGAGTGCATGTTGAATACTATAAAGGAGAGCAATCAAGTGGTATCAATACATTGGCCAATCTATCACTGCCACAAATTGGGGCATCAGGCCAAACGTGACAAGTTAATCCACCATTGTCACTGACAAATTCAACAGTTACTGTAAGTTATTCTATCATCTTTACTACTATTTATGAAGGCTTACCTATTGTTACCATGTGGTCTTGCAACTAATAAATCCTAGAATTGGAAGTTCAACTCCTAGCACTGGAGGTTTTATGCCTGGCACAAGTTCACAGGTTTTGCCGATAATTAATCAATTCCCACCACCGCTCATATTTCCTCATTTAACACATGAGGAGTTACTTTAGTTACTGGAACAACGGCAAGAGTAGGCATTTTATCTTGAGATGGAGATCAAAGTTTTATATCTGCCATATGTCATTGAAAAGCCAGACCTGAGAGATTATTCTAGTATGAGTTTCCCTATATTCAATGGCAAGGCGGGCAATGCCAAGAAGCGTGTGCTATGCTTCATTGAGATGTGTCTTGCATACAACCTGGATGATGATTTGAAATTAAATAAGTTCTCTAAGTCTTTGTCTAAGAAGGCTTACACTTGGCATGCCAACCTCGCTCCAGGCTCAATGGAAACTTGGGGACACATGTGCAAGCTATTCAAAGGGAATTTTTTTTTAACTTAGGAGAAAGTTACTTTGGTGGACCTTGGTCGGTAATGCCAATATTTTAAAGAAGATCCTCTTATTTATGTACAACAATTCCGTGAAAGGGTTCTTGATTGTCAAGAATCTTATGACGAACTAGAGCTTGTGAAAGTCTACATCTCAAGTATGTTTCATGAATATAGAATTCATCTTGAAAACATACAATTGCCTTCTTTTTCTACGTTAGTAGAAGCTGCTTGGTGAACTAGCAATTTTCTTCCAATGAAAAAGGATGGTGAAGGTAGTTACTCAAAGCGCCTGTTTGTGAATGTTGTTATGCAAGAAGCACAAAATGGAGGTGGAAAAAGGTTTCAAAAATGGCCTCATAAAAATTTTGACATACCTCCATCTTTTCCTTGTTCCATGAATAAAGTTTATGCCTTACTGGATGAATGGATAAAAGATGAGGAGATTCATCTACCTCAACTGCCAAAGATGCCAACAAATTAAGACCACGTTGATCCAAAATATTGTAGATATCATCATCGAGTATGTCATCCAACCTCTGCGTGTTAGAATTTGTGGTGCTTCTTTCATAATAAGCTTGACAAAAAGGAGGTTGTCCTTGAAAGTGGAGAAGTTCATAAAAATCCTTTGCCTACTCACAATGCAAGGCAAGGCCAAGTTAATGCTATTGTTGGCCATATTCATGCTATTGTTGGCCATATTCATGCTATTGTTCATTCTTTGTCTAATGAAGAAAATTTTTCTCGATTGCTTTTGCCACCGCCAAAGAAGCAAGATGGGCAAGATGATGAGATCTCTATTTCTAATGTTGAACATTTTCTCATGGGTACTATGACCTTTAGAAATTTCTTTGATATTATGAGGCCAAACAAGCTGCTACTATTGTTATTTGTTGTATTTCTATCGGAAAATATGAGATTTCTCATTTAAATCATCAACAGATTGGCCACCCAGATAACATGGCCCACCACCAAATCTTTTTTTTTTGTGAAGATTATTGTGTTGAGAATTGTGATCACAATAAGCCTTTATATGTGGAGTCTTATTTAAATGGTTATCCAATGATGAGAACCATGTTGGATCAAGGCGCCTCTATCAATGTCATACCATTATCTACTTTTAAATAATAAAATATAGACATTTATTGCCTTGCTTAGCGGCCAATCACTATTGAAGGTTTCAATAAACAAGCTATGCCCATGATGGGCTATGTGATTGTTGAGTTGAAAGTGGGACCAGTGTGAGGCCTAGTTCATTTTTATCATATGGATTCACCCACTAGTTATCATCTCTTATTGGGTAGAAAATAGATGCATACATATCATATTATTCCTTCGATTGAGCATCAGGGTGTGAAGAAGTTTGGCACGGCAAAGAAATTTTTATTTATGGTGTGGATGCTCTTTTTGAGCTCTATAAGTCTCACTTGGCTGAAGCTACCTTTTATGATGCTTTCACTAAAGAATGTGAAATGTCATCCCTTTGGCAAGATGTGTTCCTCTGCCACAGTGGAAAGATTTTTATATATATCTCTCAGCAAATGCAGTTAGGGCATTATTCTATTGCAACAAGATGTTGATCTCCTACTTTCCTATTAGTGAATGCATTGAGAAGATTTTTATAGCTCTCTCCGAGCTAATGCAATGACGGCATTATTCATTCAAATGAGATGTCGATCTCTTACCTCCTTCTTAGCGAATGTATTAGGAAGATTTTTATAGCTCTATTTTAGCGAATGCATTGATGGCACTATTTATTTAAATGAGATGTCGATCTTTTGCTTCCCTGTTAGTGAAGGCATTGGGAAGATTTTTATAGCTCTCTCTTAGCGAATGTACTGAGGACACTATTTTCTACAATAAGATGTCAATCTCTTGCCTTCCTTTTACCGAATGGATTGGGATGGTGTTTCTATTATTTTCTTTGGAAAGATTTTTGGCCTAAGTCATGCCAAGAGCTCATATTGGAGTTTTGCCAAGAAACCAAGTAAGTAGTTTTATTATTTAAATTATTGTGTTCATGCAAATACTGAAATAAAAGAGGTATGTGCCTCACTTTCAATGAAAGAGATAATTTGTTTCATGAATGTCAAACAGAAAAAAGTAGCATCTAGACATTGCCTACCAGGGACTTATTCTTCCTAAGCAGAAAGTGGGAGTATGTCCTTAAAAGAAATAATCTCCTTCATGGCCACTAATTTCGATGCTATTTGTTTCTCCTGGTCTTCATAAATTTTGTTTGTTTCCACCAGACAACTAATCTAATTCTCCACATATGCCAATTGGGCAGTTAAGGAAGCTTTCTCTTCCTCAAGATACTTAAGCTTTTAAGATATTTCTTGTTTTTCATCTTTTATGTTTTGTAGCTCAAGCTGACAATCCTCTACTGAAGCTGCTTTTCTTATTTGTTGGATGATAGGTTGTAACTTTTCTAACTTGAATTTAGAATCTTCAAGCATCTACATGAGCAAAATAATGTCATTTTGTTTATTTTTAGCCTATCATGAATAATATATGAAAAAAAAATCATCTCAACGCATACCCCAAAAGCCTCATTGGCTTCACATATTTCTTCAATTGATAAAGTGCAAAAATCTCTTTCTAGCAATGGTAATGTATCAGCGAAAGTGCTAAGCATTTTTTGCAAATTTCTTTTACTTCGAATCTTGTTGGCAGAAAAGAAATCACCCTTTCCATCAAAGATGGCAAGTAGGTAACGATGCTACAACTTTGTCACTTGAATTGTTACCACCTCAACAAATGAGAAAATTACGGTATAAAGGCATAATGGTTATAAACCATTATATAGCATAATTTTCACCATAGTGAATGAAATGTGAGGGGTAAAATGAATAATCTACACCTCCCTAAAAGATTACAATGGTTACTTGGTACTAAAGGAAGCCCTAAAGGATTGCTTGTTTTACAAGTGATCTATGGGTCTTATTGCAAGATTTCAAGATTTGGGTACTCAATTGTACAATTCTAAAAGAGAGATTTGGAAGGATTTGAATTCTATGGAAGCAATTTTTGGAGGCTAAATTGCATAAAGGAAAGAAAAGCCATTATTCAAGAACCTAGGACAACTAGGTGTACAATTGTTCACAAAAATAACTTATGGATGGGATGATTTTTGACAATAGTCAAAGGTGGCCATTTCTAGCATTATCCCAGCCTTTTATTTCCAGGTTCTAAGGTCAAAAAGGTAGGCTAAAGATTAGCCAAAAAGTCTTTGTTTAAGATATACTTATAGTGACCTAAGTGAGGGTTAAGGTTAAACTAATCAAGTCAAGTAAAATATCTTGATTTCTTGTCATTTCCTGCCCATTTTTGTCCCCAACTATGCAAAACCTATTCCTTAGCTCCTCCATAAGCTTCCATAGCCACCATAGCTCAATCTCCCAAGAAATCACAAAGGAAGGCAATCAGTGCAACAAGAAAGAGAAAAACCCTAGTTTTCAGGTTTATTGTGTATCTCTTGAAGATTTTAGCCTTCAAAGCTTAGGTAAGGGTTTTATCTTTATGTTTCATGGTTGTTTACTATCTTAAGATGATGATCAAGCATCCATGAAGCTATGACCATGCTTGGAAGAGAGCAAAAAGCTCAAGGAACCAAGTATGGGTTAAGGGGGAGTGCATGAACAAGGCTCCAGCCTTACTGTTTTTCATACACTAAGATGGCAGTGTTTACAGAGGTTTCTAAATCCCAAGTTAGTACTAACTAAGACCAATTAACCTCCTAAGACCAAGCACTAGCTTGAGGAGGGCTGCCATAGTGATTACATATTGTTTATTTGATTGTTTATGGACTAACCCTAATGATGTATTGCTGCCAGCATTGCATTTGATTGTGTTCTGTTTGTTTGTGCATTTGGATGGCTATATTTTTGTATATGTGCTTTTTTTTTATGTCTTTATGTCTTTTTATTTCGGGCATGTTGCTGGGAATTCAAGTTTCTAATGATAAGCCCTTACTAAGTTTCTTCAAAGAAACTTACCCCTTTTCTGTCCATTTCAGGAGCACCTGAAAGATAGCATTCAAAATAATAGCTGTCGTGTGAATTTATTTGTGAAATTTCATATATATTAACTCCCATATTTTTGGTTGTAAACTAGAAATTTTCATGATTTTTGGAGCAAATTAGCTATTTTTAGTAATGGTACTTTCTGCCTTACGCAGCAGCTGGTCCCTTCAAGTTTCTGGAGTTCTTAGTGCTTTTGAAGTTCTCCAACAAGCTTAGTGTACGTATTAAATAAGTTATTGTCATGTATGTGGTGCATAAATGCATGTACATGATCTGGGTATGTTGTATGTGTAGTGTGAGAAGGATATATGGATCAATGGAGTGTGGTTTGAAGTGTGTATACAATGCTGCCCATATGGTGTTTATGGGCTGTTTTGATGACATTTTTATGAATGATGGTTAGAAGGACTCAAAATTCAGGGGAATGGTTTTTCCATATGTGTAAAACATATATGGACACTACCAAGTGGGTTCTTCACCTGGAAATGAAGTGTATGAATATTATGAAATTTTGTTTGGGCATAATGGTCAATAGTGGCTAAAATTTGGTACCCTGTACTCCACCTGCCATAACTTTCTGTACATAAAGAATTTGGCTATGAAAGGTTGACCAAACTTAGAAAACTTCAAGAGGAATAACTTGGCTTTTGAATCATTAGATTTGGTACCATTTGGCTAGAGTTATAAGCTGTCAAAGTGTTCATATAGTCATTTTTACCTAGTTAAGTGTAAGATACATAATTGTAAACTTAGATGGATTTAATGTCTCAAACATGTTTCCCTATGAAGGTTTAAGGGTATTAAAGGGTTTAAAACCTTTAGGGCATAGGAGAATACAAGTAGAATTTGAGTTGGACACGGTATGAATGTTTGGAAAAAAAATGCACACCAATAGCATCACGTGTGCATATGATTGTACATGCACTTGGGGATTTTACTCAAATTTCATATTGGTTAGGAATAAAGAATTTCATTGTCATCATTACTTCTAGATGAAATTGTATGTGAAAATTTGTGTGATGGTTGGACCAATATACACATCTTTGCATAATGACTAAGAGAGCCACTTGGGTAAATATAGTGCACATGTTCTGCTTGGCCTACAGGACATGGACTGCCTGGGGCTTGAGCTCACTAAAATTGATCACTGTATTTAAATACTCAAAGTGGTAACATGAATACCATAAAACTCAATAAGATTAGCTTCTGCAGCAGTACTTGTGTCTCTCGTCGAAGCTGGGGGAGGAGTAGTGCAGAGTAGTAAATCAATATTATGGGCAAGTTGTGAGTCGATGCAAATATTATTAATTGACTCAGGTGGTAAGTTTGTGGATTGTGTTAATTTGCCTCGTTCAGATGTACAAGAATTTTGGCTAAGTTTTGTGAGTGATTTGCCAGCAGTGGTTCACCTTTTACTCACTCCATGTTTTGATCTCAACGTTCAAAAGCCAACCTTTAGGGAAAATGATAATGCCATAAATGGTGTTTGTGCCTATATTTTTTTCAATGAAAAAAAAAATAGAACGAAGGTTAGTTTGTTTGAATGAGATATCAATAAGCAATGGTGTGAAAAATTTTTGGCTTGCCTGAGTTACGGTAGCAATTGGGGACATATCCTTACAATCATCTAGGGGTACATTGGTATTGTCTTCTTTAGTCTCCAAATTAACATCAAGGCCAGTCTTAAGTATAAGGAAAGAAACTTCAGTGTTATTTTCATCATGCCCTTCTGACTTTGCAAGCTTATTAGAGGTTTCAACCTCATTCTCAGCACTCTCTACTTCAGTTTCATCATTTGATCCTTCGGCCTAATATATATATATATATATATTCGATAAAGGTGTTAGGGGGTTACATCAATTACCTCTATATAGATCACCATCTTTTTGGCTTTCTTAATGGCTGGCTTATCACTTAAGCTTGCTGGCATCTGTTTTCTTTTGCCTGAGGTAGGAGCATTCCCTTTGTTATGGAATAATCGTAAAGAGACATCATGATCATCCACAATAAGGAAGGACTTAGTTATGCCCTTAGTCTGTTTTTTGAATTCCATGAAGGCTTCCATGGTATAAGAGAACTGAGATAACCACTATGGACTCCAATAGCTATGCCATTTTATGCCTAGAAAGTATACATTTTTCTCATGTGGCTGATTCTTCAAGGCACTTATAGTAAGAAACTGAGCCTTACTTTGCTGTATTGTTATGTCTTTGAAAAGTCTACTAGCAGCATGGGGAATTCCTTGGTCATACCCGAATTGCCTGGCCACCCGGTGTGAATTATAAGCAACTAGCTCCTTATCATTTCGACAATATGGTGATGGGTGTAAGTTCATCAAGTTGACCAACATGGTCGGGCATGACCATGTGAAGAATAATAGAGCATTGCTTCCCTATTTTTCTTCTCATTCCTCAATAGTTCTTGTATTTGCCGTGTAGCCTTGTCTTGGATAGAAAACTGTTGATGAGGCAAACCCCTTTATGTCAATCAAGTAAAGTTGGAAGACAAAGGCTGATTCTTCATCAATAGAGAACAAAAAGATTTCCTGGAGGATGGTTGTTCCAAGCCAATGCCTGAAAAGGATTCTCTTCTATGTCGGAGACAACTTCAGGGGTACAAAGCTTGAATCTCTCATTGAGGAAGAGTTGCAAAAACATGAAGTCTATTGATGTTACCTAGTCAAACCTGTTGAGAATATGTTAAGGCATTGAAATCACCATAAAAAAAATTGAAGAAAATCCCAATACCTGCCCATGGAATGAAAGATGGCATGGGAGTACTCATCAAGTCTCCTGTATAAAGAGCCCAAGTACAATGGGCCAAGTGCCAGCTTTTTCCCCTGTGCTAATTTGATGGTGAAAAGAAAACCTCTGCAGAGACTCCATCTTTAGATGTGCCAGGGAAAAGAAATTTGCACACCCAGAATGCAAGAAAGACTTCCAATTTGTAACCACAATTCGCTCCCTCCTCGGGAATTATGGAGCCATCAATGTCTAGTTGCTCGAAGTAAAAATTTAGCCATATGTCATAAGGGTAGAATTTGGCTCCAATTTTTGTTGCCTTCCTGGACTCATCAATATCCTCCGTTAAGCTCTTATAGAGGCATGCTTCATCATTGGCCAACTTATCTGACATGCTTTTTGCTCCAAAAGTCCTCAAGGCCAAGAGAACTTTTACATCTTCTAAAGTTTGTGTGAATTCCCCCCATGCTATGACAAAGGTATTCGTACCAATACTCTACCTCGACAAGAGATTCCTCCATATTGAGACCTTCTTGGAAACAAGCAATTCAAGTCCCGAGATATTTTGATGGCACGAACAATATTGACATTTTTCAAAACGTCATAATACTTTTTATTGTGAAGAATTTTGTCAACCCATTCTGACCAGCCGGCAGCATATCTATCTGGCACACCAAGCTTGGGGTTTAAGAAAGGTACTTCTTTCCTTTCATTCTTTAATCATAACACTGACTCTGGCAGAATGAATTTAGGTGGGTCCAGGTTATCCTGCACCACAAATTTCCAACAGCTTGTAGATAGAATTTCTCTCTTTCTTCTAGTTGGACAAAAGTTATCTTCAAGGAACATTGGGTCAATCCAATTTGTCTCATCTACCGGTAGTGGCCAACGCACATTACGATGAACTAGTGGTTTGGGTAAATTATTTCATGCTTCTTTGTTCATCTTCCTTTTCCTTTTGCCTGACTAGGTATATGACTTTCCTCCTTGGATTGAACAAAGGTGATATCTACAATCAAATAAGAATAAAATATAAATTATTGATACTATATAAATGCATGCAAAATTATGCCAAAAACTATACACTATTGCATGTGTAATTGTTATTCCACTTACTAGAAACTAACATATTTCTCCATTATAACTTTTGAAAGAATTAGAAAAAAGAAAATTAAAAAAAAAGGAGTTGTCATTCAGTTGCTTGTGGCTCCTAAATTGCCCTAACTTGTGTGGATGAAAAGGCGAGCTTGATTCGCTGTCAAAATGGTGGAGAAAAGAAAAGTTGAAATTCAAAAGGGGAAAGCTAAAAAGCATGAAAGAAAAAAAAATGAAGCAAAACGAAATTACCAGAGAGAAAAAGAAGACGGAAGGAAAATTGGAGCACAAGAGAATTGGTCTGATGACCTTTTAACCTTCCGCAAGTGTGCGCACAAGCAAGGAAAGTATCTTTCCTTCCTTTTTTAATTCATTCGGCTAAGGAAACATAGCTTTAAAGCAAGATTCGGCCTTTAAATAATAATAAAAAAATGAGCTATTAAATAAAGAGAGATATTTATTAATTAATGTTAGTATTTATTTTTTCTTTATTTTGTCATTTAATTTTTTATATCGATAGATATTATATTAACAAAATTAAAGTGCAAGATCTTGGGTTTTGCTCCCTTAATTTATAATGATGCAGGTTTCAATATTACTCATGGAATTATTAAAGTTATTCCATGTCCATGCAATAATCAAATGGTAACATCTATCTTATATCTTTCATGCATACGAATCATTTCATGCTCCATATGCAGCAGGGCAAAATGTAACAGTGGAATTTGGTTATTTTCTATTTATCTATTTATTTATTATTTACGAAAAAATAATCTTACTGACCTTTTGATTGTTCCAGGTTAGATGATGTCAGATTTAAAATTTTGGCCAAGAATTTTAGTCCGACATCATAACGGAATGATTTTAGGGAGTTCTGGCTTGATGGGTTCGGAGCAAGGCATGTTGGATTTTCGAACCGACCTGGTAAACCCAGAAGCCCAAAATGTAGCTTTTCCCAAAGATGACCGTTAAACTTTTCTCTACCATTGATTTAAAGACAAGTGGTGCAATCCTACGTGCCTGACTTTCCTATAAACAGCCTTTACTTTCCTTATGAAAAAAGGGGCCATATTTTTACAAAGAGCTTTCATATTACTTCATTTTTCCCCACACTCTTTTTTGCTTCTGCCAGGCCTTTTTATTTTATATAAGTTAACACTTAATTTTGCTTGGCATTTTATTTTACCCGGCCTATTATTCATTATTTTTCCTAAGATCTTTTCTCCTGCCACTCCCTTGAGTTTGCCAGGTTGCTTGCTCCTCTTCCCTGTCGACCCCTAATCATCTTCTTTCCCCTTTGCATGTAACACTTTGCCCTCTTTCACAAATAACCCTCACTAACAAACTTCTTCTTTTGGTCAAAATTCAATTCTAGAGGCAAAACTCCACACATTAAATAGTTCACATAATTGGAAAACCTAGGAGTACTGGCTTTTACCTTAAGAAGAAGTTCATCTAAGAAGGACTCATTGACAGGCAATGGATGTTACTCATTTTCCAACTCATGTAATGAAAGGTGATCCGCTACCATATTCTCACTTCCCTTCTTGTCTCTAATCTTAATGTTGAACTCTTATCAAAGAAAAATCCACCGAATTAACCTTGGTCTAACATCCTTCTTGGTGAAAAGATACTGAATAGTCGCATGGTTGGTGAACACAAGCACTTTGTCACTAAGTATGTGTTGCCAAAATTTATCAAGAGAGAAAACCACTACCAACATCTTTTTTTCTGTGGTGGCGTAATTTTGTTGTGTCGGGTCCAAAGTCTTGCTTGCATAGTAAATGACCCAAAAAATCTTATCTCTTCTTTAGCTAAGCACCACTCTCACAGCAAAGTCACTTGCATTACACATAATCTTAATTGGATGACTCCAATCCAATGAGACAACAATAAGTGTTTCCACAAGCATCTTAATCTACTCAAAGGCCTTTAAGCAATTGCTATCAAACTCGCACTTGATATCCTTTTCCAACAATGAACAAAGAGGCTTCACAATCTTCAAAAAATCTTTAATGAATCTTCTATAGAAGCCAACATGCCCAAGAAAGCTTCTTACACCTTTCACATTATTAGGTTGAGGCAATTTTTAAATTTTTTCCTTATCCACGTCAATGCCCTTGGAAGAGATTTTGTGCCTAAGAACAATGTCAAACTTCACCATAAAGTGGCACTTCTTCCAATTAAGAGCAAGGTTCATTTCTTCACATCTTTTCAACACCTTCACCAAATTCCCTAAACAATCATCAAAGGATGATCCAAATACTGAGAAGTCATCCATGAACACCTCTATAATTTTCTCTACCATGTCAGCAAAGATAGCCATCATGCACATTTGGAATGCTGCTGGTGTATTGCATAATCCAAAGGGCACCCCCCTAAATGCTTAAGTGTCATAGGGACAAGTGAAAGTTGTATTTTCTTAGTCCTTCGATGTAATTGCTATTTGGTTGTACCCGAAATGACCATCAAGGAAGCAATAAAATTCATGACCGACTAACCTATCCAATATTTGGGCGATGAAAGGGAGAGATAAGTCATCCTTTCTAGTGGCCTTGTTGAGCTTTTGGTACACACACACCCTTTAATTAATGACGGTTCTAGTGGCAATGATATCAAATCTTTGATTTGTCACTATCGTTAGCCCTCCTTGCTTAAGTACTGCTTGAACGAGGCTAACCCATTGGCTATCAAGATGGGATAAATGATACCTGTATTCAAAAGTTTCAATATCTCCACCCTTACCACTTGTTTCATGGTGGGATTTAGCGTTCTTTGCTGCTCAACCATAAGTGTGTAGATGTCCTCCATTCTAATCTTATGCATGCAAATGGAAGGGCTAATACCCTTGATATCACTAATGGACCATGCAAATGCATCTTTATGCTGTCACAATAGCCTCAAGAACTTTTCTTCCTTCAACAAAGATAAGCATGGAGAGATAATCATTGGGTAAGAATTATTAAGACCCAAGATCACATATTTCAAATCACTAGGCAACACTTTCAAATCCAACCTTGGTGCACATTTTTCATTCACATTAAGCAAACACAAATCCCCACGTGAAACCACCAAAGTCCTATCATCCACTAATGAATTCAAAGCAACAGACATATCATCAACATTCTTCTCAATGGCATCATCATAACTTAACAAAGTTCTCAAAAGTGGATCATCTAATAAAAATTCCTCTTCACTTCACCAATGCAAGTATCCACTACATCAAGGAGGAAACAAGCATTAACCTCATTCGGAGCTTTAATAGCTTGGTAAATGTCAAAGTCCATGCTCTATTCATTAACCCTCAATCTTAGCTTTCCTTGCTCAACATCAACCCATGCCTTACCAACAGCCAAAAAAGGTCTTCCAAGGATCAAAGGAATGTCTCGATCCTCCTTCATGTTAAGCACAACAAAATCAACCAAGATAATTTCCCAACTTTGACAAGCACTTCTTTCACCAATCTTCTTGGATATGTCAACAATCGATCAGCAAGTTGAAAAAATATTGTTACCACCATACAAAAATGAGAGAATTACAAGTGTGTCATAATGGCTAAAAACCATTATATTGTGTAATTTTCACCATAGTGATTGAAGTATGGGGGGTAAAAGGCATGATCAACACCTCCTTAAAAGCGTTCAAAGTTAGTAACTTGGCCCCCAACAAAAGCCTTAAAGGATTGCTTGTTTGTCAAGCAACCTATGGATTTTTTTGTAAAGTTTTGGAAATTCGGGTACTCAATTGCAAGACTCTCAAGAAAGAGACTTGGAGAGTTATGGAAAGGACATGAATGGTATGAAAGTGCTATTAGAGGACCAAATTATTCATGGAAGACAAGTTTGGACAAAGGAAACATTAAAGGCATTAAGGACCTAAATGTCTTAGTGTAAACCTTAAGGTGTTCAAGCTTTTAATTTAAGTCAAATGAAAGAATTGTGAGGTTATCCCATCATAGGGGAGGTAGCAAAGACTTGATAAATAGTTAAAAATGTTGGTCACAAGTGTACCAATGAGTTTAAGACAAAGAAACCATAATTAGTGAGAAGGAAAATGACATAAAGCAAGGTTAAGCTTGCTTAAGTGTGTTTTGTGCCCTTAAGCTCATTTAAGGTCATTTAAGTGGCCAAATCACTTATCCCTCTCTCATTTTCGTACTCCTCTAGCCCAAGAACACATCCACACTTCCTCCATATCCACCACACCTTCAAACTTGCAATTGACTGAAATCGAAGGCAAAAGGAAGCAATTGGAGGCAAACTAGAGCTATTGCTCGGATGCTTCAAGAATCAAGCTTGATTTTTGGCCTATCCACTTTGGTAAGGGTTCTCTTTCTCTCATGGGTTGTTTTATGTATTTGGAAGCAACCATGGAGCTAGGGCTAAGCTTGGAAGAAATCCATGAGCTTGATTAACTAAGCTTAGTGAGGGGAGTGCACTTATTAAAGGTTTTGTGACCTAGTGTGAAGTGCACAAAGATGATAGTGAAATAAGGGTTCTAGAGCCCAAAGTTAGTACTAACTACTCTTAAAATCCTCCTAAGACCAAGAATTAGCTTGAGGAGGGATGCCATAGTGATTTGGTTATGTCTATTACATGTTTTATGGACTAACCTATGGTTATTGTTGTTGCTACATTTCATGTGTTAGTTGGTTGTTAATGGCTGCTGCATTTGGTTGCTATATCTTGTATATATGTGTTGTGTTTTTTCTATTTTAGTGTCTTTGGATGCAAGTTTTAATGATGGTCACATTGCCTATTGAATCCAACTGTTACCCTTACTAAGTTTCTCAATGAAACTTACTCCCCTCAATTTTGTCATTTCAGGTCCAGCTAAAAGATCACCTTCAAACTAACCTTTGTGGTTTGAGTTTTCACTGAATTTTTAGGTACTTAAACTTCCATATGTCTAGTTGTGATCTGGAAAGTTTGGTGATCTTGGGAGCACATTTGGTATTTTTAATTGTGGTGCTTATTGTGTTGTGCAATAGCTGTCCAGCATCCTATTTTTGGAGTCCACTGTTTCTCAATCACTCCCGTAACCTAGGGTGCATATTTAGCTGAGTTAAGACCATATTTTAGAGAATGTATGCATTTACATGTAGTGTATGTAAAATGAGACAAGTATGTGAACATTTGAGCAGTGTTTTGGCTACATAAGTGATGTGGTGCATAGCTGCCTACGTGTGAATGATGGGCTACTTACTTGTAAAGTCTGTTTTAGAAACATAAGGTTGTTAAATGTGAGGGAATTTATTTTCTATGTGTAATGGACATATATGGGGTAGCCTTGGAGGGCTTTCCCCTTGTGAATGAAGTGTTTACACACTTATGAAATTTTGTATGGGCAAAATGGTCATAAAGTGACCAGAATTTTGACTATGCACTTAAAGTTCTATATCTCCTTGTGTAGATGGAATATTGGTATGAAATTTTGGATAAACGTATAGAATATCCAGAAGTTGAACTGGGATTTGGAATTTTTTAATTTGGAGCTCTGTAGCCAAAGATATGATGTTGCAAAATTAGCTAAGTTACTGTTCATTTGGTCAGAATTTTGTAACCAAATTACAAAATTCATAACTTGGTCCATAGATGGGCTATTGACGTAAAAAAAAAAATTCTTGGATTTCTCTAAGTTTCTAATTAATAATGGAGCAAATAAAACATGGGGGTACATGGCTAGAATGATACAGTTTGTTAGTGGAAGTTACAGGTGCAGTGGCTGGTCACTAGAGCTTAACAAGATTGCCTAATGTGTGGTAGCCAAGATTAAGACTTGTGCTAGTCTTTACCTTCTTTGCTAACATAGTGTGCATGAAATTTGAATATGTGTGTGATGGTTGGACCAATATGCATGTGTTTACATAGTGCCCAAGAGGGCCACTTAGGTATGCACACTAAGGGTAGTGTTCTGATGGCCTACAGAACATTACCAATCCTGGGAGTCTAAATGCACAACTTTGGAACCATAATTGGACTACCCTAGAGTGGGTAACAATACCTATCTCTGGTGTTTCTCCACCACATCTCTGCACTACCTACCAAGTTGTAAGTAGCTAGTGACACCTTCTTGGTGGAGCTAAGTGGCATCCTCTCAAACATCTTCTCAATGAAGATTAATCGCTCCTTAGCTCTCTTAGGCCCAACTCTTCCATCAAACGGTGGAGGCTTGAGTCATTGGAACTTCTCCAGTAGTCTGACCTCATCTAAGCCCTCTAGATCCTCAGCTCTATGTCTTCTGGATTTATGAGAACCCTCAGCATGGTGATGCTTTCCATCGTCTTTATGCCTTCTCCTACCTCTTCTCTCAAGATCTTCCTCCATCTCATTCCTAGTAGAGGAATGGTCATAGATTGAGGGATTAGTCCTAGATACCTGACCAATCTTAGATCTCACTCTTCTTCCCCATGGATTTCTTCTAGCCTCATCTTTCACTTCATCAGCTTCATCATTTATGTTTCTTGTTCTTCTAGAAGGAACATGTTCGAATGTGTTCCTACCTTCCGCTTCTAGTTGCTTTTGTGGATCCTGATGTTACCCACTCCAAGGTAGTCCAGTTATGGTACCAAAACTGTGCATTTAAACTCCCAGGTTTGATGTGTCCTGTAGGTCATCAGAACAACATCCCTAGTGTACATACTCAAGTGACCCTAGAGTGGCACCATAATTGGACAACCCTAGAGTGGGTAACACATATGGTGGATGGCTTGACTTCAGCCAACTCCAATTTCCTAAAAAATGACAAAGGCATAAGATTAATGTTTGCACCAAGATCACACGATGCCTTGTTATGAGAAGATGAACCAATAAAGCAAGGTACTACAAAACATCCCCAGTCTTAGAGCTTTTGAGGGAGTTTCCCGTAAAGGGCCACACAACATTCTTCACTAAACTGGAGGATCTTAAAATCTTCAAAATTTCTCTTCTTCACAATGATGTCCTTTAAGAACTCGACATAGTTAGGCATTTGAGTCAATGCCTCCAAGACAAGAATGTTTATAAGACGTTTCTTGAAAGTCTCCAAGAATTTCCCATATTGCTCTTCAAGCTTCTTTTTTTAAAACCTTTATGGGAATGGAAAAGGTAGGTTGGGTGGGACTAGTTGAACCATAGATGGTTGCTCTTTAGGCATCTCCACTACTTGGTTTTCTTCCATTTTCTCTTTATTTTCAACCATATGAGTGACTTGAGAAGGCATGTTCTTGTATGGATCTTTAGCTTACTTGCCTCCTCTAAGTATGATGGCTTGACAATGCTCCCTTGGATTTATTTTAGTGTCACTAGAAAATTTCCCCTTTTGAGACGTTTTTACTGCTAAAGCCAATTCCACAATTTGATTCTCCATGTTCTTGATGCTTGCACTCATATTTACCTCCATACTAGCAATGGTAGCACTCAAGTTAGCCATTTTAAATTCATTCTTCTCTATCATATCCCTTGTGTCTCTCTCATGAATTGCAACATAATATTTTCCGTAGTTGGCTTCTTCTCCATTGGGACTTGGTTGAAACCATTTAGCGGTGATGGTTGTTGAACATTTCTTATATTTCCATAGGAAAAATTTTCATGGTTCCTCCAATTTTGGTTGTATTCATTTCCCATTTCATTGCTTTTAAACCCAAAACTCTAATTACCCACAAAATTTATTTTTTCAAGCTCTATATCCAAATACTCACCATATATGTTGGAGGTAGAGGTGGTGGCTTGTTCAATGGTTAGCTCTTTTTTGTTGGTCAACTTAGACAATTGATTCATTAAATATGACATTTGCGCTGATAAAATGGTCAATTGAGTAATCTCTAATACCCTTCTCCTTGGTTAGGCTATTTCATCTCACCATTGCTCTCCATTAAGTGACAATTACTCTAGAATTTGGAAGGCATCACTAGCCATCTTTGACATCAAAGATCCACCACCTAAAGCATAAATTATAAATCTTGAAATGGGTGCCAAGCCTTCATAGAAAATCTGGTTTTGTTGCCAATCCAAGAATTCATATTGAGGGAACTTCCTAAGCAACTCTTTAAATCTCTCTCATGCCTCCAAAATAGACTCCATCTCATGTTGCTTGAATGCCATAATTAAAGCTCTCAAGTGAGCGGCCTTAGAAGGAGGGAAAAACTTACTTAAGAATTTCTTGGTTATTTCTTTCCAAGTGGTTATACTTCCCAATTAAAATGATTGAAACCATCCCTTGGCCTTGTCCTAGAGTAAGAAAGGAAACAATCAAAGTCTAATAGCATCAGTGGAGACCTAATTGGCCTTGAAAGTGTCATGAGCCTCCAAGAAATCTACTATATGTGTGTTTGGATCCTCCGAAGCCAAGCCTCCAAATTGATTTTGTTGAATGAAAGAAATCAAAGCTAGCTTCAACTCAAAGTGGCTTGAACCAGTGGCCTCACAATGCCTAAATAATTCTCCGTCACTAAGGGTCAATGTAACCCCTTATAAGCCTTTGACGATTCCCTAGACAAACTCTGTCTTGATGATCTATTCCACCATTATATCCATTGTTGCCTCCATTACCATTAAGATTATCCACACCACCCTTCATGGATGTAGAGGTGGACCTTGATTCTTCCAAGTATGATGTAGCTTCAAGCTTTCCAAGATGTCTCTCAATTTCTGGAATCAATGGAATCAAAGTAGAATGTTCGGAATGGGTCATACACCAATACACTTACCAAAGAAATATCCAAACCCAAAGGCAGCAAATAAGTAAAGAAAGAAAGGTTTAGTCTTGAGTAAATCTCCTAGCAATGATATTGAACAATTCAACACAATTAATCCCTTACAACGACGCCAAAAACTTGTTGTGAGTTTTAAACAATAACCACAAGCACATAGTGGATGTTGAAATTGGGTAACAAAGAGTATTGTTCCCACGAGGATTGATTGAATTTCTTGTTGAGTACCACTACTTTAAGATAATTTTAGCTAAACAATCAAAGTTGAATGAAGATTTAAGCAAGTCAAATGAATAACTAAGCTTAACTAAGTGAAATGCTACTAACCTAGAATGCAAAAATGCAATGTGAATTTGAGGTTTTTTAATCCAATTATGAAAACACACTTCCTATAGGTTCACTGCTTGACGTGACTAATTGGTGAATTTAGGTTAATAATTTAGTTTTCTTTGCTTGTTGGTGAAGTACCTAATTGAATTTTTACTTTTCCAAGTGAAAGAATTAATCTTTCTAACCTAGACTTGATAAGGATTCTCTTCTAATTACAAGCTTAGTAAGAGGCATTAAAGCTCAATTTATCTTTACCTAATACCTTAAACTAATTTCCCAACAAACCTATAGCCATTAAACCCTTCTCCCAAGTCCAATTACTTCTAATTTTTAATGGTGCAACTAGTAGTGGCCATCAATTAGCTAACACAACAATAAGCTCAAGAGATGAATAAACAAGCATTTGATAGAAAACCAACATCACATAGCCATAAATTCATCCAACATAATCAATCCAAGTGGTTACATCCATTGAAAGTGCTAAGGAAGACTACTTTATAACTAAACTAAACTTAATCATGAAAATACATAAAAGCGCATCCATGTTTCAATACATGAAAAAGAAGGAAAGAAAGAACCCAAGAAACTATAGATGTTTGCCTCCTTAATGCCTCTAAAAGCCTCTAAGTCCTCCAAGCCTTCCCCAAGTAAAATGCACAAGTGCTCCTCAAAGATGATGGAAAATGCAAGATGTGGTGGCCATGGAAAACCTATGTATAAAATGAGAAAATGAAGAAGAATGGAGAGTCTCTAAGCTTTGTTCCAGGCTTTTTTAAGTCTTGGAAGTGGCTCTTTCATTCACCTACCCATTTGAATCAAATCCTCTAGCCAATAGTATGCATAGATTCAAATTGGAAGTGGAAGACAAATTTTTTACAAGTGCAAGGGCGCCTAGGTGCTAGAAAAGGTTAGAATTCGTGCCTAGGCACCTAGCCTCACGATGCCTGGCGCCTAGGTACCAATTTTAACTGTGGCGCCTAGGCACCACTCTTAAGGCCTCGGCCTCACAATTATATTCCAGCTTTAACTTTCACTTGCCTATTTTCATTTCCACTCATCCTGGTGCCATCCTAATGCTTTGGTCATCTTCACCATCCTACAAAATGAAAGAATGATGCAAGAATCAAAAGAAAATAGTGGGTTATGGTGTAGAAAATGTTGGTCAAAGTTAACAAAAAGTCAACATGTTTGACCACAAAACTAACACCTATCAGGTTGTCTTGAAGGGACAAAATTAAGTTCAGAATTTTTTAGACTATGTTAAGCCACTACTCATAAGGTTGGAATCCAATTTTGTTAGGCTTCCTATCATTGTGAATAATTTTGAGATCAAGCCTAATGTGATTTAGATGGTGTAGAATTGCGTTCAATTTGATAGTTTGCAGATAAGGATCCTAATGGTCATATTGCTAGCTTTTCAAATATTTATGATACACTTAAAATTAATAGAGCAAGGAGGACTACATTCTTATTAAGGGGAAGGGCAAAGCAATGGCTGACATCGCTTCCTTAATGTTCTGTTGCCACTTAGAATGGTCTTGCTGAGAAATTTTTGTTAAAGTTATTTTTGCCAGCCAACACTACATATCTTCATAATGATATTTTTTGTTTTACTTATATGGATTAAAAGACACTTTGTTTATCTGCATGGTTAAAAGTTTAGACATTTTATAATAGGCTGAACTATCCTTCAAAGTAGATGATTGATGCAACAACTGATGGTACATTAAACAACAAAACTCCTAAAATAGCCTAGAACTTCTTAGAGGAGAAGGCCATGAATAATTATCAATGACAATCTTTTTCCTGAATTAAACGAAATTAATCTACTTCTACTCAAGGTTTATGATGTATTGTTTGCTTTGTGAACACAAGTGAAGGTGATGGCCAAGAAGATTGATGGTATTACTATGTCTCAGAAGCCAGCAGTAGCTATGCTGCATGACTTGTGTGGTTGAGAATGTCATCCAAGTCATGATTGTCAAAATTACTATTAGATGTGTTAGCTAGAGCAAGTTTATTTTGTGGAAAATCCTCCTAGTCCACAAAACAGCCAATACAACAACACTTACAATTAAGATTGGAGGAATCACCCAACTTTTTTATGGAGTAATCAAAGGTAATAAAAACCATCTAGTTTTCAACCTCGACCATCACCAAGGCTACAAGGGAAAAGACCGAATGCAAAGGAATTGTTATCTCAGATTTTGAGTCACGATTTGATGCTACTAAGTCATCCTTGAAGGATCAACAAGCGAGAGTTCAAAATTTAGAGACTTAGTTGGGCTAGTTCACAAAATTGATCTTCAAGAGACCATAAGGTGATTTGTTAGCCAACACTAAACTACATTCAATAGTGCCATTTAATGGTGCATTCCATTAGAAGGTGGATGGGTATGAGATTGTTAAGATTCTACAAAGGAAAAGAGCCTCCTTGACTCTTAAAGAAGGATGTATGGCTAAAGAGGTTAAATCAAGCACTTCATAGGACACAGCCTAAGTAGTTTTTTTTTACCTTTTATTTTGTCTAAATGTAATCTTTATTTTGAGTTTTTTGATTTTAAGTATTTTTGGTAACTAATAAAATGGTTTTTTTATGCTAACTTATACGAATAAGGGTTTAATAAGGAGAAATTACTTAAAAAGATGTGTCCGTAGTTCTACACAGTTAAGATTATGCTCGTGACCTAACCCGTATGAACAACACACCCTATGTCATACCCAAGTAAGTCTTAGTTAAAGTAATTTTTACATTTAAGGCACTTGACATGGTTATAACCATGCCATGTTGGTAAACATGTCCCCAACATGGTCTGTTTTATGGGTATGGTTGGGTCTAAAATTAGTTTTTCAAAAGTTTTCAAAATTTATGCCCCACATAGTCCATGTCATGGCCATGACATTACCCGTGTCAAGCCCCTTCCAAAACCTCCAGAGAACGTTCATGCCCTATGTAATGCCCATGGCATGAGGGTGTGTTCAGTTGAAACGATTTAGGTTATGTCCATGACCATGTAAAACTTCTATTTTTAAATTTTTCAGTTTTAGATCTAAACATGGTCTATGTCACAGCCATGTTCAAGAGTACCTTTTTGCACAGTTTTAATGGCATGGCCTAGGTCACATTCGTAGCCTATACCATGTCTCACAAAAATAGAAGGCAGTTGTGAATCTCCTTTATCGTACAAAACTTCTCCTTCCTGCTTACATTTGAAAACTCAAACCCTAGCATCCATTCATCCCAAGTACATCTTTCTTTTGTTGGATCCATTTGCCAAAAGCATGTCAATCCCATCTATCTACCTCTCTTATTCCATCTACTTTCTCTATATAGGTATATTTGTCTCTTTATGTTTATTTTGATTTCTTGAGAGATATGGTTGATTTTCTTGGATGGGTATGTGTTGGATGTTATTTGTGGATACAATCTTGCTAGTATTGATTTTTATTTTATGTCTATAGAATGAATTTGGTTGATTATATGAGTTGGGAATTATTATGGAAGTTAGAGAGGCAAAAGCATGCAAGGTTCACTTGGAAAGAATTTTCTTGATTGGGTTATAGTTCATGATTAAGCTAGTAAATGGTGGTCTTAGAATTTTTTTTGCACCAAATTTTTTTTATTAGTACACTATTTCATAGCATGCTGGATTGTTAATTTTATGCTTGGTTATATGGTTTGCTTGGTTGATGGACATATTGGTAATTGATTGAAATAAAAAAAACTGATGAGAATAAATGTCTCTCCACTGTTTTTTAGTATCAAAGTAGGTTGGGGTTTTCTCCTAAGAAAATAGTCCATCATTACTCATAAAGTTGCTTGACTAATAAGTACATGAAATAACATTAAATAATAGAAACTAATTCCTTAGAAATCACTACTTGATTGACTAATTATGCCAATTGACTAAAATTACCCAAATTTGCTAATGAAAACTTGTTCGCACAAGCTTTTGATTTCCTCACCCCTTAAATTAATAAACTGATGTCCCTTCCTAATTAATTAGCTTATAGGTGGAATAAACACTAAAACTTAAATTTTTGGTGTAGTATTTCTTAAATCAAATATTGCTCTCCTAAGCCAAGGTTTTCTCACACCAATTAAACTCTCCGATTGTGTAAATTAAAGAAAAAAAACCAACTAGTCTATATCATAAAAAGGCTTTTTGCAAAGAGGTATCATATCAAATTTGTGGACAAAACTTCAAAAGGCACTCAATTCCCCAATATATGTCAAAGTTAGACTAGCTTCCATGCTAGTTAGACGAATGAGTGGAAAGCTTATATCTGTTTTCAGTTTCAAATATTATGGTGTGACTTCATCTCCTCAACAGAGGACTTTGTCCAGTAGCCTCCCGACACTTGTTATGCTTTTCTTTACTCTTAATATTATTATAATTACCAAAAAAGCTGAACTCTCATTCTAATTGCATGCTTTATAAGAGATTCATACACTAATCCACATATATTACTATCAGAAGATGAATGTTATTACCATCATAGCATAACTAAACTTTATGTCTTGTTTATCAAGGCTTACAAAATGAGCTAGAGAGGTGGATACATGATCCAAAATTATAAAATCCTTGGATTGTTGTGCTCTAAGTTTAGTTAGATGATCCATTGCCTAATTTATTTTCTTGTAGATGCCCTTGAATTCCTAGACCTGGAGTCAATGAAGGAGATACTTACAATCCATAATAAGCAGTGTGAATGCCGATTTTAAGGTGGAGCTGAAGAGAATGGACTGAACAGCCATTTGGCTATCAATTTTAATCTCCAGCTTAATGTCACCCATTAAAAAAGCTAACTGGAGGCGATCACGTAAGGCCCACAACTCGGCTTCTAAAGGGTTTATACAACTTATCTTCCTAGTATAAACAATGGCCATTATTACATTACTATATGTAATGATAGTTGCAGCTCCTTCTAGCCCATGAAGGTCAACAGAGGCATCAAAATTTAGTTTAAAGAATCCAAGGGAAGAGGCTACCTAGTTAACAAGTACAAGATACTTAATGGAATCAGTTGTAATAGAAGTAGAAGCATGAAAATGAATGGCATCCTGTCTAATCTTATCAACGATTTTCTTAAGATATAATAAGATATGTTTAAAACAAGGAAAAAGGTGTCCCCTATAAATGTCGATAGAAAATTTGTGAAGAAAAAAAACATTGATGGAAAAATCTTTTTATGTCTAAAATGATAGTAGTAAACTTACTCTAAAAGAAGAGATAGATGGTAAATTAGTGACAAAAAAATTTGATGGAAAAATTGGTATATGGCCAATACATTAATAGTAAATTTGCACATTTTCTCTTTAAACAAACATAATTCCTCCCCTTTTAAGTATCCCATAGAAAAGAAAAAAAAAAGAATAATTAGGGAGCATGGTATGCCAAGAAAACCTGATTTTTTCTTAGGAGTAGTAGCAGCTTTGAAGCTAGGACTTCTAATTGTCATTAGGAAGAACGGGAGGAATACTAAAATGGTTTAGGATGAATCAAGCCCAATTACATCTAGTAAAATGGTGCTTTACCTACTTAGGATAGGCATTGCAGTTAGAACACAGCGTAACATGACTAATAGTCTAGAATTCAGTAGATGCTTTGTGGGCAATCTCCCATGCTAGAGGAGCCAGATTGAGTGCATTATTTTGGAGAGGGTTTGAATTTTGTAGATCCAAGCCCAATGTTCTCTCACCTCATAACAATATCTAGCAAGCCAATAAGCAAATTGCAGACAACAAGAACCATCTTTAGTAAGGTGCCAATGAATTTGATCTTGTTGATTAGAGAAAGTAATGGTAGGCATCACTTGTATCTTGTCCCTAGTGTTTAGAAGAAGAATAAAGGAAAATTTGTTCCAATCCCAAAACCCATTATTACTAAGTAGATTATCCTTATTGAGCTAAAATAGCCCTTGAATAATGGTTCTTAGAAGAGCTTCCCCCGCCTAGTGATCTAACTACGAAAAACTAGAATTACTTTTTCCATAAGCCATTTATCACATGTTTTTTACTAGGTTTGATTACTTCTCATTTTCTTCTAGAAGGGGGAGGTTATTTGATGCCCTTCGACATCATCATTGTGCAACATGGTGAGCCTGGAGCAGGAACTTCCAGTGGGAGAATGCCTGGATGAGGAACCTCCGGTGGGAGAAGGACTGTAAGGACTCAGAAAAGCAAGGGTTAGGAGCTCCCCGGAGTGTTTTTCCGGGGAGGAGCCTTCAACGCCCAAGTTAGTATCAGAGATATGTAGGGAGTGGAGAGATTTTTACTTGGAGTCGGGGGTCCCCTTACTTGGGGCATTTCCTGAATATTTATTGGGAGGTGAACAGGAGAAGTTTGTTTCCCACAGCCTGCCCAGATCGCAACACATGTTCGGTCAGATATGGTCTGTACCTTCGGGGAGAGGGGGAGCTTTTAGCCGACCATAGGCCGCCTGGCCGGGAGCCTAGTGTAGTACAAGGGTGGCGTGTCAGAGCGTGTTTGAGGGCGGCGTGTTGGGGGCTGTACGAGTACGGTGTGTCAGAGACTCCTCAGCTGTTTCATCGTATGCCCACATGGCCTTTTCGGTGGACCGAACTCCTTCGAGGTACAGAGCTCGTTCGGGGAGGTGAGCTCCTCTGAAGGGAGGTCCCCTGTTTGTACGAGGAACCTTCAGTCGGACTTTCCCAAGGTCAGGCTTGGGTACCTGATGTGGCACTTCGTGAGCGCGCCCCGAGGGTGGCCCAGAGAGTATACGGAGGTTGTTCTGGCCATGTGAGGTTGACGCAAGGTCACCTTCGGGAAGGGCGGTGACTGCTTCTGACCGAAGTTGGTCCCATGGGATTCCTGAGCGGTAACACCTATCCGGCTTGTCCGAGGGTGCTGTAGTCTTCTCTTTGCCGGGGTTTTGTCATGTCTGCTTCGACCGGAAGTGGCGTGCTCATGTGAAGTTCTTCGGGGGCGATAGCCCTTCGGCTATCACATGCCCCCCCTTAGAAAATTGAAGACGTTCCTTCAGTTTGGGGAGTTCCGGGAGCCTTTCTTGTGGCAAGCGATGCTTGGTCTTGTTGCCATGGTGGGCTTCCATCCGGAGTATGCTTCTCCCCAGGATGGAACTATGGAAAACTAAGGTGCACTACCGAGGTAGTTTCCCTGGTGTTTGAGTGGTGTCCCTGGCTCTCCCTCCGAGATTACTGTCTGGGGCACATACTTACACTGACTTTTCTGTCAGTGAACCATTGTCTTCCCTTATATGTGGGTGCGTTACTTCGGGTAGGGTTATATAGGTCTGCCAGTTGTCAGGGCCGTGCCCTCGTTTCCCGCGTTGGCTTACACATGGCAACCGGTGAATGGCAGACGGTTATGTCGGTTACATTAATTGCGTCTCTTTGCCTTCGAGGAGCAATAATGACGACGTTTCACCTGCCCCCTTCAGCCTATATAAACCCCTTTTGCCTCAGACCTTCATACTCCTTTCCTTTGCTCTCATTTGCTCCAGAATTCTCTCTTGCCTTTTTCTCCTTTCGGCGACAGTTCTAGCGGCGGAGCAATTTCCGGCAACCTTTCACAACGACGTCTAGGAATCTTGATTTCGACAAAGCTTTCGGTGGGTCTTTTTTTCCGAAGTTCTTCATTCCTTCCAAAGTCATTTGTTTCGAAGTTTTGTTTTTTTCTTTCTTTAGTTTCCTCGAGGTTACCTCTCTTCTTTTTTGAGAAATGTCGAACCCTGCCCCACTGATGACAGTCTGTCCTATTCCCAAGAGCTTTCTCCCCCTTTAGTCTCATCCATGCTGCACTACTTCGGAGAAAATGACGAAGTGGGTAGCAAAATTCTATCTCCCTACTTACGTCATCCCTAGGTTACCTACCTCAGCCACGTACGGTTACATGGCCCATTCTGATGAGATCACTTTTTACTGAGCCCAACTAAAGGCCAGTCTTCGGTATCCCCCTCCACTCGTGGTGTGCGAGTTTTGCAGGTTCCACGGGATTGCCGTGAACCAGCTCCCTCCAAACTCTTATTCTTATTTCAACACCTTTCTTTGCATGTGTGGGGTTTTTAAGATAAAGCCCCATTTTCTTTTCTTCATGCAATACTATAAGCTCCACCCAATCCTGAAGGATGGCTTCTACTTCTTGCTTCCCTGAGGCTCCGGGAGCAAGAAATTCACCTTCACCTTCGGGATGAAGGATAGCTGGTGGGGGTGGTAGAAAAAGTTCTTCTTTCTATCAGTTCCCGAAAGATTGAGCTACGTTCCGACTAGATGGGCTTTGGGGGTGCTGAAGAATGATGTGGTTAACCCTCGGAAGCTGCTGACCTTAGGGTTGGCCGCTGAATTTGACGAGTTCGACTGGCACATTCGGGCGGTTGCGGATTGGGACCCTGAGGTCCCTCTGTGTTCCTTGTACCCTTTTCCCATTAAGTGGGACGTTATGTCCGAAGAGGCCCTTCGGGAATTGGGGGTGATCCACGAGCACAAGTTCGACTTGAACCTACCCGTGCCTGTTCTCCCGGGGAAGAAGGCATGGTTGGTGATGTTTCTTCGGTGCGAGATCTCGTATGAGGCTTTTTTCCAAGAGTAAGTTATCTTCCAGGTTTTGCTTACATGTGTTCCTTTTGGACTTACACTGATGCTTTTTCCTTTTGCAGAGATGGGCGATCAATCTGCGGAGTTTTATAAGTCCCTTTTTCTCAGCCTGGCTAAGAAGGGGGAGCAGACAGGGAGGAAGGCGCCTGCGAAGAGGAAGAAGACTAGCGGGGGGCCGTCTAAGGCGGACGTCCTTTCTCTTCCCCCCGAAGACGTCGTCGAAGTGCAGGACTAGTCGCCTGCCCGGCCTCCTGCCCACGCCGATCCACCTTTGGATCCTGACGCCCTCGAGACTGCTTTGAGTCTGGATACAGCTACTGAGACTTCGGTCGGAGGGACTTCGGCTCAAGAGCTTGAGGAGAGCAGGAGAAGGAAAGGCAAGCACATTCTCGCCGAAGTCCGCGAAATGGGCGAGACCGAGGACATCGTTACCAAGGTTCCACCAGGTTCGTTCCTTAGCCGTTTGTCTTTGAGTCTTAATGTTTTTGGTATCTACGATCTTATAGATGAATGGCTAAGGGATAACATACTGACGGAACTTCGGCGTGATCTTGCAGAGGAGGTGACACCTGCTCCCTAGGTGGAAGCTCATGCCCAAAAGAGGGCCCTTCGGAATGGCCATATCTCGAAGGACAAAGTACCAAAGGAGCCCTTCTGGTCTTTCACGGAGGACATGAACTTGTTCTCCGAGGATAGCTAGTTGATGGCTCCCTAAATGGCGAGGGGTGTGCTAACAAATGCCACCTTCCAGTCGATCCTCGCCAAATGCCTGAAC
This sequence comes from Aquilaria sinensis, assembly GCA_005392925.1. Classification (NCBI taxonomy): domain Eukaryota; kingdom Viridiplantae; phylum Streptophyta; class Magnoliopsida; order Malvales; family Thymelaeaceae; genus Aquilaria; species Aquilaria sinensis. Next base: position 191,731 of record SMDT01003126.1, on the reverse strand, counting down.
GAAGAGATCCTCGCGGCAAGGATGAGCGAACACGTCGCCTAGGTAAATTTCTTCTCTCTTTCTTTGGGGACTTAGAAAATTTTCTTCTGAATTTTTGTTGTCCTTTGACCTTTACTCGTGACTTTCTTTTCTGTAGCTTTTGGTGTATAACGGGTATTTTCGAGCCTGGGTGGCAAAGCAGACTGAGGCTCGTTCTCGGTCTGAGAATTCTCTAATGCGGGCGAAGGAGTTTTGCACCAAATACGTCCTCAAGTATGGCGAATTGAGCAAAATTGTGAATGAGGACTTGGAGAATCTTCGGACCGAGCTTCGGGAGAGCAAGAAGGAGCTCTTTCTTGACTTTTCGGCCAAGGTTGAGGACCTCGGCACAAAGTGTGCTGTTCTCTCTTCAGAGAACGAAGCCCTTTCGGAAGGAAAAGGCAGAAGACTCTGAGAACTTTGTGACGGCGCTTGCTTTGAATGCCAATCTCCAAGCTGAGGTCGATTCATTGAAGAAGGAGGCCAAGAAAAAGAAGAAGAAGAAACTCGAGAGGGAGGTTGCTGAGCTTACAGTCGAACTGTCAACTCTGAGTGCCAACAAGGACCAATTCGACTAGATGATGAAGGTGTTTTGTTAAGACGGTTTCTGTTTTTGCACAGCATCAAGTCCTTTCTCGGCACCCCGAACTCGACCTCTCCTTCCTGGCCACTTTGAATTTTCCCAAATAGCCCAGGTGGATGTGGTCGAAGCTGGAGTTCCTCAACCTCCCTCCTGTTGTGCCCGTGCCTCCAGATGCTCCTATCCAAGAGAAAGATACCCAGGCCGATGAGGTACCGGACGCTCCGGCTTAGCAATAGGCTTTTTCTTCTTTCTTTTTCTTGTAATCTGCTATCTTGTAATGTTGCCTCAGAACTATGAATGAAAATTTTTTTTTCTAAGTTCCCGTTCTTTCCTTCGATCACGATTCTTCAGAAGTTTGTATAATTCTATGTGCATATTTTTGGCGAACATCCTCGTTTGAAACCTTGCCTTTGGGAAGCGTTGTACTGTTCTTCCTTTAGCGAGATTTTCCCGATATGTGGACTATTTTAACTTTTCCAAACGTATTCCACCGAGTTTTAGGCTTTGCTAAGGAACTAGCACCTTCGGAAAAAGTCAATATGCTAGAAGCCCATTTTAGCAATGTGACCATATTCGGTTTAGAAACCACATTTTTACTGGTGATTTCGAGGAGGAGTAACCACAAGCTTTTCTTCGTAAAAAATGTCTAAATGTATAATTTTTCAAAGAATCTAAAGCCAAGTGTTTTTCAACTCTACTTCCTCGGCATCGCCTAATTTGTAGACCCCTGGGCGGATTTCGTCAAAGACTAGATAGGGTCCACCCCAGTTCTGCCAAAGTACCCCATCTGATGGCCTTCGCGGCTCAAATTCGGCCTTTCGAAGGACAAGGTCCCTCTTCTTGATTTCTTTTTTCTTCACATGCAAGTTAGTAGCGTCGGCTACTCTTTGTTGGAAAGCCTTCCTCCTAACTTCGGCCATTTTGCGGTGTTCTTCGACGAGGTCTAGTTTTGCCCTCAAGCAAAGGTTGTTTCCTCCTTCGTCGAACACCTGTATTCTTACTGAAGGCCGTATGACCTCAATGGGAATAATGGCTTCTGTCCCGACCACGAGCGAGAAAGGAGTTTCTCCTATGGCCCTTCGGGAGTTGTGCGATAGCTCCATAGTACACTTGGGAGCTCCCCAGGCCATTTCCCCTTTGCCTCCCTTAGCCTCTTCTTTAAGCCATCTTTTATTGTCTTATTGGATACCTCGACTTGCCCATTACTTTGAGGATGGGCTACCGGGTCGAAATGTAGTTTTTTGCCGAGGTTAGCCACGAATTCTCGGAACCTTCTGTCAGTAAACTGGGTACCATTGTTGGCCACTATTACCCTTGGTATGCCAAATCGGCATATGATGTTCTTCCAAAAGAACTTTTGGGTATCCTTTGCCGAGATTGATGCCAAAGGCTCTGCTTCGATCCACTTAGTGAAGTAGTCCACTGCAACTATGTAGAACTTCACCCCACTGGGGGCACTTGGGAGAGGTCCGATGAGGTCAATACCCCAGACGGCAAAGGGGCAAGGGTAATTTGCTAGAGTTATTTTCTCCGAGGGTAACTTCTGGATTTTAGCATGCCTTTGGCAATTGTCACATTGTCGGACAAATTGCCTTGCATCCTTTCTCAGGGCAGGCCAAAAGTAACCTTGACGAAGTAGTACTCCGGCGAGGGCGTTTGTTCATATGTGGGAACCACAGGCCCCCTCATGAACTTCTTCAAGGACTGTCCTGATATCCTTTTCACTTATGCACCTCTGCAGGGGACTTGCATACCCTTGTCTGTATAGTTCATCCCCGATGAGGAAGCGTTTTCGTACTTTTATGGCCTCGGTAGGGTCTTCGGGGAGTGCTAAAGTTGCCAGATATTTTTTGATGGAATCTTGCCATCCTTTTCCTGAGGTTGCTACGCATATTAATTCTGTGCTGGGTTGTTTTAGCACCACGGTGGGTTCCTTGGATTTGGCCAAGGTATCAGCTTGAGCATTATCTCTTTGAGGCACGTTTTCTATTTGTACCGAGTCAAACTCTTTAATGAGCTTCCTGACGAGGTCATGATACTTTTCCAAGTTTGGATCCTTTGCAGCGTAATCTCCTTTAATTTGTCGGACTACTAGCTATGAGTCATTGTGGGCCATAAGGTTTTTTACACCAACTTTTCTGGCTAGTTTTAGTCATACTATGAGGGCCTCATATTCGGCGATGTTATTGGTGACATCGAAACCGAATTTGATGGCTTTGGTGGCTTCCATGCCTTCGGGCCCCCGAAGAACCACTCCAGCGCCTTGGTGTTCGGCACATGAGGCTCCATCGACAAAGAGTTGCCACTCTAGTTCAATCCTTATTAGATCTTCTGAGGTAGCTTCAGCATCCTCGATTTCTAGAATTTTGACGATGAAATCTGCCAATAACTGGGCTTTTATTGCCCTTCTTGGCTCATAAGTGATGTCATATTCTCTGAGCTTGATACACCATTTTGATAGCCTTCCCGAATGCTATACTTTTTTCATTATGTCACGTAGAGGCAGGTTGCTTCGGACATGTTAGTGTTGTGCCCAAAAGCCAATCATGAGATGATTGTATTTTTGCACATTGAGTCATGATATTTTATTAAGGCATTAATCTAGCAATTATGGTTTGTTATTTTGTTTCTGTGTAATGTAACAAACATAGTTGTAGCCCTAGAATAATGATATTCTTAAATGTCCCTGCTCTAGTATTATTGTGGAGCGGGTTGCAATAATACATAACGACTAGCATATGTGGAGACTAATATGAGATATGTAGTCTACATATGGGTACAAGTTGGAGAACTTGTGTACTGGACTGACCTACCATGAGAACACTACATGGATCGTTATATGAGTGTCATAAGTGATTCTTATAGTGATCATGGTATATGTAGTTCTTCGACCTAAGATCATCAAGGTTCCCTACATGTGAGTCACATACTTTGATACTTTCCTTTGTTGCTCGTAATGAGTGAACTTGCAGGAGGTCATTGGGTATGTCACATATCATGCGGAGGGATTTGTATGATCAAGATGGGATTTGTCCCTCTTATGTAACGGAAGTGATATCTTAGGGCCCCTTGATAGAGTAAGACTTAGAAAAATGCATGGCCATGCTCAGATGAGTTGATATACGATATCAATGTCATCAGTTTAAGTTGGTCTACTCGGTAATCAAGAAACCAAAGATTGAGCTATACGAAAGTGACACATTCCATGTCTCATGCTTAGTCTTGATATCTTGGACAAAGGGACAATGGCATATATCGGTGATGATCATAAAGGTTTAGTTGAACCACCGACAATCTTGTCACTTGGGTAGCAATGATGTGTTGCTAGACACCGCTCATTGCTTATGATCATAAATGTGATTTATGATCATTGCCAACGTGGTAAGATCCAATTGGGTCGCACACATAGAGCTATTTGGATCATTAAAGTGCATAGGCTAATTATTTGGGTTATGGTTTCACTTTAATTTCGTATTAATAATGGGCCCAAGAGTTGAGCCATTATTAAGCCCAAAATTAAAGCCTAATTGGATTAGGGCTTTGAAACCCATTAGGCCTGGAAGTTGAGTCTCACTATAAATACAACTTCTAGAGAGAAATTTGCAGGTCTCCTTGCCCTAGCTTCCCAAAAGGACAGCTGCACTTTTCTCTTGCAATTCCTTGGAGGACGCAAGCTAGCATTGCGAGCGCAAGAAATCGTGGTGATTCCCGTGAGTCTCATGTGGGTAGCATAGAGAGCTTGAACATATCAAATGTTCCTCTCAGCCGAGTTGTGATTCTACTTTATAGTTGGTTGAGAGATCTCAACTGAAATTTAGGGATGAAAATTTTCGAACACCCGGTTTACCCCTGTTTCACTTGTATCCTGAAGGGTTTCGATTAAATTCTGCTGCACTGTTTGGCTCCCGAACCCAACAGCAAGTACCAGTGAAGTTGTCCCTGCTTTATTAGAGACTCGATTTACTTCCTTAGCTGGAAACAGTCTTCAGTGTCGTGCCCATGATCTCAGTGGAATTGGCAGAACTTCTTCATGTTCTTCTTCTTTTCCGAAGTCATGGTATTTGGCCTAGGAACTGTAGTCCCTTGCCTTTCTAAGGCCATGAGAATACTGGCCCTTGTGACGTTCAGGGGAGTGAACGTCATTGGCTTTTTACCCCTTTGTTTTCGGTGCCTTCCTCCAACCTCATTCTGGTGACAAGGCTGGTGGCTTAGTCTTTCGGGCCGAGGGTGTTCCACCTTAGGCCCTCCCATTCTGAGTTCTTCAGCCATCATATGCTGTTCGGCCCTTCTATAGAACTCCCCGAGAGTGTCTGGGGGGTCCTTGGAGAACTCATAAAAGAGTTGGGAGTCCCTCTGAAGTCCTCTTATCATTGCGAGGATGCAAATCTCAGGCTGAAAGTTGGGTACGCAACCTTTCGACGTAGTCACGAATGGTTTCCCCACTTCGTTGCGCTATGTCGAACATCTGTACCGGCATCTTGGTTGTTCGACTACTGCCCATGAACTGCTGGGTGAAGGTAGTAGACAGCTCCTGGAAACTTAGCAAGGTCCCATGGGCTAGGAGTTATACCATGCCGTTGCTGGACCGGAGAGGGTCACCTCGAAACATTTGCAGAGGGTAGCGTCATCTGCGCCATGAAGCACCATGCTTCGCTTGTACTTTGTCAGGTGCGCCGAGGGGTCACTACGCCCGCCGTAGGTTTTGCAAACGTGGCACCCTGAAGTCATTAGGCATAGGCGCCTCCACCACTTCCCATACAAAGGGTGACTCTTCTCCGGTATAAGTGTCGGACAACCTTGACCAGATTGGTTATCAGGAGATCTGCCTCTCAACATTTCCCAGTCTTCCAAGGATCTTCTCCATGAAGGTAGCTGTGTTAGCTTCCCCTTGCTGCCTGGTAGTCACCGGCAATGGTGAACTTCTTCTCCTTCTCGGAGAATAACTTCGGCGGAGAGGAGACTGGGACCTTCGGTACGGGGATGGGCTCCGCCGACAAGAGGCCCTAGTTTCTTTTAGGGCTCTTTCTCTGGTCGAGCTGCTGAGTCATTTTAGTAACGATGGAGTGCTGGAAGTCTCGTAAGAAGCCCAACGTCACTGTTAGAAGGCGTTCATCTTCTGGCGCAGAAGTTCCTGTAGTGTGTTGTTGGGTAGCCGGCTGAGCCTCCAGCGCAGAGGGGGACTTTGGGGGCCCCTTGTCTTTTGAACGCCGAGTCTCTACGACGGCGACCTGGGAAAGGTTTCCCACAGACGGCGCCAAATGATGCCCTTCGACATCATCATTGTGCAACATGGTGAGCCTGGAGCAGGAACTTCCAGTGGGAGAACGCCTGGATGAGGAACCTCCGGTGGGAAAAGGACTACAAGGACTTAGAAAAGCAAGGGTTAGGAGTTCCCCAGAGTGTTTTTCTGGGGCAGGAGCCTCCGACGCCCAAGTTAGTATCAGAGATAAGTAGGGAGTGGAGAGATTTTTCCTTGGAGTCGAGGGTTCCCTTACCTGGGGCGTTGCTCAAATATTTATAGGAAGGTGAACAGAAGAAGTTCGTTTCCCACAGCCTGCCCAGATCGCGACATGTGTTCGGTCAGATACGGTCCGTACCTTCGAGGAGCGGGGGAGCTTCTAGCTGACCATAAGCCGCCTAGCCGAGAGCCTAGTGCAGTAAAAGGTTGGCGTGTCAGAGCATATCTGAGGGCGACGTGTCGGGAGCTGTACGAGTACGATGTGTCAGAGACTTCTCAGCTGTTCCGTCGTACACCCACATGGCCTTTTCGGTGGACTAAACTCCTTCGAGGTACAGAGCTCGTTCAGGGAGGTGAGCTCCTCTGGAGGGAGGTCCCTTGTTTGTACGAGGCACCTGATAGCCAAAGGCTATCGCATCTATCTGGCCGAACTCCCTGCCACAGTAATGGCCATAAGAAACTGGCGCTACCCGAGAAAAGGTGGGATCATACACCTCGGGAGATAGCCGAAGAGCTCCGAGCCCGGCGCGCCAGGAAACTAGAGGATACTACTTACCCCCCGAGGTTGTAACAGATCGCCTTCGGAAAAGAGGCACCAGCTATCGCGGGCCGAACATGATCTCCCCGAAGGCGGAACTCCCTGAAGCTGGGAACCCCCGAACTGAGTGCGTGTTTTCCGAAGAGGCACCGTCCGTACCAAAGGACGACCTCGCCCAGGGACCTCGGGAGTACGGCAGGAGCATTTAAGGAAGCATTTAAGGAAGCCTCTGACACGTCCTTTCACAGACGTCATAAGCCGCCTCAAAAGGCGCTCTGACACGCTGACGCTGTCAAAATCACAACATGGCCCATCTCAGCACAAGGCTCAAGGCAACCTACTACCAGCTATCTGTCCCCTACGCCCAGAAACTCAGAGAACATCCGACCGAACACGTGTCACGATCTGAACGGGCTAGGCACTCCTATAAATACCAGGAAATAAATACTTGGCAGGAGGCTGGTAGGCAAGAGGTCTGACTCCCAGACTCTGAGAAAACCACCAGGCGAGACTCTTCAGCCCTTTTGTGCTATTTCCTCTGCCTTTTCTCAGCCACCACTGACTTGGGCGTCGGAGGCTCCCCCCCTGGAAACACATTCCGGGGGCCTCCTAACCCTTTGTTTCTGGACTTTCAGGCACACTCCCTTGGGCGAACCATCCTCCAGGCGTTCTTCCTCCTAGAAGTCTCTCCACCAGTCATCATGACTCTAAACGATGAGGCCCCCGGCCATCATTTGGCGCCGTCTGTGGGAACCCGCTCTGAGATCGCCGTCGTTGAAACTCGGCGTTCTAAGGACAAGGGGCTCCCAAAGTCCCCGTCCGCGCCTGAGACACAACCGGCTGCTGAGCAAACACTCCCAGAGATTTCTGTGCCCGAGGAAGACCGCCCTCTAGTAATCACTATGAGCTTCCTGAAAGACTTTCAGCGTTCGGTCGTGTCTGAAATGACACAGCAGATCGACCGAAGGTGGCCACAGCAAGCACAGGCCCAGAGACCTCCCTCACCAGCACGCCCTCGGGAGAAAAGCCCAAAGTCTACTCATTGCAGTTTGGGAAGCGGAGATCCGCGCGAAGAATCGTCCACAGAAAATACTCCCCTCGGGAAACAGCCTGTGGGGCAGAAGAGGTCTGAGCGACCGAGGGTCTTGCAGCAAAGAAGTTCGCTGCCTGAGGCGAGGTCCCTGTCCCCTCAGTGCCGAACTCGCTCCCCGAAGAGGCGCCGGCAATCTCCCTTCCCTGAAGAAGGGCCTAGTGCCACAGTGCTTATGGAGAGGATATTAGCACGGCTAGATAGGGTGGAGAAACAAGTGGCCAGAAAACCCGTTTGGGCCAGACTCTCGGGAACATTCTGCGAAGATGACTCCCCATTCATTCAGGCCGTTGTTGAGGCAGCCATGCCAGGTGACTTCAGAGTACCTCGGTTGGAGATTTATGATGGCCGTACTGATCCACAGGCCCATCTGACGAAGTACAGACGCAGCATGATAATGCACGGTGCTGACGACGCTACCATGTGCAAGTGCTTCGAAGTCACCCTCACAGGGCCAGCAACTGCATGGTACAATTCATTGCCTTCAGGGACCATTACTGAGTTCCAGGAGTTGTCCACGGCCTTCACGCAGCAATTCATTGGGAGTCGACCTACTGCGAAGATGCCTGTCCAGATGTTCGACATAGAGCAGAGGAACGGAGAAACCATCCGAGACTATGTCGAAAGATTCAATAGGGAAGCTCTGAGCGTCCCAGACTTCCGGCCCGAAATCCGCATTCTTGCCATGACACGGGGCCTTCGGCGAGACTCACAGCTATTCTACGAGTTCTCAAAGGACCCCCCGGAGACCCTCGGAGAATTTTACCGAAGGGCAGAACAGCACATGACCGCCGAGGAACTAAGAATGGCTGGGCCGAAGTCTGATCACCACCGCGCCGAAGGGTCCAATCAACAAGCTCGGCATCCGACCGAACAAGCAGGACGACCTCGGAGGATGCGGGGAAGGAAACCCCAAAGTTTCACACCATTGAGCACTACACGGAGCAACATTCTCATGGCGCTGGAAAGGCAAGGGACGCAGATTCGGCGACCAAGGGCCATGACCGCCGATAATAAGAAGAATGCAAAAAAGTTCTGCCAGTTTCATCGCGACCACGGTCATGAGACCGAAGATTGCTTCCAGCTGAAGAAGTACATAGAGTCGCTGATAAAGCAGGGCCAACTTCGGAAATACCTGCGGATGCCATCCCCGAAAGGCAGAAAAGTGGAGGAAGAAAGGGCCGAAGATGAGGACTATGACTCCGACAGGCGGAGAAACCGAAGTCCAAAAAGGCGCCCTCCACCTCCGGCAGGGGTTATCCAAACAATCACCACTGGGCTCCCATCCTCGGAAAGAAAGCGGAAGGCCAGAGAAATTGCAGTCATGGAATATCAAAATCCAGCAAAGAAGCTGGCCCGCAAAAATGGATCCACCATCGTCTTCCCCTACGACGATCCGCTGCTGATCATGGCGAGGATAGGGAACTGGGACGTCAAAAGGGTGCTACTTGATGACGGATCAAATGCGGACGTCCTATTCTCGCAATTACTGCTGAGCTTGGGCATCTCCAGCAGCGAGCGTAAGCTAGTCACCTCGCCCACCTTCGGGGTCGGACCATCCGAACTGCCCATTCTCGGATGGATCGACCTCCCACTGATGATGAGAGGGACTTCGGTAGACGGAGCAGCTGAGTTGTACGCCTCCACAATGGCGAGGTTCATCGTCATGGACGTCCCGTCCTCGTACAACGCCATCCTTGGAAGGCAGACACAGGGAAACCTGCACATTCGCCCTGATGTGAAGTACTTGACTGTCACATTCGCCACCAAGGATGGAGATGCAGAAATCTTCATAGAGCAGGCCGAGGTGAGAAAGGTGTTTGTGAAAGCACGAAAGGCCCCGGCGAGCAACTTCGCACAAACAATGGAGGCAAAGGCTCCAGAAAAAGGCAAAGAAGAAGATCTCGCAAAAGCAGAAATGGAAACAGTAGAACTTATCCCAGGACAATCTACCCGAATAGGGAAGAGCTTGACCGAAGGTGAGAAGGAAAACCTTGTATCCTTTCTGCTGAAAAATAAAGATCTGTTTGCCTACTCGCCGAAAGATATGCCAGGGGTAAACCCTGGCATAATACAGCATAGCCTCAAAGTAAGCCTGAAAGCAAAACCTGTCCGGCAAAAGAAACGAAGCATCTCGGCCCACAAGAGCAACTTTGTCAAAACCGAGGTCCAGCGTCTGTTAGACGCCGAAGTCATCAGGGAGGTGAAGTACCCCGAATGGTTAAGCAACGTGGTCATTGCCACAAAAGAAGGTAGCAGCAAACTCCGGATGTGCATCGACTTCAGAAACTTGAACGATGCTTGCCCAAAAGACTCATACCCTCTGCCGCCAATAGATCAACTGGTAGATTCAACCGCCGAATATGGGCTCCTTAGTTTCCTAGACGCCTTCTGTGGCTACCATCAAATAAGGATGGACCCCAAAGATGAAGAAGAAACCGCCTTCATCACCGAGGGAGGAACATACTGCTATGTCAGAATGCCCTTCGGGCTAAATAATGCAAGAGCCACCTACGAAAGGTTGATGAACAAGGTCTTTAAAGACCAAATGGGGAGAAACATGGAGGTGTATGTTGATGATATGATAGTCAAGAGCAAACTGCCTGGCTATCATGTTGCAAACCTAGAGGAAACTTTCCAAAAGCTCAGAGCCTTCGGGATTCGGCTCAATCCTGAAAAGTGCATCTTCGGGGTAACCTCGGGAAAATTCCTTGGGTACATGGTATCCGAAAGAGGCATTGACGCTAATCCCGAGAAGATTAAGGCGCTGCTTGAGTTCCGAACTCCTGCCACAGTCAAAGACGTGCAGAGGCTCACCGGAAGAATAACCTCTCTGAGCAGGTTTATTTCCAGGTACGGAGATAGGTGTCGACCCTTCTTCAAAGTCCTCACAAAGGCAGCAAAGATGGAAGGCGACCTCGGAAGGAATGATCATCCTTGGGACGAAGATTGCCAAAAGGCCTGGGAAGAACTCAAAGTCTACTTGGCTAGCCTGCCGACTCTGCGACAACCTCGGGAGGGAGAGCCCCTCGTTTTGTACCTCGCCGTCACGGAGAAAGCTGTAAGCTCGGTCCTCGTGAAAGAAGAAGGGCCAAAGCAATGGCCAGTCTATTACGTCAGCAAATCCCTGCATGGCGCCGAAGTCAGGTACCCTCTGCTTCAAAAAGCTATATACGCCTTGGTGCTTGCAGGGAGAAGGCTGCGACCATACTTTCAGGCTCACCCCATCATCGTCCGAAGTAGTCTACCACTACGGGATGTTATGAAAAAAGTTGATCATTCGGGAAGGCTCTCTAAGTGGTGCATAGAGCTTGGCGAACACGAAATCATATATGAACCTCAGAAGGCCATAAAAGCTCAAGCACTAGCAGATTTTATCGCCGAAATACCCACCACTAAGGAAAGCCATTTGGATCCAAACGGAGGTAAGCTGGAGTGGACCTTGCATGTTGACGGAGCCTCGGGATCCGAACACCAGGGAGCTGGAGTAATTATCAGAGAATCGCCGAAATACCCACCACTAAGGAAAGCCATTTGGATCCAAATGGAGGTGAGCCAGAGTGGACCTTGCATGTTGACAGAGCCTCAGGATCCGAACACCAGGGAGCTGGAGTAATTATCAGAGGACCCGAAGGCCTAGCGGTAAAGAAGGCTATCAACTTCAGCTTCAGCGTCACTAACAATGTGGCTGAGTATGAAGCCCTCATAGCGGGATTACGCTTGGCCAAAAGGATTGGCGTGAGAAACTTAAAAGCTCACAGCGATTCCCAGCTGGTAGTTCGGCAGACGGCAGGAGATTATGGGGCGAAGGACCCAACCTTGGCAAAATACCACGAGCTGGTAGCAAAGCTCATCCAAGAGTTTGACGCCGTACGGATCGAAAATGTACCTCGGCGGAATAACACTGAGGCAGATTGCTTGGCGAAGTCAAAAACATACACCGAGGTGCTAGATCACTCGAGCATCTCAGTGCTGAGCATAGTGACCTCGGGAAAAGGATGGAAAGATCCCATAAAGAGATACCTCGCAGAAAATGTGCTACCCGAAGACCTCGGCGACGCTTCAAGATTGCGAAGACGCTCTGGCCGATTCTTCCTAATTGGCGAAGAGTTAAACCGACAGGGATATGCAAACCCGCTGCAAAGATGCGTGGATGAAGAGGATACTGAAATGGTCCTTGAAGAGGTCCACGAAGGCATGTGTGGTTCACATATTGGAACTGATGCCCTTGCGGCGGTGATACTTCACCAAGGATACTTCTGGCTTACCCTGAGAAAGGATGCAAGGCAGTTCATCCGAAAATGCGGAAGTTGCCAGAGACATGCGAACATCCAGAGGGCACCCTCGGAAATGGTAACCTCGGCAGACTATCCTTGGCCCTTCGCTGTCTGGGGTATAGACCTTATTGGGCCACTCCCCTCAGCCCCCGGAGGCGTGAAATTCTGCGTGGTAGCAGTAGACTATTTCTCCAAATGGGTCGAGGCAGAACCCCTAGCAACTATCTCGGCAAAAGAAGTGCAAACGTTTGTGTGGAAGAACATAGTATGCAGATTCGGCATACCGAGGGTACTAGTGGTTGATAATGGATCCCAATTCATAGACAAAGGATTCCAGGAATTTATCAGCGACCTCGGAATAAAAATGCACTTCGCCCCAGTAGCTCACCCCCAAAGCAACGGGCAGGTGGAAGTATCTAATAGGACCATAAAAGATGGCCTGAAAAAGAGACTGGGGGAAGCAAAAGGGAAATGGCCAGGAGAACTCCAAAGCGTATTATGGAGTTACCGAACGACGCCCCGAAGAGCCACAGGGGAGACTCCCTTCTCACTCGTCTTCGGTACAGAGGCTATTATCCCAATAGAGATAGTTCAACCTTCAGTACGGGTGCAAGTATTTGATGAAGGTGGAAACGACCTCGGCCTCAGAACCAAGCTCGACCTCGTCGGCGAACACAGAGAAATAGCCGAGCTGAGAAGAAAAGCTTTTCAGCAAAGAGTGGCCGCGGCTATAAACTTACGGGCCAGGCCAAAAGAAATCAAGAAAGGAGACCTCGTTCTCCGAAAGGCTGACTTTGCGCCTCGGAGGCCATCCCACGGAGTACTTCGCGCAAACTGGGAAGGACCTTATCTGGTCCTCGCCGAAGTACGAAAAGGCGTGTACAAACTTGGCGATGCCGAAGGCGTAGAATTGAAAAACACTTGGCATTCAGACGCCTTGAAAAAATTCTACGCCTAAGCTTGAGCGAAGGAATCATACTGTACGAAAAATATTCTAAGTACAGAAGTGTCTTGAGAAAATTTCTTAAGTGCAGAATTGTACAGAATTCCGTGAAGATGCTCGCCACAAGCGCAGATATGACTTTCCGAAGTCCCTTGAGCCATCACGCTCGGGAAAGATGGGAAAATCTTCCAGCGGTACTCGCCGTAATAAGCACAAATATGACTTTCCAAAGTCCATTGAGCCATCACGCTCGGGAAAAATGGAAAACAAAAATTCTCGCAAAAGGTTTCTTAAGTCTCTTGAGCGAACATGCTCGGGACAAGGGGAAATGAAAAATTTTTGACTAAGGGGTTTCCGAAGTCCCTCGAGCGAATGTGTTCGGGACAAAATGGAAATGCAAAAACCTGCAAAAAGACTTAGTCAAATTTTTCAGACTTTCCAAAAAGCCTCTTGAGCGAACAGGCTCGGCCAATGGAAAGATCTTTCACAGTTAGTCAAGTTTCTTTGATCGCAGGTTTTCCGAAGTCTCTTGAGCAAATGTGTTCGGGGCAATGGAAATAAAGAAACTTGCAAAAACACTTGGCCAAAAAAGATCTTCATTTACAAGAAAGCTAGCTTACAAAGAAGAAGTGCCCGAAGAAGGAGTACAAAAATAAAGAAGAAAAGGGAAAAGGAGCCCTAAAACAGCCTAAGGGTTCTCGGCGTCCCGAGAGCCACCCGCTTCCCCATCCTTTCCCACCACCTTCGGCGCCGGAAGTGAGGGAGGAAGATTCAGGTGCTCGATTTTTGACCAGGACCACCGAGGCCCCTCGGGAATGTTCAGAGCCTCCAAAAAAGAGAGGTCCAGACCTGGGAACCTCTCAAGAACTTGATGCCGAGCAAGGCAGAATCCGTCCTGGAACGCGACCTTGTTCATTTGGTCGGACTTGTCCTTCTCAACCTCAAGGTCCTCGAGCTCGTCCTGCAGATCCGCAACCTCCTTCTTCAGAGCCTTTATCTTCTTCTTTTCAGACTCCTTCTTCAAAGACTTGACCTCGGCTTGAAGGGCGCTCTTCTCAGACAAGAGCGTGACTATGAGATTGTCACCAGCTGACTTATCTTTGAGAAGGTCTTGGTTTGCAGCAAGCATCCCCGCCACTTGATCGCGGAGGTCAGCTATCTTCAGGGAGGAGTCCTTCTCAAAGTCTTCCTTTTCCTTCCGGAACTCCTCCCGAAGGGCAGCAACTTCCTCCTTCGCAGCATCTGCCAGCTGCTGGTTCTTGGCGGTCAATTCCGAGCACGTGGCTTTCGCCTTTTCTAGGGCCTCTAAGGCCGAAGCTCGGAATGCCGTCTGCCTGGCTACCCGAACTCGGAGAAAGCCGGCGTACCCCGTCAGCTGCGAAAAGATGAACGCAAGGTCAGAAAAGAGCCAGGCACTTAGGAAAAATTGAAGGGAAAAGGGTGTGGAAAGCATACCTGAGCAGCATGCTCGGTGACTTTCGCGGCGAGGGTGTCATCGCCCGGATGAGCCGCCGCAATAGCCTTGAAGGAGGCCTCTGTAAGCATCCCCTTCGAAATCTGCTTTGCCATTTCAGGACAGTCCTCGGAGTACAAGTTCATGTCCTCCGTGAATGACCAGAAAGGCTCTTTGGGTATCTTCCCTTGCGGGACTTTGGCGTCGCGAAGGGCCCGCGCCTTCGCATGATCGGCCGCCCAGTTCGGGGTAAGCAACTCCCCTGCAGGGCAAAAAAGAGAAGCAGGTTAGAGACAAAGGAAATTTCAGAAAAACAAAAGAGCCATACTTGTTCTGAAAACAACAAACCTGGCGGCACTTCGACCACGACGTCCTCGGAGTCCTGAAACTCCTCGGTCAAAATCCCCTTAGCTTTCTTCCTGCGCCGCTCCTCGGCAGAAGGAGCCTCTATCACGGCCTCTAGAAGGGCCTGCGGCGCAGAAGGGCCCTGGGGAGGGACGTCGGCAGAAGGGACCTCGGTAGCGGCAGGGACTTCGGCAGCAGCCTCAGACGCCGGAATATCGGTTGTCCCAGGCTCCTCGGCAGCCTCCTCGAAAATTTCTTCTAGAGGAACCTGGGCAGTTCTCTTTGCCCGTTTCCCCAAAGGCCCCGCGCCAGTAGACTTCCGCCTTCGGGAAGCCGCCTTCTTCGTCTGATCGCCCTTCTCCACTTGGCCGGAGAAAAGGGACTTGTAATACGCGGCAGTCCCGTCGCCCATCTCTGAAAAAGAGGAGAAATATCAGCGTAAGTCCGAGGAAAAAACAGCAAGGGAGTAGAAGACAACTCACTTTCGACAAGCGTTTCGAAAGAAATTTCCTCCTTAAGAAGCTTGACTAACCAGGAATCCTTCCCGGCGATGGCAGGAGCTGGCATCTTGAGGTCAGTCTCGTGCTCCTTCACCACCTTTAGCTCCCGAAGGACATCTTCGGTCATCAACTTCCAGTTGATAGGAAAAGGGTAAAGGGCACGCGGAGCGACCTCGGGAGCCCAGTCAGAGACAGCCTGAATGCGGCCGTCGAATTCTGTGAAAGTGGAAGCCAACTCTGGAGTCAGCAACAACCTCGGATCAACGACGTCCACATCTAACTTTCCCTGAGCCCACTTGGTCGGAACATACGACCAGGCCTCCTCCATCTTCAGGAAAAAGAATTTCTGTTGCCACCCCCGCCAGCTGTCCTTAGTGGCGAAGGTGAACATGAATTTTTTGCTCCCGGATCCCCGAGGTAGCAAGAAATAGAAGCCACCCTTCGGGACCACAAAGAGCTTGTAGTACTGCATGAAGATTATAAAATGGGGTTTTATCCCGAACACGCCACACATGCAGAGGTAGGCGTTAAAATAGCAGAACGAGTTCGGGGGAAGCTGGTTCACAGCAATGCCATGAAATTGGCAGAACTCGCAAACCATCTTCAGGGGAGGATACCGAAGTCCGGCCTTCAGCTGGGCTCGGAAAATGGTAACCTCGTTACTATGGTTTGAAAAAGCATAATGGCTAGAGCGAGGCAGCCTTGTAATGGCGTAAGAGGGAAGAAAGAACTTTTTCTTCCACCTCTCTAATTTTGCAGGGGTGGTGCAACAAGGATGGGCTAAAAGAGACTGCCAGCTCTGAGGGATAGGCATTTTCGACATGAAAACGAGTTCGGAAATGGGAAGAAAATAGTTTCCAGAAAAAACTCAAAAGAACAGAGGGATCAAAACACTCTGGAAAACAAAAACCCACCAAAAGATTTGCCAAAGTCTGAGGACGCCGTCGTGAAAGTTGGCTGAAAAAAGCTCTGATTAAGGCAGCTCCGCCACAGAAAGCAAGAAAGTACAAGAACAGGGGAAAAGCAGAGGAAAGAGCAGAAGTAAAAGCAAATGGGACTTATGATGGAATGGGCTATTTATAGGCCAAAGGTGGGTAACCGAAACATCGTCATAAGTACCCTTTGGAGGCGAACCGTCGCCGTAACTGCCCTCTGCACCTGAAAAGGCGCGCCCTCTGTAACCGACACGGCTCTCCTCAATGGCAAACCGCCACGTGTTAATCACCGCGCCAAAGCAGGGGACACGTCTTCTGACATCCCTAAAAAGCTGGGACGCATCGCTTAGACTGACATGCTTGGCCATCAGACGCGACGTTACACAGACCTGCAAGAAGAAAAAGCAGGTTACCTCGAGGACACCAAGAGACAGGCTACAGCCGAACAGCCCATGAGCTTCGGGCAGTTGGTGTATCTTCGGCACAGGCTCCGCCTCGAAGACACCAAAGAACAGGCCAAGGCCGAACAGCCCATACCTTCGGGCAAGAGGTGTATCCTCAGAACAGGTTGAGCTTCCTAAGAGACTCCCAAGAACAACCTCGGAAAGAGATGCAAACCCGAAGTCTTCACTTCGGCTTTCCAAAGGGGGGCATGTGATAGCCAAAGGCTATCGCCTCTATCTGGCCGAACTCCCTGGCACAAGAATGGCCAGAAGAAACTGGCGCTACCCGAGAAAAGGTGGGATCATACACCTCGGGAGATAGCCGAAGAGCTCCGGGCCCGGCGCGCCAGGAAACTTGAGGATACTACTTACCCCCCGAGGTTGTAACAGATCGTCTTCGGAAAAGAGGCACCAGCTATCGTGGGCCGAACATGATCTCCCCGAAGGCGGAACTCCCTGAAGCTCGGAACCCCCGAACTGAGTGCGTGTGTTCCGAAGAGGCACCATCCGTACCAAAGGACGACCTCGCCCAGGGACCTCGGGAGTACGGCAGGAGCATTTAAGGAAGCATTTAAGGAAGCCTCTGACACGTCCTTTCACAGACGTCATAAGCCGCCTCAAAAGGCGCTCTGACACGCTGACGCTGTCAAAATCACAACATGGCCCATCTCAGCACAAGGCTCAAGGCAACCTACTACCAGCTATCTATCCCCTACGCCCAGAAACTCAGAGAACATCCGACCGAACACGTGTCGCGATCTAAACGGGCTAGGCACTCCTATAAATACCAGGAAATAAATACTTGGCAGGAGGCTGGTACGCAGGAGGTCTAACTCCCAGACTCTGAGAAAACCACCAGGCGAGACTCTTCAGCCCTTTCGTGCTATTTCCCCTGCCTTTTCTCAGCCACCACTGACTTGGGCGTCGGAGGCTCCCCCCCCGGAAACACATTCCGGGGGCCTCCTAACCCTTTGTTTCTGGACTTTCAGGCACACTACCTTGGGCGAACCATCCTCCAGGTGTTCTTCCTCCTATAAGTCTCTCCACCAGTCATCATGACTCTAAACGATGAGGCCCCCGGCCATCAGCACCTTCGGTCAGACTTTCCCGATGTCAGGCTTGGGTACCTGATGTGGCACTTCGTGAGCGCGCCCCAAGGGTGGCCCAGAGAGTATATGGAGGTGATTCTAGCCATGTGAGGTCGACGCAAGGTCACCTTCAGGAAAGACGGTGACTCCTTCTGACCGAAGTTGGTACCATGGGTTTCCTAAGCGGTAACGCCTATCCGGCTTGTCCAAGGGTGCTGCAGTCCTCTCTTTGCCAGGGTTTTGTCATGTCTGCTTCGACCGGAAGTGGCGCGCTCATGTGAAGTTCTTCGGGGGCGATAGCCCTTCGGCTATCAAATATATAATTTCTTTAATAAAATATTTCATCTGTGCCAAAATTTTTGTAACATTTACTATTCAACAATTAATCTATGATATTTTATTTTCAGTATTTTAGCATAAAAATGAAAATTTATTATATTAAATAATGAATAAAAACCTATAGTTTCTAAATATATACTTTTTATATTTTTTTTCTGACAAATAATCTCTCTCCATCCCATTTTCTTTGCTCCATTTAACTTTTCTGACTAGTTTGACTTGAATTTATTTATGTTATTATTTATTAACAAACTAAAAAAATATATTTAAAAACTATAAGTCATGATTTATCATTCATGTATACAATTTTTTTATCTATATATTAAAATTTTGAAAATAAAAAATTATAGATTAGTTGCTAAAATATGAATGGTGCAAATAATTTAAGACAAAGAGAGTAATATGAGTAAATTCAATCCAAACTATTCAAAAAAATCAAATATTTCAAAAACATATTAGACAAAAGAAGTACTATAACTTCTAAAACCTAATTATTCTTATCTCTCTATAACCGTTTCACTAATTGTTTTCCATAGCTCTCGTTTATTCGCTCTACAATGCAAAACAGATCAACAGAATAGAAGAAACTTATTCATATATATTAAATCATAAATTTTCTAAAGTTTTTGCTGGCCATATATTTTATGTTAATTTAAGTTAAAATTAGGTCTTATCAAGTTTAGTCATCAGGTTAGCTCGGGTTCGGGCTCGGGTTTTCTCAAGTTTCACTTTAATCAGATTCAGGTCAAGTCAGGTTGGGTATAGTCGGATTTAGGTCATTGACTTTTTTGGTCAAATCAAATTAGGTCGGTCTTAAGTTCGGATGGGTCAGATTAAGTTTTTTGATCAGGTCAAATTTTATCATCCCTAATTGCATATAAGCTGAATTTGATTCTTTTTTTTTTTCTTAACAAAAAATGGTGCATTGAAAAGCTCCATGTTCCTCCGTTTTGACATTTGAAGACGTGCCTTTGCCATGTTCCTCTGTTGTGACATTTGAAAGAACAAAATGATGTGCCTTTTCCATATATCCTCTGTTTCTCCGCCCTTGGAGGACCACAAAGAGCTCAATGCATGTTTTTTGTGAAATTGAAGACGTGCAGATGATGAATTGAAGACTTTCAAGTGCTATGCCAACTCTATTTTATCTATGTGCTAAAAATAAATTAATCTTTTTACCGTGGTCATTATGTAAATCAAAATGCCCACAGCGAAGTGCGGGTTTATCACTGGTATACATGAAAAGTCAAAGGGAGCAAGGAGAAGGGGACAGATGACCCTCAGCTAATGGGCTAAGCCCACTTTGAGTCCTCACAATTTTTTGTTTGCTTTGCCTAGAGTGCCTTTTTTTTTCAAAATTGTAGTTATGTATAGCTAGAATCATGACATGTGTCATTTAGTTTCTGCCTTAACCCCAATATAAGGCCTAAACATATTTTTTTTTATTTCTCTTGGACAACCAAAGTTACCAAACATTTCAGAGCTACAATTACATCCATTTAAAAAACCTTAGGTATTTGCATTTATTTATTTATTTATTGTCATTTAACTCTTTCTCACTTTTCTATTTGGTACGGTATATAAGGAAGCTAAAGTTGGATATTTTTTGTGTTCAAGTTTCAAGTTTTACATGGTCTTGCATGAAAGAAAAAAAATCTAGGGCAAACAAGACATCAAACTTTTATTTTTTATTTTAACCCCGGTAAAAGACATCAACATGTTCGTTTTTTGCATTTAATTCCCAAGTATTGCAAAGTTGCAGTTTATGGTGCAAATAACCCCTGGGCTGGGCTAAGCCCGTGCGTGGCGGCAACCAGGAGCTCGAACCAATAGTTCAGTATCATTATTTCTCGAGTTTAATATGTTTTTCAACGAAACGGATATGTTCTCCAGAAGAGAAATGCCCCAAAGCCCCTTTGATTTACATTTACCTTTCATGTAAACTCCTACCTTTTGGTTATACCTGCCAAGCCAACAAATATGTGCTTTAAATATTTAGGTACAACTTACCTCCTGACTTACATTAGTTAGTTTCATGTAATTACTACAAACAGTATGTACTTCTAAAACTCTTTAGTATTATTAATTATCTGTACAATTGCAAGACTATTTCTGCAATCATCGATTATATACTATCTTCATGTCTTAACTACAATTTTTTATACCCTCATTTAAGCAACACCCACAGCGAAACGCGTGGACAATGATTGGTGAACCCAATGAAACAAAATTTGCTCCTCCCTGCTTATTGTTTTGGACAAAGCAATGTCTTTCAACAGCCACTAAATGCACATAAAATTGCAGTTATTTCTGAATGAAATTGGTATCCTAGCCTTGGACTGGCGCTTAGTTGTTGTTCTTAGGATGCTATTGTGATGTTCGACACTTATACTCTAAATCACGTGATTCTTTTTTTTGTTTTTTATGCTGCTTCCGCTATCATTCTTAGAACATTTCTCCCGCTCTCGATCCCATTTGCCACTACTGCTCTTGAGACACTTTTTGACTTAGCTTATACTCCATACTAGCTAATAATGTGGAAGTTAGGGATTTGTTTAGATTTAGACATATGTAACTTGAACAGTGAAGTTTGTTCCGTCGAGCAAGGGACATCTGAGATTCTAGGGATGTAAGTTCAACCCACAACCCAATTTTGTTGTGAAAAAAAAAAACTGTTTGGTTTGGTTGTAAACCCGACTAACCCACCTAACCCCAATATTTCCCCAGCCCAACCCCTCACTCTCCCCAGGCTCAACCCAATTCACACTACGCTCCATCATTCCTACTGCCCTAACCCTTTTCCAAATGGCTTAAGTGCAAAATTCGTCCCTCAAGTTTGGTGACTTGCATGTGTTAGTCCCTAAAATGTGACTCATCGTCACTTAGTCCTTTTCTTTGATAATTGTTGCTACTTGGTCCTTGAGTGGATGGAAAGTCTGACGTCGTGACTTCCATAGCTGACCTCGAACAAATACTCAACTCCCTTGACTTACAAGCGTGAACATAATTTACAATTATACTAGTTATGGCGTACACGTCAGGCTAGGGGTTTCTCGCCCCTTTAACCTTTCTATATATATATATATATATATATATATATATATATATAGTGAAAAGTATAAATAATAACTCAAATAGTAAGAGAAATAAAAAAAATACTGATTTTTAAATATTTTATGTAAAATTTATACCTAATATTAATATATTCGCTTCAGTTTTTTACTTACAGTTGAATTAGTTTTTTTATGTTCTTATTGCTATGTCAGTTAAATGACTTGTTAAAGTCAAAATTGGAACTAATTTAGAATGTGAGGAAAAAATAAGCAGATATATTGGCCCACATATAAAAGCCTTATAGTTTATTTTTTTGGCATATAAAATCAAAATAGAGAGATATAACAAAACAGTAAGAAAAAGAATAACTTCCGATAGTAGAGAGTCATGAAGTATGAAGTAGCAATGTTTTTTTTTTTTTACTTGTATGTTATCTATTTTCTCTAGTGGGTTTGATAATAATTTTTTTGTTCATTTAAAGAGTGCATAATTCTTACTGCTGCACTTGATTAAAAAGAGTGTCGTTGCTGCTATAATATTTTTTGCAAGTTAAAACCTGTAATTACAACTTCTTCATTCACCAATCCGTCCATCACATAATTTATGATACTTATTTTTTCAATTTTTTTATTTCTTTATCTTTTTATTTTTTATTATTTGTTTCAGTTAATATCATACTAGAATCACTACATGACTATGGATATTGAAATTAGTAAATTTCAGTATTTTTAATTGGCTCTAACTATAATTTAAGTTTATTTTTTCTATAATTTTGAATGAAGTTATATATATATATTAAAAGTTTCTTTATCCCGCCACCCTCAACTTGAAATTTTAGCACCGCTCTAATATCAGGAGATAAATTTAAACTATAAAGCCTACATCTGCTGTTCCCACTATATTGGCCGAAAACATCAAACCAATAATTAAAAAATGAGATTATTACAATTTACCCTATGCCTTTTTAATACAGTCCAATTGCAACTTCTAAAATCTTAAGTTACACATTACGGTAATTATCTTCTAGTAATTTTAATCTATTTGCAATTTGTTTTTTACAGTTAATGGACATTTTAAATAATCATTTTTTTCTTTCTATACTTCTTTTAGTTTTTGAAACAACATTTTTTAAATGTCAATTAATTGTAAAAAAATTACTATATAGATTAAAATTATTTGAAGATAACTACTATACAGTATAGATTAAGATTTCAGAAGTTGTTGTCAGATTGTATAAAAATGGCAGGGGAAAGTGTATATTTTTAAAATAAGAGGGGCAAAGTGTAATTTCACATATACCTTAGCACACAAGTTGTAATTAAACCTTAGAAAAATTATTGGCTGAAAACATCAAACCAGTAGTTATTGACATTTTCTTCCACCTCGGCATAACCCCTGCCAAACTTTTCCACATCAGCTATGGAAGTTGTGGCATCAGACTTTCCATCCAGTCAAGGACCAAGTCACAACAATTATATAAAAAAAAAAAGGAATAAGTGCCAACTCACACTTTAGGGATTAACTTGTGCAAGTCACCAAACTTGATAGATGAATTGCTTATTTAAGCCCTTCCAAATCCCAAATTCAAAAGTGCTCACTTCCTCCACCTGCCGCCCTTTGCTCTTCATCTTCGCCATTTAGAGCAAGCTCGTCACTCGCCTCCTTGTCGCCGTCCGGCATCTATCATTGCCTTGCCTCACTCTTCTTTAACCTTCGGCTGACAATAGTTCACCACGCCTACAAACATCACCCGTCGCCTCGCCTTAGCTCTTCTTTGGTCTTCTCCAGACTCTGATCCTCCTTTCCTTCTCGCCCCAACCGCTTAGTTCTTCTTTGCCTTTCCTTCTTTGTCACTATTATGTGGATTTGTGTTGTTGTAGAAGATTTAAGTTAGTTTCGGTCTATAAGAAAGCAGGGGCGTAGCCAGGATTCTAGACCAAGGGCAGGGGCAAGAGTGAAAATGTGAATGAGTTGTTGACCGAATATGTTCACATTGGTAGGTGCAACCCTGGATCACACATTATAGAAACATTTGTAGAATTTGAAGTTCCTAGAGTTTGTTTAGAATATTCAACAGTTGGAGATTGAAGATAATCTACATTTCCAACAGATTCTAAAACCTCTTCCACCATTCGTGGATATTAACTCTTTTGGGTTTGGCTTTCACTTTCCAGTGAAGACATCTTATTAAAGAAGTGGAATAATGTTTTTTGTTTGCTACCCATATCTGTGGAAGCAAACTTGAAACAACAAGATAATAAGGCTAACTGATTCAAAGCAAATGTCTATCCTAAATTCAGTACTATTGCTTTGTGATTTGTAAATATTTTTTAATATCAACTACATAGAATAATTTTTTTATTAACAAGCAGTAGCAAACCTTTCCTCTTAAAAAGAATTTTAAGTTACTTAGAACAATTCAACACGTACCAAGTACCAACTAGGCAACTAATATACTCAGAAGCTCTAACTCTAACCCAACAACAAATCAACAACAACAATAAATGCTTTTTCATTTCTCATATATAATAGATACTCAAAAGCTTTAACCCAACAATAATCAAGTTTTCTTTTCACTTTTAAAGAAAACCAAGTTAATTAAACGAAATCAACAATAACAATGGAAATGTCAGAACGAGCTGCTTTACTTACCTAAAAAATCAGATCAGCTGAAGAGTTAAGAGACTAAAGATAGGCAGTGCAGAGAGCGAATTGGATTTAAGAAGAGAGGGACTAGCGGCTGCCATGGAGAAAATGAAGATAGTGAATCGCATCACGCATCGTGTCCACTGCCACAGGAACTTTTGCAAATCGCAAATCGCAAACAGAGGGGAAAGCTTAATGAAACTGCAAGGCAAAAGAAAAGAACGCACTGGATTCATTAAAATTATTAAAAAAAAGGTTAAAACATATAAAAATTCCTCATTAATTTTAAAACTTATATATAGATACTTAACTTTAGTTTTCCCATAATTATATCACATATATTACTTATCCCATATATTTTTCCAAAATTTTAGGGGCAGCTGCCAACCGGTAGAGGTGTTCATTGTGCCGGTCCTGACACGGCCCAGCTCGGGACCGGCTCACGTCAAGCACGGCCCAGGCTCGGTCAAGACCGGCACGGCACGAGCACGGCATAAGACCGGCTTCATTTGGGCCGTTTATGGGCTTGGAAGAGGGGGGAGCCAAGTGGGCTCGGCACGGCCCAGGAGGCGCCAGGGACCAGCATGGAGACCGGTACGGGACCGGCCCGGCAAGGCAGCGGCGCACTGACCGTTGGCCAACGTTCAGAAAATTTTAAAAAAAGGGAAAATGACAGTTTTAGTCCCTATAACGGTTCCCTGCCCTTTTTTGACCCTTATAATTACATTTTTGCCCCTCAAACAACTATTTTGTAAGGGTATTTTTGGAAAAAAAAAGAAGGTCTTCCCCTATAAATAAGGAGGCCATTTCACCATTTCTTCACACCAATCTTAGCAACCTCTCATTCTCTACTAATATATTCTCTCATTTCTTTGAAGTAGTTAATATTATTTTCTTCATTCTCAATCAATTCTCAATTACTTTCGAAGCATGTGTTTTGCTCAATTTTGCCTCACACAAATGGCATCAAGAGAAAAGAGAAATGCCTCAAGCTCTTCATCCCGCACCGGTTTGAGGTCATTTTTCCGTGGCCTTTCTCGACCGACGACCCGTGGGACTCATATCCAACAAATTGACGATGACGAGCAATTCGATATGAGTCAATACGACTTGGGGCTCGACGATCAACTTTCTGATGATGACGTTGAAGAGGTGGAGCCAACGACAGCAGGAAATGTTGGTGGAGGAGATGGTTCTAAACAAACCCCGACAAGCCATCAAGTCGAACTTCCGACAGAAGGTAAAACGTCGAGGCGCACCGTATGGGTTTGGGAGCATTTTGACCAAGTTTTTGAGAATGATAGTCATGGAAACGATGTGAGGTTCGCATATTGCAAACATTGCAAGCAAAAGCTCTTGCACAAGAAGAACGCTGGCACAGGAACACTAAGACATCACATGGAATTAAAGCATCCGACTTTATGTCCAGATGCAGCTACGAGTACCGGCGGTCAAACACAGCTTGCAAGTAGTGTCGGCGGATCAGGTATTTTTAAATTTAATCAAAAAGATTGTAGAGAAGGCATGATAGAATGGATGATGTTAACTGAAAAACCATTTACACAATCGGAATATAGACATATGGAAAAATGAATTACATCATACTTAAACCCTGCTTTTAAAAGAACATCTAGGACTACTGCTAGAAGGGAGGCATTTAAAATTTATGAAGCTAGTAAATCAAACTTACAAACATACTTCTCTACTTTTGATCATTCTATCTCATTTACTAGTGACATGTGGACTTCACCACTAGGACAGGATTATTATTGTATAACTGCACATTGGATTGATGATAGTTGGGTCATTCAAAAACGTATCATTGCATTTAAGTGGATGGAGGTCGATCATACTGGTTGGAACATATTCAATGTAATTTCAGAAAGTTTAAATTTTTTTTTTGTCATGACAAGGTTTTTAGCATAACATTTGATAATGCATCAAACAATGATGTCGCGGCTGAGACATTGAAGGAATCACTAGAACCTGTCTGTGATGCTGCATTTTTTCATATTAGGTGTATATGTCATGTTTTAAACTTAGCTGTCCAAAAAGGTCTTCAAGATTTGGGTAATGAAATTACTCCAATTAGGTGGGCACTCCATTATTTAAAGTCAAGGACCAAAGTTTCTAAAGAGTTTAAGCAATATTGTCTGGAAAATGGCATCGATTTTAGTTGGAAACGTTTTAAACTTGATTGCCCTACCCGATGGAACTCCACTTATGAGATGTTGATGGATGGATGTGATGCCATTTGCTGCATACATGACATGTTTTATAAATATCAAAGAAAAGAAAACGATTTTGAAACAAGAGATGTGGGATAAACTGTCTAAATTGGCTGCTGTGCTACGATATTTTTATGATGCCACTGTTTTTTGCTCCGGTGTATATTATCCCACATCGCACAAAGTTTTAATGCATATGGTCAACATTGCATGGGTTTTTAACCAATACAAAAATGACGAGTTCTTAAAAGACACAATTAAGGCCATGAAAGATAAATGGATTTTATATTTCAGTACTATACCCCCAATCTACTTACTTGCAGCTACACTAGACCCGACCGTAAGAATCACAGGTACGCAACAGCTACTTGAGGGTTATTATAGTTTCTTAGAAATGACACATATTTCTGTTCATGCTATAACTGCCTCTATTGATGAGCACTTGCGAGAGTTATTTAAGATATATGCCAGTCGGCATAAGGATAAGGTTGCAAACACTACTTCATCTACCATCGGGTCTTCATCGGGCTCATTGTCATTCAATCCGGCTGAACAACTCCTCAAACGGCCCCGTGCTGCCGCATCCGGTCTTACTGAAGTGGACGCATACCTTAACCTTGTTTGGGAGAATAGTGAGACCGACATTCTAGACTGGTGGAAAGCAAGAAGTAACAAATTTCCAATACTCTCCATCATTGCCAAAGAAGTTCTAGCTGTTCCCGTCTCAACCGTTGCATCGGAGTCCGCTTTCAGCGCTGGAAAGCGTGTCATTTCAGAGAGACGCGCAAGGCTATCACCAGATGCAGTTGAAGTTTGTATATGCAACCGTGATTGGGGTCTTGCAGCTTGCAGATTACAAGACCACAAGAGTTCTGACGAGGAAAACCCCGATGAGATAGATGCTTAAATCCACTGCTTGCTCATTATTTACTTACTTTGTATTTGATCTGATTTTGCTGTGTAGCACAGATCGTACCTTTTATTTTGCATTTAATTTTATGGAACGTTTCGCTATTGAGTAATGTAAAGCCCGTTCCATGGTATGTAAGTGCCGTTTGGCTTTAATATTAATAAAAGTTCACACCGGTGGTGGTGTTTTACTCTTAAAACAAGTAATTATACAAAATATAAAGATAAGCTTAGAATAAATATTAATCTAGTTTTTTTTGTCATTATTTTATTTATTATCTTTATCTGTAATTTTTTTTGTAAAAAATCTTGGTAATCATGGTTTGTTTCTTTAGCATAAAGAAATAACTTTAGTCCTTAAGGTTTTAATAATTGACTTAATAAATGTTAAAAAAAATGGTTTAACTCAAAATCAAATATATCAAAGTTTCCAAACTTTTTGGTCAATTTCTTACCTTTTATTTTTATTTTTATTAAGTTATTGATTTAACCTTTAATTAATTTTAAAGTCTAGTTTAGACAGTTTATCCCACATCTTGGACTAAAACATACAGAGTTGCAAAGTTGAAGGGCTATCGCTGGCCGAGTTATAATTGAAGGACCAACTCATTGAGTTTTCAAAGTTTTGGGTCTATTGGTGCATTTAAGCCTTTTTTAAGAGTTTAAGCAATAAGAAGGATTCGTAATTAAGGCTCAAATTTCGAAAACAAACAAATCTTACTCCCAAAGTGTCACCTTTCATTTTAAGTGGACAGCTTCTTATATTAAATTATAAGAAGTAGACAATCGATCTGAAGATTATAGTCTATTTTTTTTTCTCATGTCCATAGCCAGTAGGTTTTAACTCTTAGTACACATTGATTGACTTATAATCCAATTAACATCCATATCATTATATCACGTGATGGGTCAGGATTTAAGTCTTAACTTGTACAATAAGTTTTTTCTTTTTGCAAATAATTGATTAATTTAGGTTAGATGAAGTAAAATTTAAGATAAATTAGATTATAAAATATCACTTATAAAAAAACTCTCAAACTCTTATTTTTATTAAGTTATTGATTTAAAAGTGAAGACTAAAAATTAAAAATTAAAACTAAAACTTAAAATTAAAATAAAAATTACAATTTTAAAATTTAAAATTTAACGGACCAGCTCGGATTTGCCCCAGCTCCGCACGGGACCGGGTCAGGACCGGCACGTGTCAACACGGGCTGTGCCCGGGCCCAAATATCTCAGGCCCAGGACCGGCTGGTCCGGTCTTGTTCAGCCCGTTGAACATCTCTACCAACCGGTCCTTATAATAATACGTCCCTGTGAGGGAGGAAGGGTAGTATATTTCGGGTCGGGTTTTGACCGAACCTGGAATTCTGATCTGACCTACACCCGCCTAATCTGAGTCTGGTCAATTGTAAGTTTGACGCTTGTGCTTTTGAGCTTTGAAGGGTGAGGCCAAGACCCAAAAGTGAGAAGTTCAAAGTTCAAACCTCAAGTAGAGCGAGGGAAACTGGATCATCGATGAGTGCGAAGGAGAATTGTAGAAACGAGCTCCGAACTGCGGTTCGTCAGCTCAACGATCGTGGTCTTTACTCTGCTGCGAAGTGGTAATCGTTTTGGTTCTTCTCCATTTCAAAATAATGAGAATAGAAAAGTTCCCGAAACCCTAATATCTTCAATTTAGTTATTTCAACACTTCTCTGTGTTAATTGGTCCGTTTGTTTAGTTATTGGTTTGAAACTTACACTCTGATTTGATTTGGTTAATTTTGCACATTCTCTTTATCTGCAGGATAGCGAAATGGTAATCTTTAGTTTTTATCATTTGAAGATAATGAAAATAGAAAACCCCCATTAACGTAATCCCTTCCCTTGCAGTTTTTCAACATTTTTAGTACAAATTCGTTCTTAAGTTTAGTTACTGGGTGGAAGATTACCTGCAGATAACATTTGCTTGAATTTCGCGTCCTCTGATCTGTAGGGCAGCAGAGCAACTCGTAGGAATTGAGCAGGACCCTGCAAAATTTACACCTTCGAACACTAGATTTCAGCGTGGAAGCTCAAGTATCCGTAGGCGGTTTCGCACGAATGAGCTCATTTCAACGCCTTCTGCTGGAGTGTCATCTGTTTCCACCCCTTTAATGGAAGAAGATGAAGCTGTCAATGGTGACTTTTACCTACTGGCGAAGTCATATTTTGATTGCCTAGAGTACAGAAGAGCTGCTCATGTTCTTCGAGATCAAATTGGAATGAAATCAGTCTTCTTGCGCCTCTATTCTCTTTATCTGGTCTGTTAGATTCTCATCTCCATGCCCCTATATATGTATTAGTTCCCATCCTGCATGTTTTTAGTTATTACTTCAAGGAATCAAATCTAAAAGAGTTGAGTTTCTTATGGATGAACAGTTTTTTCATTGGGAGGACATGATTTGTAGCCAATCCACTTCAAAATTGTCATATGCCCGTTATATCAGCCACAACTGCTGATATTCTTATTAGTGGGTTTTATTGTTGTTTCCATATTCTGTTTGGTCTCTTCTGTTTTAAGGAATCTCTATGGGCTTAACTAGTTCCAGAAATACTCCCTCTGACCCATTATGTGTGTCCAGTTTCCAATTTCTTGTGTCCTAAAATGTCACTTTTCCACATTTATGCATCCTCTTCCAAATGTACCCCTCGCATTATGTAAACCCTTGAATGCATATTGGAGTAATTATGCTATTTAGTAAGTGTCACCTTCAAGGAACATTCCTAGTATGCTTATATGTGGCACAACATTGATAATTTCCCAGGAAAGGTGAAAGAGACATATATTATGGGATGGAATGAGTCATAGATATAAATAAAAAGAAATAACTCTGCTGGGAAGAAAGAGCTGTAGAAGTAGTGATCAGTCAGTGCCAACAACTTTAAAATGCTACTGACTTGTATGCCAATCTGAAAGCTGTAACAGTATCAGTCACACCATCAATGATTTGGATGTAGCAGCAATGTCGCTTTGGATAATGTCTACCTGCTCAGGTTTCTGATGCAAGATGTTGCCAAAACATGGCACTCCTTATATGACTGTAAATAGGAGTTCCTACATCCCGAAAGGTGACACCTTTATCATTTTCAAAAGATTCTGAGGATTTTCATCTTTTTAGTGTTAGTTCCCTTTTCTCTCCTTAGCAATGCTATAGCTGTAATGTTTTGGTAGTTCATACTTCGGGTAAAGTTAGATTTTCAATGAAAGATGTCTGTTGGTGTCATGCATCTTGGGACACAAAATGACACTTTTGGGGACTGATTGAGTTTTATTTTTATTTACTGATTTCTCTGATTTAACCACCTGATTTTTTTGTTTCCTTTATGAGCCTGTGCTATCTTGCAATCACTACCAACTGTTTCTTAGTATTTTCGTTGCTCCTTGAAGGCTGGAGAAAAACGTAAAGAGGAAGAGACTATAGAACTTGAGGGCCCATTGGGTAAAAGTGATGCTGTGAACCATGAACTGGCTTCTATAGAAAGGGAATTACTGATGCTTCGCAAAAATGGCATGATCGATTCCTTTGGCTTGTACTTATGCGGTCTTGTGCTCAAGGAGAAAGGCAATGAGAATCTTGCTTGTACAGTTCTTGTGGAGTCTGTGAATAGTTATCCTTGGAACTGGAGTGCCTGGTCAGAATTGCAGTCCTTATGCACTACAGTTGATGTCTTGAACAGTCTTAACCTCAGTAATCACTGGATGAAAGAATTCTTTCTTGCAAGCTCATACCAAGAACTGAGGATGCATAATGAAGCATTGGCTAAATATGAACACCTACAAGGCACTTTCAGTTTTAGCAATTACATTCAGGCGCAAATTGCAAAGACCCAATACAGTCGAAGGGAATTTGAACAAGTGGAAGTGATTTTTGAAGAGCTTCTAAGGATTGATCCATATAGAATAGAGGACATGGATGTTTATTCTAATGTGCTCTACACAAAAGAATGTTTCTCTGCCTTGAGCTACCTTGCTCACAGGGTCTTCATGACAGATAAATACAGGCCTGAATCCTGCTGCATTATTGGAAACTACTACAGTTTAAAAGGGCAGCATGAAAAATCAGTTGTCTATTTTAGGCGGGCTCTTAAATTGAATAAAAGGTACTTATCTGCTTGGACTCTTATGGGTCATGAGTATGTTGAGATGAAAACCATCCCAGCTGCAATTGATGCTTATCGAAGAGCTGTTGACATAAATGGTTGTGATTATCGAGCATGGTATGGATTAGGACAAGCATATGAAATGGTGGGCATGCCCCACCATGCTCTGCATTATTTTCGGAAATCAGTTTTCTTACAACCGTCTGATTCCCGTTGTTGGATTGCCATGGGTCATTGTTATGAAACAGAACAGCTGCATATGCTTGAAGAGGCGATCAAGTGTTACAGAAGGGCAGCAAACTGTAATGACATGGAAGGAATTGCCATTCACCGGCTAGCAAAGTTACACGAAGAACTTGGTCAGTCAGAGGAGGCAGCATTCTACTATAAAAAGGTTCTTGAGAGGATGGAAGCTGACGAAAGAGAAGGACCGAATATGGTAGAAGCACTGATGTTTCTTGCCAAATACTGCAGAGCGCAGAGGAAATATGAAGAAGCAGAGGTCCATTGTACCCGTCTTCTGGATTATACTGGTCCGGTGAGTTTTACTTATTCTTGAAGTCCAAGATTACCCATTTTGGAAATTTACATGTATTTACATTACGACTTGAGCTAATTTGTGCTGTCTACTCTACCCATGGCCAAAGGAGAGGGAAACAGCGAAGAGCATACTTCGTGGAATGAAAATGGCACAATCTGTCCTGCCTTCAATGGATGTCGAGACTTTTCCCCCCTAACTTATCCAACAGTGCCCGGTAATTTTTGAAGAGTTCCTCCTCCTAATCATGTATCATCTCTTGAAATTGGCAATTGAAGAGATCAAAACTACTCAGTATATGTCAAACATTTGGTGTCAATATCAAAGCATGCTTAATTATTATTGCTGGGGCTCTACTCTAATCTGCATGATTTGTTTATTTCTGAGCATAGAGGACTCTCTTGGATGAATTTTGGTACATGAAATCTTTTCCCACATGTTTCGTTAGCCGGTCCATAATTGAGTACTCTCCCTATATTCGATGAATTCTGTTCATGTTGTTTTTGTTGTTTGGCAAATAATTTAGGAATACTCGAGATTTTATAAAGACTCAACCATTTGACCTCACGCGTGTTATTAGGCTAATCCAACTTTTGCTCATTTTGGACAATTTTGCCTCTCCAAACTACCTGTCTCCCAAAAAACCGTGGCTCGCTTGATGAAACTGTGCACTTGCTGGTGGAACCAAATAGTAATGCTGGCTCAACTTGCGCTTGCCCTTGCTTCCTGTTCGCCAGATATAGTGGTTTCATGCTCTTTGTTGTTCTTCTAAATCCGTGAATTGTGGCGCGTCAACACCGGATTTCATTGATGGGTCCTATTAAGGGAAAATTACTAACCCCCTTACGGTTTAGTCTAACCTATACTTTACCCCCTCTATTTTTAAAAACTTACACTTTATCCCCAATCTTTTTTATAGTAGCTGATAACAACTTCTGAAACTCAAATTTAAACTTTTTGGTAATCACGTTTCAGTAATTTTAAGATTTTTGATATTTTTTTCACAGTTAACCGATCTTTAGAAGACACTGATATGCATTTACTAGGGGTGAAAGTAGTTGACCCTAACTCGAAACCTAACCATATTTTACGGGTTAGGGTTAGGGTTGAAGATATGAATAAGAGGGATTCGGGCCGACCCGAAACCGACTTGTTCTGAAGGTCTGAAATCAGGTTGGTTTGGTTATAACCCAAAACCACTCGAATCCAACTAAAAAAACTAGGCCCAGGGCACCACCAACCCACCACACCACACCTGGCTGATGTATACTTATTCCTGATTCCCTACTCCCATAAGTCCATAACCATTATGCCAATCCAGGCCATTAAGTCCCAATGAAATCGTAAGTCCCAGCCCAAATCCCCAATTATCCTAAGTCCCAACTAGACGAAGATCACGCAACAGCACCAGCACGGTAGCAGACTAACAAGTCAGGGCCAAACTCCAAATGCAGGCAGAGCTCCCTAATCGCTGTAGTACTGCTCATTTAAGTTGTCTTCTCTCACATAGCTAATAGCTCGAGCTCGACGTTGCCCTTAGTCTGTCACACGCCTGTCGCTGCCATAACTTTAGTGAATCAGTGTTCGCCTATGAAGCCCTTTAGCATCTCCAGTATGTGTCATGGTGAATGTGGCAGGAGCTTCCGAAGGTGTGGACGAGTCCAGAGAGAAAGTGCTTTATGTGGATTACCTGGAAATCACAGAGAGTACGGGTTATGAGGTACTTGGAGCGTTTTTTCGGGGAGGAGCCTCCGACGCCCAAGTCAGTGTTTAGGAGGTATGGAGGCGATAAAGAGTGGAGAAGTATATTGTCTGATGCTTCTTTCTTCTTTTACCCGGGATGCTTACCGAGTATTTATGGAGGAGTGAAAGTAATAGTCTTCTTCATGTGGCCGGCCCAGATCGTGACACGTGTTTGGTGGGATGCGGTCCACGTCTTCA
Source organism: Aquilaria sinensis (assembly GCA_005392925.1). Taxonomy (NCBI): domain Eukaryota; kingdom Viridiplantae; phylum Streptophyta; class Magnoliopsida; order Malvales; family Thymelaeaceae; genus Aquilaria; species Aquilaria sinensis. Next base: position 158,281 of record SMDT01003126.1, on the reverse strand, counting down.
GGGAATAGGGGGTCACTCAGCCGATCATAGGCCATCGGGCTAGGAGCCTAGGTGAACCGAGAGTGGCGTGCAAGGGTGTCCCTGCAATCGGCGTGTCAGAACATGTCTAGGAGCGGCGTGTCAAGGATGTGTCAGAGGCTCTTTAATTGCTCATGTCGTACTCCCTAGGTCCCTTTTGGTAGAAGAGACCTCTTCGGAGAAGGACTCATCTTCCGAGGTTTCTTTAGTATCGCAGGAGTATATTTCCCGAGGGTGATCTTCCTTAAGGACACCCCCACTTCCGAGGATGGCTTAATCGTCCCCCCGAGGCTGGCACTGTCGTTTCTTGGAACGAAGAATTGCTGAGGTCGGATTTAGGAGGTCGAACATCCTTCTTTCCGTGGCGGGTGGTTTCTCCTCCGAGGTTGGTGCTTTGTCCGAACCTATGGGTTCAGAGGGTGATGGGCACCTCGGCTATCACATGCCCCCTCCCGGGAAGTCGAAGCAGAGACTTCAGCTTTATGCTTTCGGGAAGGCTTTTTTGCCGAGCTCGTGGTCGGAGCTCCACTCAAGAAGTTGCTCTTCTTTAGAAGACGTCCTTTCATAGCCGAGGTACCCTTCCCTAGTTCTTTGGGCGACCTCAAGGCGCGTGTAGCTTTTGTTTTCATTTTTTTCTGCTGCGGGTTTGTGAACCGTCGCATCCTTTGGTCAGACATGTCAGTTATGGATAAGCGTGCCTGGGTTTTCGCGTTGTCAGAGAGGCGTGCCCTAGGTCTTCGCGTTGGCTGACACGTGGCCGCTAGTGGATGGCAAAATAGTTACGTCGGTCACGCTAATTGCGTCTCTTCGCCTTCGAGAAGTAATAATGAGGCTGTTGCGCCTTCGAGGGATAATAATGACGACGTTTCGTTTACCCTCTTCGGTCTATATAAGCACCTCTCGCCTTATCTTTTGCCTCACTCTTTGCTTTTGCTCTCATTTGCTCTAGAGCTTTGTCTTGTCTTTTTCCTTCTTCTGGCGGCGGTTTCTATGGCGAAGTGATTTCCGGCAACTTTCACGGCGGCATTCAGGAACTCCGACTTCAGCAAAGCTTTGGGTGGGTGTTCCCTTTTGTAGTGCTTTTCCTTTTGAGGTTGCTTTTCTGAAGTACTTTTATTCCCTTCTTCCTTTTTTTCAAAAAATGTCGAATCCTCCGGCCTCTCCCCGAAAGCTTCCTTCCTCTCGAATCTCACCCTTATACTACCACTTCAGAAAAAATGACGAAGTGGATGGCCAAATATTACCTTCCTTCCTATGTCGTCCCGAGGTTGCCTATCCTGGGTACATTCGGCTTTATGGCTGATTTGGATGAGGTTAACATTTACAGAGCTCAACTGAAAGCTGGTCTTCGGTACCCTCCTCATCGCGTAATAAGTGAATTTTGTAAATTCCACGAAATTGCCGTGAACCAACTTCCCCTAAATTCTTACTCTTACTTCAATTCTTTCCTCTGTATGTGTGGGGTGTTTAAGATAAACTCCCACTTTCTCTTCTTCATGCAGTATTACAAACTCCACCCGGTCCCGAAGGGCAGTTTTTACTTCCTGCTTCCCCGAGGGTCCGGAAGTAAAAAATTTACCTTCACTTTCGACAACAAAGACAGCTGGCGAGGGTGGCAGAAGAAGTTTTTCTTCCTGCCGATCCCGGAGCATTGGCGCCACGTGCCAACCAGATGGGCTTCGGGGACCTTGAAGATGGACGTCATTGACCCCCGGAAGCTCCTAACCCCGGGGTTGTCTGCCAAGTTTGATCAGTTCGATAGACTTATCAGGGCTGTGGCAGACTGGGACCCCGAGGTCCCTCCGCGTTCATTTTATCCTTTTCCTATCAAGTGGGACCTCATGATCGAGGAGGTCCTTCGGGAACTGGGAGTGGTGAACGCGCACAAGAGTGACCCCGGTATGCCCGTGCCTGTTCTTCTGGGGAAGAAGGCTTGGATAGTCATGCTCCTTCGGGGCGAAATTTCGTGTGAGGTGTTTGCCGAGGGTAAGTCACCTTTCAGGGTTTGATATATGTTTTCCCTTTTGGACTTACACTGATATTTTGTCCTTTTGCAGAGATGGGCGATCAATCTGCTGACTTCTACAAGTCCCTCTTCCTCGGTCAGGCTGAGAGGGGGGAGCAGACGCGCAAGAAGGCGCCTGCCAAGAGGAAAAAGACGACTGGCGGCGGGCTTTCTAAGTCCAAGAAGGCTAAGGCTGCTACTCCTCCTCCCCCCGAAGTCGTTGTCGAGGTGCAGGAGCAATCCCCTGCTCTTTCTCCGACCTCTGTGGACCTTCATTCGGACCTTGCCCTTCTCGAGGCAACCTTGAGTCCCGTTCTTACTTCCGAGACTCCGGCCGAGCAAAGGTCTGCTCAGGAGCTCGAAAAGAGCAGAAGGAGGAAGGGAAAGAATGTTCCCAGTGAAGTCCGGGAGGGTGAGTCTAAGGATGATGTCGCCGAAGTTCCTCCAGGTTGGTTCTTTAGCCATTCTTCTGCAAACCTTAGTATTTTTTGCATCTACAATTTTTTGGATGAATGGCTAAGGGATGACGTGTTGACGGAACTTCGGTGTGATATTGCAGAGGACATGCCTACGGGGCCCTGGATGGAGAGTCACGCCCGACGAAGGGCTCTTCGGGACAAGCGGATCCCTCAGGACAAGGTGCCGAGGGAGCCTTTCTAGACGTTCACAGAGGACATGAACTTGTTCTCTGAGGATAGCCAGCTGATGGCTCCCCAAATGGCGACGAGGATGATGACAAATGCTACATTCCAGTCCCTCATCACCGAATGTCTTACTGAAGAGATCCTCGCCGCGAGGATGACTGAGCATGCCGCCCAGGTAGTCCTTTGTTCCCTTTTACTTAGAAAAATTTTCCTTATAAGTTTCTATCATTATTTGATATTCATTCGGGGCCCCCTTTTTGCAGCTTTTGGCGTACAGTGGGTACTTCCGCGCCTGGGCGGCGAAGCAAATGGAATCCCGCTCTCGGTCCGAAGATTCTTTGTGCAAAATGAAGAAGTTTTGTGCCAAGTACGTCCTCAAATATGGCGAGCTCAACAAGATTGTCAAGGAGGACGTTGTGAATCTTCGGGCCGAACTTGCGACAAGCAAACAGGAACTCCTTCTTGACTTAACAGCCAAGGTCGAGGACCTCGGCTCAAAGTGCGCCGTTCTTTTTTCAGAGAACGAGGCCCTTCGGAAGGCGAACGCTCAAGATGGCGAGAACCTGATGAAGGCGCTCGCTTTGAATGGCGAGCTCCAGGCCGAGGTTGACTGTTTGAAGAAGGAGGCAAAAAGCAAGAAGAAGAATAAGCTGGAGAGGAAGATTGCTGAGCTTACGGCCGAGTTGTCAGCCATCAGATCCGAGAAGGATCAGTCTGACCAGATGACGAAGGTGTCTTACCAAGACGGCTTTTGCTTGGTGCGTCATCAGGTCCTTCTTCGGTATCCTAAGCTCGACCTCTCCCACCTGTCCGCTCTGGATTTTCCCAAAGAGCCCAGGGGGACATGGTCTAAGCCGGAGTTTCTCAATCTTCCACCTGCTGAGCCCGTGCCTCCGACTGAGCCAATTGAAGATGATGACGCCGAAGAGACGTCGGATGCACCTGCTCAGCCTTAGGCTTCTTCTTTCTTTTTTGTAGTCCTGCTCCTTTGTACTTTGCCTTGAGATTTTTAATGAAGGTTTTTTCTTCAATCTCCATTCTTCCTTCTGAATACGATTCTTCAGAAGTTAGCGTAATTTTAAGTATATTTTTTTTTGTGAACGTCCGCGCCTATACTTCGGGAAGAGTCACCTTAGACTTTTCCCGTATTCTGCCGAGGTTTTAGACTCCATCAAGGAGTTAGTTCCAAAGGAAAAACCATTAAGGAACCCTTCTTCAGTAACGCGACCATATTCGTCTTGTATTTCTATTGACGACTTCGGGGAGGAGTAGTTACAAGTTTTCCTTCTGAAAAAATGTCTAAGTATAGAATTTTTTCAGAGAGTCTGATTGCCAAGTGTTTTTCAACTCTACTCCCTCAGTATCGCCCAATTTGTAGACCCCGGGGTGGACTTCGTCGAGGACCAAATAAGGTCCACTCCAGTTTGCCCGAAGTATCCCTTGTGATGGCTTTCGTGACTCAAATTCAGTCTTTCAGAGAACAAGGTCACCTTTTTTGATTTCTTTTCTTCTTATGCGTACGTTAGCAGCGTGAGCTACTCTTTGTTGGAAAGCCTTTCTCCTTAGTTCGGCCATTTCGCGATGTTCCTCGGCGAGGTCTAGTTTTGTCTTCAAGCTGAGATTATTTCCTCCTTCGTCGAATACTTGTATTCTTATCGAAGGTTGTATGACCTCAATGGGGATAATGGCCTATGTCCTGTATACGAGCGAGAAAGGGGTTTCCCCCGTAGCTCTTCGGGAAGTCGTACGGTAGCTCCACAGCACACTTGGGAGCTTTCCTGGCCATTTCCCCTTTGCCTCTTTTAGTCTTTTCTTTAAGCCATCTTTTATTGTCCCGTTGGATACTTCGACCTGCCCGTTACTTTGAGGGTGGGCTACTGGAGCAAAATGCATTTTTATGCCGAGGTCAGTCACGAATTCCTGGAAACCTCTATCTGTGAACTGAGTTCCATTGTCGGCCACTATTACCCTCGGTATGCCAAATCGGCATATAATGTTCTTCCATACGAACTTTTGGGCATCCTTTGCTGAGATTGATGCCAGTGGCTCCGCTTCAATCCACTTAGTGAAGTAGTCTACTGTGACTATGCAGAACTTTACTCCTCCGGGAGGGTTTGGAAGAGGTCCGATGAGGTCAATGCCCCATATGGTGAAGGGGCAAGGATAATCTGCTGAGTTTATTCTTTCCGAAGGTAACTTTTGGATGTTGGCGTGCCCTTAGAAATTGTCACATCTTTGGACAAACTGCCTTGCGTCTTTCCTCAAGGTAAGCCAAAAGTAACCTTGGCGGAGTAATACCCCAGCAAGGGCGTCTGTTCCTATATGGGAGCCACACGCTGCTTCGTGGACTTCTTCAAGTATTGTTCTAACATCATCTTCGCCTACACATTTTTGTAGGGGGCTCGCGTACCCTTGCCTGTATAGTTCTTCTCCAATGAGGAAGTACCTTCCCGAGCGCTTCCGTACTTTTGCGGCCTCTTTAGGGTCTTCAGGGAGTTCCGAAGTTGCTAGATACTTCCTGATGGGATCTCGCCATCCTTCCCCCGAGGTTGCTATGCACATCAGTTCTGTGCTAGGTTGCTTCAGCACCTCGCTGGGTTCCTTAGATTTGGCCAAGGAGTCAGCTTGAGCATTATCACTTCGGGGTACGTTTTCTATTTGTACCGAGTCAAACTCGCCAATGAGTTTTTTGACGGGGTCCTGATATTTTGCCAAGGTTGGATCCTTTGCCGCGTATTCCCCCTTTGTCTGCCGAACTACTAGTTGTGAGTCACTGTGGCCCAGGAGGTCTTTTATGCCAACTTTTCTGGCTAGTTTTAGTCCTGCTATAAGGGCCTCATATTCGGTGATGTTATTGGTAACATCAAAACCGAATTTGATTGCCTTAGTGACTTGCATGCCTTCGGGCCCCCGAAGGACTATTCCGGCGCCCTGGTGTTCTGCGCCTGATGCTCCATCGACAAAGAGCTTCCATTCTGGGTTAACCCTTGTTCGGTCTTCCTCAGTGGTTTCGGCATTCTTTATTTCTGGGATTTCGACAATGAAGTCCGCCAGTGCCTGAGCTTTTATTGCCCTTCTTGGCTCGTAAGTAATGTCGTACTCTCCAAGTTCGATACACCATTTCGATAATCTCCCCGAATGTTCTACTCTTTTCATCACATCGCGTACAGGCAGATTACTTCGAACAGTGATAGCGTGTCCTTGGAAGTAAGGTCGCAACCTTCTGCCCGCGAGTACTAAGGCGTAGATGGCTTTTTGGAGCAATGGGTACCTGATCTCGGCGCCATGTAGGGACTTGCTCACATAGTATACTGGCCATTGCCTCCCACCTTCTTCTTTTACTAGCACCGAACTCACCGCCTTTTCAGTTACTGCGAGATAAAGGATGAGGGGCTCTCCTTCCTGGGTTTGTCGGAGTGTTGGCAGTTTGGTGAGGTAGTCCTTAAGCTCGTCCCAAGCTTTTTGGCATTCTGAGTTCCATGGATGCTCCTGTGTTCCAGGGGTATCCTCACCTTTGTGGGCTTTGGTGAGTACTTTGAAGAATGGCCGACATCGGTCGCCATACCTGGAGATGAATCTACTGAGGGAAGTGATTCTTCCAGTGAGCCTTTGTATGTCTTTGATGGATGTAGGTGTTCGGAAATTCAGCAGGGTTTTGATTTTCTCAGGGTTGGCATCTATTCCCCTTTCTGATACCACGAAACCAAGAAACTTCCCTGCACTTACCCCGAATACACATTTTTCGGGATTGAGATGTATGTCGTACTCCTGAAGTCGTTGGAAGGTTTCGGCGAGGTCGGTGATATGATTACCAGGCATTTCGCTCTTGACTATCATATCATCGACGTATACTTCCATGTTTCTTCCAATCTGGGCATCGAATACCTTGTTCATTAGCCTTTGATAGGTGGCCCTTGCATTTTTAAGCCCAAAAGGCATTCTGATGTAGCAGTAGGTGCCCGTCTCTGTGATGAAGGCTGTTTTTTCTTCATCTTCGGGGTTCATCTGAATTTGATGATATCCACTAAAGGCATCAAGGAAGCTCAGAAGCCCGTATTCGGCGGTTGCGTCTACCAGCTGATCTATGGCTGGCAGAGGATAAGAATCCTTTGGGCATGCGTCATTTAAATTTCAAAATTCGATGCACATTCGGAGCTTCTTACTTCCTTCCTTTGTGGCGATAACCACGTTGCTAAGCCATTCAGGGTATTTTACTTCTCTTATTACCCCGGCCTCGATGAGGCGATTGACTTCGGCTTTAACGAAGGAATTCTTATGAGCTGATAGACTTCGTTTTTTCTGCTGAACTGGTCTAGCATTTGGCCATACTTTAAGATTGTGGTGAATTATGCCGGGTTCAACCCCGGGCATATCTTTCGGTGCATAGGCAAATAGATCTTTGTTCATAAACAAGAAGGATACAAGCCTCTTTTTGTCGTCCTCGGCCAGTTTTTTCCCGATTCGGGTGTTTCGGCTAGGGATCAATTCTACGTCCTCTGTTTCCACTTTTTCGAGGCTTTCAGTTTCCTCCTCTATTGTTTCCCCGTCCTTCGCGACTGTTTTTTCTTTCACCGAAGTCTATACTTGGATTCTTGCTGGGCTTTGTCTAGCCCTTGTGAAGACCTTTCTGACTTCGGCTTGGTCAATGAAGATTTCGCGAAGGTGACCGTTAGGTACTTTACGTTCGGTCGGATGTTGAAGTTGCCTTGAGTCTGCCTTCCGATGATAGCATTATAAGCCGACGGCATGTCTATGACAATAAATCGTGTCTTGACAAAGGCGATTAACTCTTCCTGCTATGGGGTAAGACCTCTTTTAGCATCAGAGGTAGGTTGACATATCCGAGGACCGGAAGTTCGGAAGGTCCGACGCCGAAGGTGGGGGAGCTGACTGAGCTAAGATCCTCCTTCGGAATGCCCAACTTAGGCAGCAGATGGGAAAAAATGACATCGGTGTTTGAACCGTCATCGAGGAGTACCCTTTTGACATCCCAGTTTCCTATCCTTGTCGTGACAAGGAGTGGGTTGTCATGAGGGAACTTTACCGTAGATCCGTCCCTACGGACGAGCCTTCTTGACGAGTCCCCGTACTCCATTACAGAGATTTCTCTTATCTTCCTCTTCCTTTCGGCCGAGGTTATCCCAGTAGTGATGGTTTGGATAACTCCCGTCGATGGTGGTGTTGGGTTTCGGGAGCCAAACAGCGCAGCGGAATTTAACCGAAACCCTCCAGGATCCAAGTGAAACGGGGTAAACCGGGTGTTCGAAAATTTCATACCTAATTTTCGGTTGAGATCTCTCACTCAACTGTAGAGTCGAATCACAAACCTGAACAGTTGACGTGTTCAGGCTCTCTATGGTATCCACACGAGCCTCTCGGGATCACCACGCTTCCACCACGTCCCGGCAGATGCGTTTCTCTTGCGCTCGCAGTGCTAGCTTGCGTCCTCCAAGGAATTGCAAGAGAAGAGTGTGGCTGTCCTTTTGGGAGGCTAGGGCAAGGAGACCTGCGAATTTCTCACTTAAAAGTTGTATTTATAGTGAGACTCAACTTCCAGGCCTAATGGGTTTCAAAGCCCTAATCCAATTAGGATTTAATTTCGGGCTTAATAATGGCTCAACTCCTTGGGCCCATTATTAATACGAAATTAAAGTGAAACCATAACCCAAATAATTAGCCCATGCACTCTAATGATCCAAATAGCTCTATGTGTGCGACCCAATAGGCTCTTGCCATGTTGGCAATGATCATAAATCACATTTATGATCATAAGCAATAAGCGGTGTCTAGCAACACATCATTGCTACCCAAGTGACAAGATTGTCGGTGAATCGACTAAACCTTTATGATCATCACCGATATATGCCATTGTCCCTTTGTCCAAGATATCAAGACTAAGCACGAGACATGGAATGTGTCACTCTCGTATAGCCCAATCTTTGGTTTCTTGATTACCGAGTAGACCAACTTAAACTGACGACATTGATATCATATATCAACTCATCAAAGCATGGCCATGCATTTTCTAAGTCTCACTCTATCAAGGGGCCCAAAGATATCACTCCCGTTACATAGGAGGGACAAATCCCATCTTGATCATACAAATCCCTCCGCATGATATGTGACATACCCAATGACCTCCTTCAAGTTCACTCAGTTACGAGCAACAAAGGAAAGTATCAAAGTATGTGACTCACATGTAGGGAACCTTGTTGATCTTAGGTCGAAGGACTACATATACCATGATCACTATGAGAATCACTTATGACACTCATATAACGATCCATGAAGTGTTCTCATGGTGGGTCGGTCCAGTACACAAGTTCTCCAACTTGTACCCATATGTAGACTACATATCTCATATTAGTCTCCACATATGCTAGTCATTATGTATTATTGCAACCCGCTCCACAATAATACTAGACTAGGGACGTTTAAGAATATCATTATTCTAGGGTTACAATTATGCTTATTACGTTACGCAGAAACAAAACAACAAACATAATTGCTGGATTAATGCCTCAATAAAATATCATGACTCAATGTGCAAAAATACAATCATCTCATGATTGGCTTTTTGGGCACAATACTAACAGGTGGTAGGTTCTTTCGAGGACTTCGGTCCCGACGTCGGTCCGAGTCATACACTTTGTCGTCCTCTCTCCTCTACTCTTCTTTCCTTCCTTTTGGGGAAGGCATCCGCAAGTACCGACGAAGTTGGCCCTGTTTGATCAGGGACTCAATATATTTCTTTAGCTGAAAACAATCCTCAGTGTCAGGTCCTTGCCTCTCGGTGGAACTGATAGAATTTCTTCATGTTCCTCTTGTTCTCCAAGGTCATGGCCTTTGGCCTTGGAACTGTGATTCCTTGCCTTTCTAACGCCATGAGGATGCTAGCTCTTGTAGTGTTCAAGGGGGTGAATGTCATTGGCCTTTTCCCCTTCTATTTTCAGGGCCTTTCTCCCTCGTTCTGATGTCGAGACTGATGGCTGGGCCCTTCGGCGCAAGGGTGCTCTCTTTTTGGTCCTCCCATCCTAAGTTCTTCGGCCATCATATGCTATTTGGCCCTTCTGTAAAACTCCCCGATGGTCTCTGAGAGGTACTTTGAAAACTCGTAGAAAAGTTGGGAGTCCCTTCCTCTAATCATCGCGAGAATGCAAATTTCTAGCCGAAAGTCGGGCACGCTCAGTGCCTCTCGATTGAACCTTTCAACATAGTCGCGCATGGTCTCCCCACCTCGTTGGGCTATGTCGAACATTTGTACTGGCATTTTGGCGGTTGGCCTACTGCCGATGAACTGCTGGGTGAAGGCAGTGGATAGCTCTTGAAAGCTCAACAAGCTTCCGTGGGCTAGAGAGTTGTACCATGCCGTTGCTGGACCCGAAAGTGTTACTTCGAAGCACTTGCAGAGTGCAGCGTCATCTGCGCCAGTACCATGCTTCGCTTATACTTTGTCAGGTGCGCCTGAGGGTCACTTCACCTGTCATAAGTTTCTAGGCAAGGTACCCTGAAATCGCTGGGCATGGGTGCCTCCACCACTTCACGCACGAAAGGTGACTCTTCTCCGATGTAAGAGTTTGACAGCCTAGACCAGACTGGCTTTCGGGAGAGCTGCCTCTCAACCTTCTCCAGTCTTCCTAGGATTTTCTCCATGAGGACAATCGTGCTGACTTCTCCTTGCTGTCGTGTGTTTGCCGGTAATGGCGAACTTCTTCTCCTCCTCGAGGAGTGACTTCAGTGGTGAAGAGACTAGGACCTTCGATGAGGGGATGCACTCCATTGGTAAGAGGCCCTAGTCTCTTTTGGAACTCCCCCTTGATGGGTCGCGCCTCAATAGGTTCATTTTCTGTTGAAGACGCATCGAGGGAGTCCCTTCTCCCCGAACTTCGGCGTGTTGACCTTGAACTCCTTTCCCGACGAACAACCGGGGGAGAGGCCCTTCGGACTAGAGAAGGTTGAGGCAACCTCTGATCAAGCTGCTGAGTCATTTCGGCGACGATGGAGCGTTGGAAGTCTCGTAAAAAGCCCATCGTCACCGTCAGAGGGCGGTCATCTTCCGGTACAGAAGTTTCTACCACAGGCTGTGTGGTCGCCTGCTGAGCCTCGGGCGCAGAGGGGGGTCTTGGAATCCCTTTGTCCTTCGAGCGCTGAGTCTCTACAACGGCGACCTAGGAGATGATTCCCACAGATGGTGCCATGTGAAGCCCTTCAGCATCTCCAGTATGTGTCATGGTGAATGTGGCAAGAGCTTCCTGTTGGGTTTCGGGAGCCAAACAACGCAGCGGAATTTAATCGAAACCCTCCAGGATCCATGTGAAATGAGGTAAACCGGGTGTTCAAAAATTTTTATACCTAATTTTCGGTTGAGATCTCTCACTCAATTGTAGAGTCGAATCACAAAACCTGAACAGTTGACGTGTTCAGGCTCTCTATGGTATCCACACGAGCCTCTCGGGATCACCACGCTTCCACCACGTCCCGGCAGATGCGTTTCTCTTGCGCTCGCAGTGCTAGCTTGCGTCCTCCAAGGAATTGCAAGAGAAGAGTGTGGCTGTCCTTTTTGGAGGCTAGGGCAAGGAGACCTATGAATTTCTCACTTAAAAGTTGTATTTATAGTGAGACTCAACTTCCAGGCCTAATGGGTTTCAAAGCCCTAATCCAATTAGGATTTAATTTCGGGCTTAATAATGGCTTAACTCTTTGGCCCATTATTAATATGAAATTAAAGTGAAACCATAACCCAAATAATTAGCCCATGCACTCTAATGATCCAAATAGCTCTATGTGTGCGACCCAATAGGCCTTTGCCATGTTGGTAATGATCATAAATCACATTTATGATCATAAGCAATGAGCGGTGTCTAGCAACACATCATTGCTACCCAAATGACAAGATTGTCGATGATTCGACTAAACCTTTATGATCATCATTGATATATGCCATTGTCCCTTTGTCCAAGATATCAAGACTAAGCACGAGACATGGAATGTGTCACTCTCGTATAGCCCAATCTTTGGTTTCTTGATTACCGAGTAGACCAACTTAAGCTGATGACATTGATATCGTATATCAACTCATCCGAGCATGGCCATGCATTTTCTAAGTCTCACTCTATCAAGGGGCCCGAAGATATCACTCCCGTTACATAGGAGGGACAAATCTCATCTTGATCATACAAATCCCTCCGCATGATATGTGACATACCCAATGACCTCCTTTAAGTTCACTCAGTTACGAGCAACAAAGGAAAGTATCAAAGTATGTGACTCACATGTAGGGAACCTTGATGATCTTAGGTCGAAGGACTACATATACCATGATCACTATGAGAATCACTTATGACACTCATATAACGATCCATGTAGTGTTCTCATGGTGGGTCGGTCCAGTACACAAGTTCTCCAACTTGTACCCATATGTAGACTACATATCTCATATTAGTCTCAACATATGCTAGTCATTATGTATTATTGCAACCCGCTCCACAATAATACTAGACTAAGGACGTTTAAGAATATCATTATTTTAGGGTTACGATTACGTTTGTTAATTTACGCAGAAACAAAACAACAAACATAATTGTTGGATTAATACCTCAATAAAATATCATGACTCAATTGTGAAAAAATACAATTATCTCATGATTGGCTTTTTTGGCACAACACTAACACTTCCAAAGGTGTGGACGAGTCCGGAGAGAAAGTGCTCTATTTGGATTACTTGGAAATCACAGAGAGTACGGGTTAGGAGGTCCTTGGAGCATTTTTCCGGGGAGGACCCTTCGACGTCCAAGTCAGTGTTTAGGAGGTATGGAGGTGATAAAGAGTGGAGAAGTATATTGTCTGATGCCTCTCTCTTCTTTTACCCGGGATGCTTACCGAGTATTTATGGAGGAGCGAACAGTAATAGTCCTCTTTATGTGGCCGGCCCAGATCGTGACACGTGTTCAGTGGGATGCGGTCCACGTCTTCGGGGAATAGGGGGTCACTCAGCCGATCATAGGCCGCCGAGCTAGGAGCCTAGGTGACCCGAGAGTGGCGTGCAAGAGTGTCCCTGCAAGCGGCGTGTCAGAATGTGTCTGGGAGCGGCGTGTCAGGGATGTGTCAAAGGCTCCTTAATTGCTCATGTCGTACTCCTGAGGTCCCTTTTGGTAGAAGAGACCTCTTCGGAGAAGTACTTGTCTTCTGAGGTTTCTTTAGTATCGCAGGAGTATATTTCCCGAAGGTGATCTTCCTCAGGGACACCCCCACTTCCAAGGATGGCTTAATCGTCCCCCCGAGGCTGGCACTGTCGTTTCCTGGAACGGAGAATTGCCAAGGTCGGATTTGGGAGGTCGAACATCCTTCTTTCTGTGGTGGGTGGTTTCTCCTCCGAGGTTGGTGCTTTGTCCGAACCTATGGGTTCGGAGGGTGATGGGCACCTCGGCTATCAGCCTACTTGCTGTTGGCTGGCCGGACTCAATTACGACAGACCTCTCATGACGTTCATCATCTTAATTATTCTTTCTCAATTTGCATCGACCCAATCCGTTTTTTTCCAGGTTAGGGTCGATTTGGGTTGGGAAGCTAAATAAGGTTGGGTCAGGTTTTAAATTTTGGATGGACAGATTGTTTGCAAATTTCGGGTCCTAACCCTAACCCGAAAATTGCACCCTTAGCATTTATATGAAGGATAATGCATTTACAGAAAGAAAAAACTGATAATTTAAAATATCTGTTAATTATAAAAAAAATTATTGGAGAGATTGAATTACTGGAAGATAATTATTATTTAAATATAGTTTTAAAAGTTGTTATTGGATAGTGTAAAAAATATTGGGGTAAAGTGTAGGTTTTAAAAATAGGTGGAGCAAACTGTAGGTTATGACATACCTTAGAGGGTAATTGTAAGTTTTCCTTTTATTAAGTTGGTATTTCTCTCTCTCTAAATCATTAATGAGTTTCACTCTCTCAATCGACGATGAGTTTCATGGGCTTGAACCCCATTGGATGAGAAGTAGAGGAAGGATGTGTGAGAGAACAAGGTTGGTAAAATGGAAGTAAAAAATTAACCATAAAAAGAAATTGTTCATTCTTGTTTGGGATGAGAAAGTAGTATTTAATCTTGATTCAAATGCCTCTTTCTTTTTTCGTACATAAGCTTATCTACTACTACAAGTAAAGGGTTTTTGAAGGCGGGAAAAAGGGAGAAAAAAATTGAACCCAAGTAAAGATTGTAAGAGTAATATCTTTTTGGCAAATAAACTAGTAAGGTGTGATTCAAATGCCTCTTTTAACTTATTGCTATCCTATTTTTCAACTCCTTGCCTTGTTATGAAATAGGAGCCGAGGACCATTTCATAATACAAGGTGGCCAATTACCTTTCGAATAGCTAAATTCTAGTTCACTTGATGATGCATTAATCCTGCCCAGTACGAAAAATGCCGGTTCGATCAAGTAAACCATTTATAGGTTTGATTAACTCGAGCTGGAAGTGGTTTAGGAAGTTGGATGATTATTGCAAGCAGCTTATGAATCTGTGCAGGTTAATTGAACAATTTAGTAGTTGATTTAGAGGCTAGAGGACTTAAATGAAAGCCTACAAGTTTTATTTGTTGACCGAGATGAGAGAATTGAGTCATGTGTTTATTCGATGACTCATTTGTAAGAGGTTCAGAAGTTAAGGGAGTCAATTGGGGATGAAGGTGGTGAATTGATTGAACAATTTAAAGTTAAGGTTATCGATGTCTGAAGTCATAGGTACTCAATTGCTCAACATTGAAAGTTGGAGGCTCGGAAGAGCAATTGAGCTGCACTGAAAAGGAACTTCATTTTCGACCTCTAATCGATTGGAAAATGCTTGGATTACGGAGAAGTTTTTCAGGAAACAAGCCCAAACTCGATTTGAGAGAGAATCTAAAAGTGGATGAGGTTTCTTTCCATCCAAAGCAAAAAAAGCTGGAAATTGGTTTTGGGCTCTGGCAAGGGCATATTATTATAGGGATGGGGTGGCAACCACCCCATAGAATTTTGGAAAAATATATGGGGTAGGTAATATATGTGATATAATTATAGGAAAATTAAAGTTAGGTACCTATGTGTAAGTTTTAAAATTAATGGGGGACTTTTATGTGTTTTAACCTTTTTTAATGATTTTAATGAATCTGGTGCGCTTCTTTTCTTTTCCCTTTTAGTTTCACCGAGACCATGCCCCCTTGTTTGCGATTTGCAAAAGCCCCTGTGGCTGTGGTAATATATGTGATATAATTATAGGAAAATTAAAGTTAGGTACCTATGTGTAAGTTTTAAAATTAATGGGGGACTTTTATGTGAAAGTTAGGTCCTAACCCTAACCCGAAAATTGCACCCTTAGCATTTATATGAAGGATAATGCATTTACAGAAAGAAAAAACTGATAATTTAAAATATCTGTTAATTATAAAAAAAATTATTGGAGAGATTGAATTACTGGAAGATAATTATTATTTAAATATAGTTTTAAAAGTTGTTATTGGATAGTGTAAAAAATATTGGGGTAAAGTGTAGGTTTTAAAAATAGGTGGAGCAAACTGTAGGTTATGACATACCTTAGAGGGTAATTGTAAGTTTTCCTTTTATTAAGTTGGTATTTCTCTCTCTCTAAATCATTAATGAGTTTCACTCTCTCAATCGACGATGAGTTTCATGGGCTTGAACCCCATTGGATGAGAAGTAGAGGAAGGATGTGTGAGAGAACAAGGTTGGTAAAATGGAAGTAAAAAATTAACCATAAAAAGAAATTGTTCATTCTTGTTTGGGATGAGAAAGTAGTATTTAATCTTGATTCAAATGCCTCTTTCTTTTTTCGTACATAAGCTTATCTACTACTACAAGTAAAGGGTTTTTGAAGGCGGGAAAAAGGGAGAAAAAAATTGAACCCAAGTAAAGATTGTAAGAGTAATATCTTTTTGGCAAATAAACTAGTAAGGTGTGATTCAAATGCCTCTTTTAACTTATTGCTATCCTATTTTTCAACTCCTTGCCTTGTTATGAAATAGGAGCCGAGGACCATTTCATAATACAAGGTGGCCAATTACCTTTCGAATAGCTAAATTCTAGTTCACTTGATGATGCATTAATCCTGCCCAGTACGAAAAATGCCGGTTCGATCAAGTAAACCATTTATAGGTTTGATTAACTCGAGCTGGAAGTGGTTTAGGAAGTTGGATGATTATTGCAAGCAGCTTATGAATCTGTGCAAGTTAATTGAACAATTTAGTAGTTGATTTAGAGGCTAGAGGACTTAAATGAAAGCCTACAAGTTTTATTTGTTGACCGAGATGAGAGAATTGAGTCATGTGTTTATTCGATGACTCATTTGTAAGAGGTTCAGAAGTTAAGGGAGTCAATTGGGGATGAAGGTGGTGAATTGATTGAACAATTTAAAGTTAAGGTTATCGATGTCTGAAGTCATAGGTACTCAATTGCTCAACATTGAAAGTTGGAGGCTCGGAAGAGCAATTGAGCTGCACTGAAAAGGAACTTCATTTTCGACCTCTAATCGATTGGAAAATGCTTGGATTACGGAGAAGTTTTTCAGGAAACAAGCCCAAACTCGATTTGAGAGAGAATCTAAAAGTGGATGAGGTTTCTTTCCATCCAAAGCAAAAAAAGCTGGAAATTGGTTTTGGGCTCTGGCAAGGGCATATTATTATAGGGATGGGGTGGCAACCACCCCATAGAATTTTGGAAAAATATATGGGGTAGGTAATATATGTGATATAATTGTAGGAAAATTAAAGTTAGGTACCTATGTGTAAGTTTTAAAATTAATGGGGGACTTTTATGTGTTTTAACCTTTTTTAATGATTTTAATGAATCTGGTGCGCTTCTTTTCTTTTCCCTTTTAGTTTCACCGAGACCATGCCCCCTTGTTTGCGATTTGCAAAAGCCCCTGTGGCTGTGGTAATATATGTGATATAATTATAGGAAAATTAAAGTTAGGTACCTATGTGTAAGTTTTAAAATTAATGGGGGACTTTTATGTGTTTTAATCTTTTTTTAATGATTTTAATGAATCTGGTGCGCTTCTTTTCTTTTCCCTTTTAGTTTCACCGAGAGCATGCCCCCTTGTTTGCGATTTGCAAAAGCCCCTGTGGCTGTGGACACAACGCGCAACGTGATTCACTCTCTTCATTTTTTCAACAGCAGTCGCCAACCCCATCCCCCCAAGTCCAATTCGCTCTCTGCACTTCCCATCTTTGGTCTCTTAGCTCTTTGGCTAATCTAATTTTTGAGATAAGTGAAGCAGCTTGTCTCAACGTCTCCATTGTTATTGTTGATTTCATTTAATTAACTTGGTTTCTTGAAGAGTGAAGAGAATACTTTATTATTGTTGGGTTAGAGCTTCTGAGTATCTATTATATATGAGAAATAAAAAAGTGTTGATTGTTGTTGTTGATTTGTTGTTGGGTTAGAGTTAGAGCTTCTGAGTATATTAGTTGCCTAGTTGGTACTTGGTACGTGTTGAATTGTTCTAAGTGACTTAAAATTCTTTTTGAGAGGAAAAGTTTATTGTTGCTTGTTGATAAAAAAATCATTCCATTTAATTGATATTCAAAAATATTTACAAATTACAAACTAGTAGCATTGAATTTAGGACAGATATTTGCTTTGAATCAGCTAGATTTGTTATCTTGATGTTTCAAGTTTGCTTCCACAAATATAGGTAGCAAACAAAATAAAACTATTCCACTTTTTTAATAAGAATTCTCCACCAAAAAGTAAAAGTCAAACCCAAAAGAGTCAATGTCCACGAATGGTGAAAGAGGTTTCAGAATCTGTTGGAATGCAGATTATCTTCAATCTCCAACTATTGAATCTTCTCAACAAACTCTAGAAACTTTAAATTGTACAAATGTTTCTATAGTGTGTGATCCAGGGTTGTGCCCACAAATGTAGACATATTTCGTCAACAACTCATTCATATTTTCACTTTCGCCTCCGCCCCCTAGTCTAGAATCATGGCTACACCCTTGGGCTCTGGTTCACTAGATTCAAAGGGTGTTTGGTAAGGGAATTAGTGTTTTACTTGGTTAATGATGTTATTTGTTGAAATCTAGAGCTATTCCATATTTCATTGGTTGTAATTTACCATGCATGTTGAAGAAAAGCATAGAAGTTTATGTTGACAAGCAAGTCTTGAGTGATCATGTGCCTTCGAGGGAGTTGATGTATCTTGTTATCCTTGGTGAGACAAGACAAGTGTTTTTGTTAATGGCGAATCTAGAATTTTTTTAAAGTGGGTCCATATATATACAGTATAAGAACTAGATCAAATGATGAAAAAAAGAAATTTGTTATATGATAAGTAACAAATATCTTATAATTGTTCTTGAAAATTTTTCATATTTTGAAAATATTTTGCAGTGATATCATTAAGAATGCCATTTAAAACATTCTTCTCAATATATGGTTTATATATTCATTCAAAAATTAGTCACTTATTTTATTCTGCAAATCTCTCTTATAAGTTTCATTGCTGAAAGTACTTGCTCTATAGTTGATATAGCTATAGAAAAAATCAGTGCCAATTTCAAGAGAAGAAAGTTCAAGGGAATGACAAGAAATCATACAGGAATAGCAAGAAAACAAAGAAGAAAAATCAAAATATAAAACCCAACAAGAACAACTATACATGATAAAATCATACTTGAATGAAAAACCCAAGAGAACGACAAAATAAATCCAAAGTCCAATCACAAAATCCAAAATTTGAATAAAACAAGACTGAAAAAATTTTATACATGACAAAGTTAATCTTAAAAGAAATAAACATGTAAATACAGTAGCTTTTAAAAAGTTTTGAATTCGAATAAATGCCTAATTAATTCTTTAATTAGGCTAGATCATTCTATTACCTAAGCCAAATTCTTAATTAAGCCAGAATCGTTCCTAATTCCCAGGAAACTTTTTTTCCAAGATTTACTATGTAAATCCAAGCTACTTTCTTAGCATTAAATATTTACTTGGGAGTTAATAAGATATTTACATAGTTTCAATAAAATACTTAAGTTTATTAAACTAATATAGTAGTTCGGCAGAATTAAAAAAAAACATGAATAAAATGTGTGCTACCGTGTAAGAAAACATTTTAATGCTTATGCATGCACAAGTAATATATATCATGCCAAACTATAGATGAAAACCACACTCATAGCGAGTAAATACTACGACAAAAAAATATCTAAGTGTTTTGACTATCAACCTAAACAAGTAATGTCATGGGTTGATAAACCTAAACTAAATTAATAATAATAGATGCAACAGTTGTACTAAGTCAAAATTAATGCTAGTAGACCTACTACTAACTACAACCACCATGCTACAAAATAATTGTGAGCCTAAATGGTCAATAGGCCTATCTTTGCCTGGGAGAGAGAAACCCAAGCGAGGAATGACCTAAGAAGTCCATGTTTGATAACCTTGCTATACAAGGCAAATAAGTTTGGAGTTAGACTTTTATCATTAGCGCATGTAACATATGAAAGATTAACATGTAATGTACGTAAAATGTATCTATGAGAAACTAACAAACAAGTACCAAATAATCATTATAGATTATTCGGCTCCTGCACAATGTTATATGCAAATTAACAATAATGGTAAGTATATGAAATACTTAGTAAGACATTCTAAAACAAACAATTCATAACAACATCACACATAATGTACCATATGCACACATTGTCATCCATGCATGAACCTTGCCCATAATTTATATGAACGTGCCACGAGCTTTTATAGCGTGAAGTATTATATAATGATCATCATATCATACCCTTTTAGGTCAATGACTCATCCTACTTCTCACACAAGCAAACAAACAAAAACACACACTGGTTCATTTTTACCTTTAAACATGGATTCTTGCATTTACCTTTGAGCTTGCTAGCTTTCGCTAGCTAAAAAATTCCCTTATTTTATGTAATGGGATTTAAACAAGTTTGGTGTGGGTCATAGTGTCCATGGAAGTGTCTTGCCCCCTCTAGCTCCATGTGTATGCTTTATTGTGGCCCAAGTCATTTAATGACCCAAAGTGTTGTTTGGGCCTTCGGGCTTTGCCTTGGGCACTGGCCTCGTGGGTCCTACCCAAAGTCCAACCCAAGGCCCACACAAACCGAGGCCCATGGGATGTGCCCATGTGGCCCCTAGGGGCACATGGCCACGAGCGCATGCACATGCGTACACTTGGGCACACCCTTAGGTGCCCCTTTGGCACACATGACTACATGCCTCTTTGGGCACACCCGTGTGCATCTCGGAACACCCAACTCACCACACTTTTAGGCAACCCAAAACACTTACGCACATAGGAGCCCATGCCACACACACACACACACACATAACGAGCCCTTAAGCTTGATTACAATAAAAACACACTCAAACCGAGACACACCTCTCTTGTGCTTGCCAAACCTTGAAAGTTCAGCTACACTCATCTATCAAGCACCCAAGTCTTAGCTCACATACCATTTTACAGCCCATGCACCAAGGACACTAACTATTGCCAAAATTAAGAGCTATGTCTAACCTTAGTGTCAATTGAACCCTCTTTGGCTCTATTGGTCACCTTATGCCCTTTTTTCCCCCATCCATTTGCCTTAGCTTTTACCAAGTTAAAACATGCGTAGAGCTTCTAAAAAAGAAAAGGGCTAGAACATCTTGCCCTTATCTAGATTTTGTATTTGCAAGCTCAAAGGTCCATATCCTACAAGCTCAGTCCTTCTCTTGGAGTTCCTCGTTTAACAAAAGTAAATCAAGCATAATAGTAACATATTTTTGCGCCTGGGGGTAGTACCATTATTGAGGAACTAAAAAAAATGATACACTTCTTACCTTAAGAAAACAAAACACTTAGAACCATAACTCCCTTTCTAGAAGCTCATCGGTTTTCCCTTGTTTTCCTAAGCATAACCTCACACAAAACATGGGTTTTTCATGAACACAAAGGCTAGTTTAAACAAGGAGAAACTAAGCTAAAACCAAAACACATTCTCACCTCAAATAACTCTCAAAACTGTGGCCACCTGTTGGAGAAAACCAAACTCCTAAGCCCTCCCTTGCAACATATACACTTTTCCCCTTGATTTCTCACTTACAAGCTCTCATTCTCTTTTTTTCCTTTGGATTTTTAGTGAGGGCTTAGTGGTTTGGAGATGTTTTGGATGAAAGGATGAAATGAGGCAGAGAAAAGGATGATTTTCTAGAGTTGAATCTGTTTGTGGGTGTGAAAATAGGTGAAGAGGGAAGGGGGACTAAAGTAGTGATAGTTAAAGGCTTTTGCATGGTTAGTAGATGTATAGGTTAATTAATCATGAGAAATGAAGGACTCGGCTCCTTTCCATTAAATGGAGACTCTAATCCTACCACATAAGCTCGCACTTATAGGAAACATATTTGCTTGATGGTATATTACATCCTTTTAACAATTGAGTCAAATAACACCAAATGCTCCTCTATTTTTTTTTTCCTTCTTGGTTCTTTTTTCAACAGGACAAATACTTCTAAATGCATTTTGCACTCAATTCCATTTTTTAATTGTGGCATTCCATAGCTTGTATGTATGAATGTTGGCTTAATGAAGTTTCTGGCTTTGTAAAGGAAGGCTTTCTACATTATGCATAACATGACAACATTATAAGTGAAATATTGTTCTCCATTGAAGAGATACTTCTAACTTCCTAGTATTTTGATATGGTAATTTTCTTTTTTGTGATTGCTTGATTGATTGAAGTTTTCAAATTTGGGAATGTTTAGGATTAAAATGCTTCTTATCTACCATATATCTTATAATGCCCTATGCTTGTTTGATAAATTGCCTAAACCAACTATGCTCTTTTTGTGCTTGTCAAACATGGCTTAAGGATATGCGGCCTTTGGAAGGCTTTTCTGTGAAGACAAAATGCACACAAATATATAACCAAAATGATCGTGATATATCTCTAGGACAAAATGAAGAAAAACTATTATAGTAATCAAGACAATACCATATCAAAATAACAAGTTTCATAAGATTAATTGTTTACAACTACCTTAAAATAAGATTAAAATTGAAACTTTCCATTGCCTTATATACTCTAATGATTCAAAGGATCTGGCATCCATAACTTAGAAAAAATGTAATTATATATTTTTAAACTTTTTTTTATTATTAATTGGATAAAAATGATATGGATTTCCCATATACCTAGAAAGTTCATGAAACACTAGTCATTTTGATTTTGTAGGTTCATATCAAACCGTAATGGTTGTCCATGCCCTATAAGCCCTGTCTAGCAACACATTATAGATAATTATTATATAAGAAAATAAAGACATGTAAAAAGTAGCCATAAATACTTGTAAAATTGTAAAGTTCTTTATTTCTTTTCTACCTTATCATTATGCACATAACTTACAAATTCATGTGAAGGTTCTGCAACTTGAGTTCTAGTCACATTTCTCTATATGTAATCACAATAGTTAGATTACCATGAAGCACTTAATTAATATGCAAGAAGAACAAACATATAAAATTTGTGTTGTTTGAGATACCTGTGACAATTGACAAATCATTGGAGAAAATTGGCCACAATAGGTTGAACCTAGAATCAAGAAATTATAATTTGAAACCTGTTGACATTTATTTTTATTCTTTTGGAATATAGAGACTAAAAAATCATTACAAAATAATCAATATAGCATACCCTTAAGCTTTGAGTTTTTGGCTAATCAGGAACCATGGAAATATTAGGCTCTCTTATTTAGATAAAATGATATAAATTAATTAACTCTAGTGTGAAAAAAAAACATGACAAGAAGAAAGAAACAACCTTTGCCCCTCTCAAGCACTTTTTTTTTTGTTTCTATTTGGCTGTTTTTCCACCCAACTCTTTGGATGCTTTGAACCTTTATAAGTTCTTTCCTTGTTTTTAAATCCTTTTGCCATGACAGCAACTAATTGTTCGTCCCTTGAGTCTTTTGTCGTAGTTGCACTAGAGAGCATCTCAGTGAACATGAAGTTCTCTTGATCTCTACCAAACTCTTTGTTTAATATATCTTCAACCTTTTTGCTTAGTTCACTTGTGAACTTAGCAACCAACTTAAAAGTTTGCTTTGACTCAGTACCTCAAGATGCAAGTTTAATTAAGTTTGGACATAAAGTCTTACACCGGACTATCACTTCTAGCTTGGTATTAGATAGAATCTGCTTCCCTCCAACATCTTGTATAATATCATCTCTAACATTTCTAGTCCATCTTTTTCAGATATAGGGATCTAGAATCAATTTATGGTTTCTAACATTAAGAACTTTCACAACATGGCAACATAAAATGCCAAAAGTTTCAAACTTCGTAAAATTGGAAGAAAATTTCTGATCCAGCAAACTAGTAGAAACTTTATATTCTCCAATCTCATCCGACAATGCAATCACATATTCACAAGTTTCCCCGTTTTGAACACAACTCTTCATAATGGTAGCTTCATAAATATCATACTCATTCTAAAATTCTTCAAAAAATTTTGGTGTGTATGCTGTAGCAACTTGGTTCATCATAGGTGATCTTTTCATCTTCAATCTAGGCAATTTTTTTTCCTTGCATCATATTCAGCCTTAATTCTTTGTAACGCTTGTCATTGACTACTCTTTCAAAATAATTGAAAAGTCATGGAATATCCAAGTTTGCTTTTAGGTAATGACTTAAATTTGCATTCAAACTTTCAGCAATTTGAGTGCTTCTCATTCCAGCTAAAAATGTTCTTTTCATGTATGCTTAGCCCATTTTTCCTAGACTTTGAATATTGCATGTATCCATCGACTGTCTTCAATATCATAACGAGAAGAGTAAAATCTCCCAAAGAGCATGTAGCTCATTAACATCTTCATACTCATAGATGCATGCTTTAAAATTAGCAAGGAAACTATCTTCTCCTGTAAGACAGTTACCCACATTTTTCAAAGCACTTAGACACAAGTGCCAAGTACATAAACCATGATAAGTTTCAAGCATTACCAAAGAAACAGCCTTTGAAATAGCTAAATCTTGATCTATAAAGATTGCCTTTGGCCTTTTTTGCAACATTGACTCCAAGAATGTTTGAAACAACCATTCAAAATACTCAGCTATCTCGTTATATAGAAGTGCTGCACCAAATATAACTGTTCTCTATCATGGTTGAATCCAGCAAATAACCCCAATAGACAAAACTCATTGTTGGTCCTATATGTGGTATCAAATGTAATTGCATCACTAAAATGGTAAAATGGTTATAGTCTATGATCATCTTTGCATCAGCCCAGAAAATATTAGTTACTTGCTTTTCAATAACCAATTGTATAGCATAGAAGAAATAAGGATTTTCTTGAAATTGTTGCTAAAAATACTTAAGTAGGCTTCCAACTTCTCCATATTCCATGCTACACTTTCGTCGACTTTGAAGATAATTCTTTTGATCCATTAAAAGAGACCCAAGTTATCTCTTCCACCAACTTGTTGACTCATAAGCTCATGAGTGCTCTTTGGTCTCAATCCCAAATCATCTGCTCAATCAATTAAGCATTTTTTAGGCTTTGATATTTTTCTTTGTGATGACATCATATGAGAGCATGCTCTATTGTGAAAAGGTTGATTATGTTGTTCCTGAAATCCAAAAATCTAATATTTTCCCTTATTTTCATCAAGTGAAGTCTTCATACGCACTAGACAACTAGTTCTCATTTCAGCTTGAGGATTTTTTACATCCTTGTCCATTTTGTCTACACCTTTCTAACCCTTTTTGCTACAAACAAATTTTCTATATATAATTTCATTAGTCTTATGATCCCTATTTCCATATTCTCTTTGAATGCTAAATCACATGATCCTCCATAAAGATTATAAACCTATATGCATCATCTTCTGTATCAAACTCCATACATATTTGTGGTGTGTAGTCCATGATTACCTCATTTTCAGAACATTCAATTTACTCATCCACTTCTAATATTGATGTTATGCTTATACTCTATTGGATGAAAATAAAAAAATGGTTGAAAAAATATATGGTACTTGATCAAAGTAAAATTAGAATTATTATATAAAGTTTATATCGATTAAAACATGGAATTTAAGAATATAACTTATGTAGTCCATAGAAAAAGAAACAAAGAACTACTAATTTTGTTTTCTCTTGTAGCACAAAATTTTTATTTGTGAATACTTACCTTGGTTGGAAACCTTGCTAGGAATTGTGGTTAAAGCAAAAACTTTTTGAAGATTCAAGACCTTGAGCATGAGAGAAAAACACAAGTATTTGTTTTTTTTGTAAATTGCTAGATGTAGGGAAAAAAACAGAGATGGAGTTATGGAAGAAAATAGAGAATTATAATGTTTCATATCTCTTCCGATATTGAAGCCAATCAATTAAGGTAAGAAAATATCAATAAGTGGAGGGAAAATTTTCAAATTTTTGTTTCTATATTGAAGACTAATTAAGTGTAAACTAATAGAGGAGAAAAAACAGAAACAACTGGGATGGATGGTAATTTTATGTGAGAACATAAAACTTATTCTTAGTCATTGATCAATAAATTAAACACATGTAAGCATTTGGGCATTGGGCTAGTATATCCATTTAATTGAGATAAGCTAGATTTGAGAAATGACTATGTTTTTTGTGTTGATTTTCTGCCTCATTAGTAGGTTGCCTCCCTCCCACAAGTTTACAAGGGGTGGATGGGTTAAAAGGTGCTTAAATCCTTGGAGAAAAGGATACCACCACCATAAAATTCTCAACTAGGTCTCCATTTGAACCTTAAATATTAGATTTTCTTCCCTCCACTTCTAACCATGTATTTTCCTTCCTTTGACTAGGGTTAACTCTCGTTTACCATGTTTGACTCAGGTTTGACCAACCAAAATGCCCTCCTTAGCTTTTTTTGCAAGAAAAGTCTCAAACATGGTCAATTTAACTCCAAAATTCACCAAATGGTTTCAAACACCATTTCCCACCTTATCAAACCCATTTTGACCATGTTTTACCTAGAAATTACCTTTTTGACCTTTCTTGCTTCCTTAGCAAGAAAAAGCCAATCTTTGGTCAATTCGAGTTCGAGCCAATTCATTTTAACTTAAGTCAACATAATCCAAAATGTCTTATTTTTATTTTTACATCATTTTACCTAGAGCCAATTTCATTTGAAATCCAATATTATATAGATGTAGCAATACATTTAAAAATAAATGTTTATGATGTTATTAAATTTTTATGAATTTTTTAATGCCTAAACTAGAAAATTCATAAAAATTTAGTAAGATTATAGAGATTGTATTTTCAATAAATCATTGTACCTATATAATATTGAATTTTAAATAAAATTAGCTCCAACTAAAAAAGATGTAAAAATAAAAATAAGCCATTTGAATTAAGTTAATTTAAGTTAATGAATTGGCTCAAATTTCATCGAGATGTTCATTTCACTTCTAGAAATTGAATTTCATCTTCTTTGGTGACATTTTGACCCTTGACTAGCTAAATTACCATTCTGTCCCTAGTTGCCCTTATGGTCAATTTACCTCAGATTTTAATTGACACGGCTCCTCATGGGCCTGCCCAGGAAGTCTATGGGAACTTATCCCGCACTAGTCACAATTGACTAATCGATTATGTGCACACTAGTTAAAACCTTTATATTTCTAGTTAATTAATCTTACTATGCAGTCATGTGTGAATATGTGCTTTGACTTGATCAATAAAATAAGGAAATGATACTTAAAACATTGCCATGGCATTTTATTAAAACCTAACATCACAATCATCAAAGCATACAAAGCATTTATATGGTTAGCTACACATAATCAACTGTGTGTGAACATCCAAACAAAAGTACACTATGCTCACACCCAAGAGCGACTCTAGAATACATTACTCTTACATGAACATTAGAGACAAACTAGTTTATGAAAACTATACACTAAACCATACTACTGAGATCCATAACTAAGCTCCCACCTTAGACCAACTTTTGGTGGCAAGCTCCAAAGCCCTCCCTTGTGCTTCACTAGCCTCTGTTGACCAATAGACAACTATAGTTAGTACCATAACTTAACCAACAAGTGAACCACAAAGTAGAATCACAAAGATTCAAATAAACAATATACCCACTTGTAAGCTTAGCTCAACAATCGTCAATGGTTGTTAGCTTAACAATACCCAAAATCTGCACAACAAAAGCTAAAGGAGTGAGAATCAAAGATTCTTAATAAGGGATCTTTCAACCTGCAAGAAAAATACTGAGGACACACATATATACAATATATGAAGTCTACTGCGCATGCTTTTAGTATGAGGGTTAACATATGCGCATATATTCAAGTCCCTTAGGACCCGTTCTCATTCTAGTCCT
The DNA here is from genome assembly GCA_005392925.1 of Aquilaria sinensis. Classification (NCBI taxonomy): domain Eukaryota; kingdom Viridiplantae; phylum Streptophyta; class Magnoliopsida; order Malvales; family Thymelaeaceae; genus Aquilaria; species Aquilaria sinensis. Next base: position 131,228 of record SMDT01003126.1, on the reverse strand, counting down.
CTCACGGGCATCACTTTGTACCTATCGAGTTCTAGCCCCTAACTCGGTCCTAGTAAGCCTTAGCTTACCAATTTAGTAACTTCAACCTTTTCTTAATTGTTGTATAGATGAACATGGTGGATACACCTCGCTTGAGTCCCAAAGAACTCACTAGGTGTACTAAGCCTCCACATAGTGCTTCAAGTCCTTAGACTTCCCTAGGTCACTTGTGTATTAAGCTTCCACCTTAAATCCTTGCCAAGAGTTCACTAGGCTTTCACTTGTTCCTCATGTAACCTTGCCTAGGCTATAAGTGCACTAAACCTTTACTAAAGGCATATACCTATCCACCATTACTTGGTTCACCCTAGTGGAGTGACAATGACCATGGTTGGACTCATTTACTAGGTTCTTTCAAACCCACCTAGGTGCACCAAGGTTCCTACATCAGGGACTTAAATCCAAACTCCCAACTAGGCTTTCGCTGGTACTAAACCTTGCACCTGACTAACAGTGCTAATTTATGGCCAAACATGCCTTCACTTTGGACTAAAATACATCTAAACCAGGGAAATTACAGGCAATGTGAAGGCATGTAAATAATATTAATCCCTCTTAGCTTCGTGTGAAATCTTGAATCGCCTTAATCAGACAACTGAATAAAAATTTATGCAAAAAAATACTACAGCATGTCAATGTTATTGAGTGCTAGCGCCTAAGCGTCGAAACTAGCACTATAATGCCAAAGGCCATTTTCTTTGGATTTGAAAAGGGGTCCTAGGCTCTGGGGCACCACCTGGAGCCTAGGCGCAAGGCACCCAAGGCTTGAACCTTCCCCTATGTGCTTAAGGCTCTTTGAGGGCTTCCAATGCCTCCCAATGGCCTTAAGAATGCCTCCACTTACGTCAAACCTACATGTACACATGCCCTAGGCCATAATGCACCATTTAAACCAATCCTATGGTATCCATAAACATCACACAAATCACCAAAACCTCACTAGTCCACCATGTTCATCACCATCCACTAACTAACACCATACACAAAACTACTTGAATTCTACCATAAGCTAGTTATGAATGGCATCACATATGCATGAATCATAAGTCCTTTACCTCAATTAACCTTGAACTAGCAGCAATCAAGTACCACAAGCCAAAAACATCACAATCCAGGGCTCCATTAAGTATTTTCCTAGGTTCCAAAACAATACAAGGTTCATGGCAATCAATTAGCACAAACCTAACAAAAGCCAAGCTTAATTGAGCTCAAGAAACATGTAAACTTCAAGACCAATGAGTTACCTCACAAATTCAAGCAAGCTTAAGCATGAAAATACCCCATGATCCTTCAAAGGTGCAAAAGTAGTACAAAACAAGCTACCTCCCACTTGGGCACCATGGAAGCCTTCCAAATTTGCCAAGAAACCAAAAAATTAAAGTGGATTAAGCAAGAGATGGAGAGGGGAAGAGAGAGCTGCGAATTTTGGGGCTAAAATGGGTGAATAATGGCAGCCTCAACGCCTCCAACATATTTATAAACCAATAAACATTCCCCCCTAAACTTTTTAAGTTTTTGCAAAAAAACCCTTTCCTCAAATAGTAACTAGGGTAATCAACACATAAGCAAAAGCTTAATTAACTTGGGTTTTAATTTTTAAAACATGATTTTGACTCCTGGGATTCATCCTGACCCTTCAAGGTGCAAAATGATGCTTTTACCCTTGGGCAAACTTAGTGTCATAAACCACTCAGAACCAACGAAACCTTAAATAACTTACTTGATCTTGCTAATTCACCTTTAATTAAGGTACTTAAACTAGGGATTTATAAATTTACCTTGCTCACTAAGCATTTCGCTAGGGGGGCCATAACATTAATCCTATGAACTCCAATGACTATTGACTTATTGACTTGACTCGAACTTAGCTTGCAAGCCTAACCTAATCAAGGATCATGCAATAAAATAAATTAATTATCTGTTAAAATGAGGGTTCTCACAATCTACAGCACCTAAATAACTAATTTTATTGGGAAAAAAGAATTACTTAAGTGAAGTTAAACTTTAAAAGGGGGTCATGTTCTTTTTTCAAATTTTCATTTCTCTTTTTACATGAAAAGAGCGCTGCATGAGAAAATAAGAAAGAAAGAGAAAATTGAAGCAATTGTTAATCTATATTACCAAGTCATGATTGAAAAAAAAAAAGTAAAGGATCCATCATTTTATTCTTCTAACTTTTATATTAGTTTTGAGTTTGCGTGGTCCACCTAAAGATAAAAGTGGGGTCCAAGTAATATCTTACAAGCCTCTTGTGCATGCTTTTATAAAAAAGAAAAAAATGGTCTTCATAGACCCAACTTCTTTTCAAATGCATCAGCCACTGGTTTTTGTGTTTACTAGTTTGAGTATGAGTTGTGTAGTAAGTAATATGAATTTTGGTGCATCATGAGCACTTTTCATTGCTTAATTACATAGTGTTTCTTGCTATCAAGAGCTATAAAATGGTTTATTTCTTGCTTAGTATTTCCTTACTAAGTTTCTTAGAAACTCATTATTTTTTTTTGCAAATATTGACCAAGAACATTTCAATTGTCGGCTTGTCAAAAGATTTTGTGTCTTGAACTTGTTGGTTTGTGGTTTGTTCATAAGGAGTTTCAATTGTTGTTTCTGTTGGGTTTTGGGAGCCAAACAGCGCAGTGGAATTTAATCGAAAGCCTCCAGGATCCAAGTGAAATAGGGCAAACCGGGTGTTCGAAAATTTTCATACCTAATTTTCGGTTGAGATCTCTCACTCAACTGTAGAGTCGAATCACAAAACTTGAACAGTTGACGTGTTCAAGCTCTCTATGGTATCCACACGAGCCTCTCGGGATCACCATGCTTCCACCACGTCCCGGCAGATGCGTTTCTCTTGCGCTCGCAGTGCTAGCTTGCGTCCTCCAAGGAATTGCAAGAAAAGAGTGCGGCTATCCTTTTGGGAGGCTAGGGTAAGGAGACCTGCGAATTTCTCACTAGAAGTTGTATTTATAGTGAGACTCAACTTCCAGGCCTAATGGGTTTCAAAGCCCTAATCTAATTAGGCTTTAATTTTGGGCTTAATAATGGCTCAACTATTGGGCCCATTATTAATACAAAATTATTGTGAACCCAAAACCCAAATTATTAGCCCATGCACTCTAATGATCCAAATAGCTCTATGTGTGCGACCCAATAGGCTCTTACCACGTTGGCAATGATCATAAATCACATTTATGATCATAAGCAATGAGCGGTGTCTAGCAACACATCATTGCTACCCAAGTGACAAGATTGTCAATGATTCGACTAAACCTTTATGATCATCACCGATATATGCCATTGTCCCTTTGTCCAAGATATCAAGACTAAGCACGAGACATGGAATGTGTCACTCTCGTATAGCCCAATCTTTGGTTTCTTGATTACCGAGTAGACCAACTTAAACTGATGACATTGATATCGTATATCAACTCATCCGAGCGTGGCCATGCATTTTTGTAAGTCTTACTCTATCAAGGGGCCCAAAGATATCACTCCCGTTACATAGGAGGGACAAATCCCATCTTGATCATACAAATCCCTCCGCATGATATGTGACATACCCAATGACCTCCTTCAAGTTCACTCAGTTACGAGCAACAAAGGAAAGTATCAAAGTATATGACTCACATGTAGGGAACCTTGATGATCTTAGGTCGAAGGACTACATATACCATGATCACTATAAGAATCACTTATGACACTCATATAACGATCCATGTAGTGTTCTCATGATGGGTCGGTCCAGTACATAAGTTCTCCAACTTGTAACCATATGCAAACTAGATATCTCATATTAGTCTCCACATATGCTAATCGTTATGTATTATTGCAACCCGCTCCACAATAATACTAGACTAGGGACGTTTGAGAATATCATTATTCTAGGGTTACAATTATGTTTGTTAAGTTACGCAGAAACAAAACAACAAACATAATTGCTGGATTAATGCCTTAATAAAATATCATGACTCAATGTGCAAAAATACAATCATCTCATGTTGGCCTGTTGGGCACAACACTAACAGTTTCTATGTTAGTTGTGCTATAAATTCGGTTCTAACTTAATGGCTTTTAGTAGTGTAGATATTTGTGGGAAGTCTTGGATTAATCTTGCTTTGGTGGAGTAGCAGATATCTACTTTAAAATGTTATCAGAGCCAGACCTAACCACCTGATTCAACCAAGATTGCACTTGGGTTTTTTTTATAAACAATGGGCCAAAAAAAATATTTTTTTAAACTATAGTGCTTAAAAGAAAATTTGACCAATTTTAAGGAGGTGATAGAATGCATTTACCTTTAGATTCTTAAGAAAATTATAGATATTTATAATTTTAGGTGGTCTAGGCCTCTGTTAGCCTCCTTTAGCTTTGGCCTTGGGTTCAACAACAAACCTTTGATACCTATGGCCATGGTTTTGGCTCAGACATAGAATGGTTAAAACTCAAAAGTAGCTAAACCTGCTTTAAACCATAAAAAACAGTTAAATCATCTGCTATTTGAATTGCAACTAAACCATTCACAGAGAAGTCTAGAGAAGATAAGCCTTGAACTTCAATGTACTAGACTGCAACTCAACTATTCAACATATTTTTCCCCAACTCCATAAGAGATCAATTGTGGGAGCAACAAAAACAGGCAACCATTGCAAAAAAGCGCAAACATCTAATGGAAAAAATAAAACAGAGGAAAAGGACTAGATTGATAAACGAAGGAACAAGAAATTAAAGGACACAATTAAAATAAGGGTAGTTTTTTTAGAATTTGATCTAATTAAACAATGAAATAAAATAGAAGAATGGATGTCAAAGGCAAAATAAAAGAAAGACAATGGAACTCATGTTCGCTGTAAACATGTATATCTTCCTTTAAGGTCCTATCATTCACTCATAGCCATTGCTTATAGAATGTGTTTGCCCCGACAATTTATGACATGGCCACCCTTGGCCCTGCCCAACAAGCCTGTGAGAATGAATCTCATGGTGGTTGTAATTGGCTAGTTATTTATGTGTGCAAATTAAAACTTTAGGATGCTACTTGATTAACCTAGAGAATGCAAGATGTGTGCTCTTTAAGCTTTGACTTGTGTAAAAGAAAACCATAAAACATTCACTTGGTCAAGGCATTTTTCACAGAAATCAAGTTCAAATAGCCAAAGCATACAAAATCAACATTTCTGTAATCATTACTATAGATAATAACTGTGTGAGGGCATTCAACAAAAGTAGACTAATGCTCCTAACTCAAAAGCAACTGTAGAGTCTAAAGCTCAAAACATAGATATGGGAGGCGACTAGGCATATAATATATACAAGTCTTTTACTAGATCCCCCCAACTAACTCCCACATTGGAGGTAAGTTCTAGTGGTGAGTCACAAAAGTCTATCCACATGCTACTAGCCTCTGTGGCCAAGAAAATACAATAGTTAGTACTATTACTTAACCAACAAGTAACCATGGAAATTAGAATCATAAAGATTCTCAAAGCAATGTACCTGCAACAACAGACTACCATGACAATTATCAGTGGTTATTAGGCCCAACAATGTCAGAATCTACACAACATAAACAAGGGAGTGAGAATTTAAGAATTCTCAGTAAAGGGTCTTCACTTGCAAGAAAGATACTAAGGACAACACATATATGAGCATATGTAATTTACTGTGAGCTCGTACAACTTGAGGCTAAACTTATGCACATAGGTTTCAGTCCCTTAGGACTTGTCCTCACCTAGTCCTTGAACTACAAGGCAAAGCCTTGTTTACTACCAAGCACAACTTACTAGCCTAACCAGTGAGAATTCACTAGTTAAAAGTCCATCATGTGTTGTACAGGGGCATTATGGTAGGATTAATGTCAACTAGGCTTTAAAGACCCACTAGCTGCACTAAGTTTCCAAATTAAAACCTCATGCCCGATGGCACGGCTAGGTCAATGATGGTACTAAACCTTTCACCCAAGCTAGTGATGCCTTATTGTGACCCTTCATTAACTAGTTTTCTTACTTATGGTAAAAATAACCATTAAAGCTTAAGAAACCTCCTCAGTCTTAGAGGAGTTTTGGAATACTTTAACCCCTAGGTACCCTAAGCACCCCCTCAGGGCTCCTCTTGAACCCTTGAGCAAAATTGGAAATTTTTTGCCAACATAACTACGGTGACACGTCGCCATAGTTATCAACTAGCCCACTAACTAATGCTATTGCCAAAACTACTTGATTTCATCAAGCAAATGTACTCCAACAACATTAATCAAGAATAAAACCATAACTCCCTTACCTTGATTGTAAGAACCAAGCAACTCTTCCACAAAATCAAAGTTCCACAAAGTTCTACCTAAGTTCCAAGCAAACCAAAACCCAAGCTTCCAAACACCAAATAAATAAGAAATAAGCATAAACACACTTGTTACCTAGCATAAAAAATAGGGGCTAGCTGGAAATGTGATTCCAAGCTTTAAAAACATGAAATTCCACTTGAATTAAGCTTCCTTTAGCATATATACCCTTGGTGGCTTCAATTTTCACCAAAATCTGTTGGTTTTGAGCCTCAATTCATGATGAAATCAAGGGATGGAGGATGAACTTGAGTTTAAAGCAAAATGGCAGCCATCCTCACTTTACCAAGTTTTGTACCCTTTTAAACACCAAGCCACTAAAGTTTATAAAAAGTTGCAAAAAGCCCTTTTCTTTAAATAGTAACTATAGTCAAACCTTCGTCAAATCTTGTTTATTTGAGTTAAGTTTGGGTTTAAAGTAAAGGTTAAGTTTCCAAAACTTATTTAACTCTCAGAAGATGGCCCAACACTTAGGGACACAAAAATTACCTTTTTGCCCCCGAACATTATTTGGTGTCTTAAACTCCTCGGAACTTAGTGAACTTTGCTTAACAAACTGATTCTTGCCATGTGAACTTGAAATAAGGTTCTGAACTAGGTTTTAACTACTTTAACTTCCTTGATCAAGCTTTTTTCTAAGAGAGTCATAACATTCTCCCCTCCTTCTAGAATTTGGTCCCCCCAAATTCTGCTGCAACTGAGGAAAAACACTAAGATACCCTTTTAGCATATCTTGCACCGTTTCCCAAGTAGCTTCCTCTTCACTGTGGTTTGACCAAAGGATCTTAACCATTTTAATCTACTTGGTTCGGAGTTTTTTGACTTGTCTATCGAGCATCTGAATAGGCTTTTCTTCGTAGGTCAAGTCCTCTTACATGGGCATCACCAAAGGGTTGACTACTTATCCTAGATCAATTATGCATTGCCTCAGAAGACTGACATGAAACATGGTATGCACTTAGGACAAGTTAGGTGGTAATGCCAAACGATATGCAACCTTCCCTATTTTCTCCAAGACTTTATAAAGACCAATATACCAAGGGGCCAGCTTACCCCTTTGCCCAAAATACAACACTCCTTTCATGGGACACTTTGAGAAGTACCTTGTCTCCAACTTCAAAAATCAATTCCCGTCTCCTCAAATTTGCATACTTAGTCTATTGGTCATTGGCTACTCTAATCCATTTCTAGATCATCTTAATCTTAGTTGTGGTGTCAGCTATAGTCTCAGGACTGATGACTACCCTATCTAAAGGGTCAGCCCAACAATGGAGCATTATGCATTGCCTACCATACAAATCCTCGTGTGGTGCCATACCCATAATAGTTTGATGACTGTTATTATAAGAAAATTCGATGAGTGGTAATTACTGATCCCAATCTTCTCAAAAATCCATGGCACACATACGTAACATATCTTCTAAAGTCTAAATCACTCTCTTAAACTATCCATTAGTCTGAGGATGGAAGGCAGTATTAAGACTAACCTTACTTCCCAATGCTTCTTGGAAAGCATTCCAAAACCTTGACACAAACTGAGGATCCCTATCACATATAATCTGATCTAGTATTCCGTGCAACCTCACAACTTCCTTTATATACAGCTAAGCCAACCTCTCCAAAGTGTAAGCAATATTTATGGGTATGAAGTGCGCTAATTTAGTCAACCTATCAACCATTACCCATATAGCATCATGCTGAATCCGGGCATTTGGTAACCCCACTAAGAAGTCCATCATAATGGCTCCCCATTTCCTTTCTGGAAGAAGTAAACTCTAAAGTGTGCTTGCTAGTTTTTGATGTTTAACCTTAACCATTTGGCATGTCAAAAACTTTCCCACATGCCCAGCTACATCCTTCTTAAGTCCTAGCCACCAAAAATGCATCTTCAAATTGTGGTACATCTTACTAATACCAAGATGAACATTTAGCCTACTACGCCTTCTGTAGGACTTGTTGCCTAAGTCCCTCTACATTTAGCACATAGACTCAATTTTCGTGGTGTATTATTCCATCCTTACACCGAAACTCCTTCCTTATAGTACTAAGTGTCTGCTTTCCAAAAATTTTCTACAGTAATGGATCTTGGCTCTAAGCATCCCTGACTTTAGCCAACCAGGCTACTGCATCTCTAAAGTGTAGACTAGGGATGTTTCCTGGTTTTTCCAAAACTCATGCAAAGCCAAGAAACAATCCCTCATTGCTCCTCTTGAGGAATTTGTAGCCTGATACTTAGATAAGGCCACTCCTATATACCTCTGACTTAGTACATCTGCTACTACATTTCCCTTGCCTGCACAATACTCAATCAAGCAATCATAGTCTTTTATGTACTCAATCTACCATCATTGTCTCATGTTCAAATCCTTCTTAGTGAACAAATACTTCAAACTCTTATGATCAGTGAAAATCCTGAATGATCTCCCCATCAAGTAACACCTCCAAAGCTTAAGAGTGAAGACTACCGTTGTTAGGTCAAGGCCATGAACTGGCTAGTTTAACTCATTAGGCCGTAACTGCCTTGAGCCATAGGCGATAACCTGATTCTCTTGCATCAATACACATCCCAAACCAGAACCCAATGCATTTGTGTACACCATGAAAGCTTTGTTCGGGTCTGGTAGAATGAGTATCGGTGCACTTCTCAACGTTTTCTTCAACTCCAAGTAGGTTTCTTCACACTTTAGGGTCCAATCAAATTTCTGAACTTTCTTGGTGAAGGCTGTTAAAGGTGTCACTATCATAGAGAATTTCTTTATGAACCCCCTATATTACCCTACCAAGCCCTTAACCTCTGTAATTGTAGTTGGCCTTTTCTACTTAACCACTGCTTGAACCTTTTAAGGATCAAGCACTTATGATATGCCCCAGAAACTATATCATTTTGGACCAAAACTCATACTTAGATAGCTTTGCATAGTACTGATTGTCTTTTAGCACTTGCAAAACTACTCTAAGGTGCTCCATAGCTCTTGGGTTGACTATGAGTATATTAAGATATCATTGATAAAGACTTCAACAAACCGATCCAAAAAGGGTCTGAAGTTCTATTCATGGCTTCCATAAATACTACTTGGGCGTTGGTCACACCGATGGCATAACCATATACTCATAGTGTGCATATCTTGTCCTAAATGTAGTCTTGGGGATATCTTCCTCCTTAATTCTGATCTGGAAGTATTCAGACCGGAGGTCAATCCTAGAAAGCACCTTTTCTCCCCTGAGTCCGCCAAACAGGTCATTGATTGTAGGAAGCGGATACTTACTCTTGATTGTTACTGCATTCAACTTTCTATAGTTGATGCACAGTCTCAAAGTTCTGTCCTTCTTCTTTACAAACAACACCGGGACACCCAACGGTAATACACTAAGCCTTATAAAGCCTTTCTCTAGTAGTTCTTCCAATTGCTTCTTTTGCTCATCCATCTTAGGAGTTGACATTCAATAAGATGGTATCAGAATTGGTTCTGCTCTGGGCTGAAGATCGATAGAAAACTCAGTGTCCCTATTGGGTAGTAACCCAGGTAGGAGTGTGCATTATTCTACCAAAACTAAAAAACTGAATCATTTCAGTTTTTCAGTTCCGTTTATTTGGTTTTTTGATTCAGTTTTGGTTAAAACCAAAATTGTTAAAAATAGTTTCAGTTCGATTTTGGTTAGAAGAGTTGGTTAATTCGGTAACCGAATTAACTAAATTATTTAAAGATATTTGGACCCTTCTAGTTGCCTGTTGTGCTAATGGTTGCTGCCTACTGTTAATGCCCAGCCCATAAGCCCAACAAAAAAGAGCCAGGCATCCAGGTCCAACATTCCCTAAGCGACAACATGCAGTCTAGCTCCAGTGACTCCAATCTGGCAGTCCTGGTCCTTCTATCAATTCACTTCGGTTTTGCTCTTCTACCCTCCTATGGGTTAGTTAGACTCTCATGGCTCTCGCCTCATGTTCGACATTCCAACTCTTTCACCTTTAGTCCTTCATTGTTCATTTGCGACTGCCAACCACGCAAGCGCTCACCACAGTGTCACCTCACCTCATCGTCCTACCACCACGCCAGCCCAATCACCCAATCATTGTGTTCTTGCCTTCTTGGTCAATTCGTGAGTTTGGGCATTTAGGGTTTTGTTAAATCCATGACTCATTCTATTTAAAATTCTTGCATTTATGCTTTTGTTTGTGTTTTTATAGCTGGTAACTGTAAGCTTCCTCATTTTCCTTTGGCTTGCGATTTTTTCATTTGTTTCTTGGTCGCTATGGGATGTTTAATTAGATAGGTTTGCTTGGTTCTTGGGTTTATTTACGATCATCTATCGAAAATTTCATTACATTACAAGCTGGTTTGGTTCTGATTTTGTTGTTGGGAAAAGGAAAGACTTAAAATATTACAAACATATGGCATCGTCTCCATTTGGCTATTTCAATGAAAGGGTTGGATAGAATATATATATATGTGTGTATGTATGTAAGTATGTATGTTTGTATGTATATGGAATTGTTTGTAAGTATAAATTTTCTCATGTTATATGTAATATATATATATATGTAAGAATGGTGAAATCAGTGAACTATATCTTTGATTAGTTTTCTCGTGTTACTCATGTTTCCTTCATTTGGGTTAGCAATTGTCCAATTTTGGAGCAATGTCGAAGAGTAGATTGAGAAAAAGCACACAAGCACTCATGCTTACGTATAAAAGGTTGCTATTTACTTTCCGTTGGTTATATTATATAGGTTCAGTTCATTGTCAATCATTTTGTTTCCTATCTTTTCTTTTCTTTTTTTTTGGGACATATTAAGGATTAGTAGTTTTAGTATTTTGGAACCTAAAACGGTATAATGGATTTGAGGTTTTGCTTTTTAATTGTAAATAATTGTTAAATTACTTTGCCAGATGCATATTTATGGAATTGTTTATAAGTATAAATTTCTGCTCTGCTTGGAAACATCCTTGGTTATGGGCTTTTATCATGCTAATTCACAATTGGTTTTGAATTTGGTTTTAGAATCTGTAGGATGATCCTTTTCTGTTTTATTGTAGTGTTTGAGAATTGATTTGAGGTGTTTATTTTATCATCCAAGATGGCTTCAAGAAAACAATCGGGCAATGTAAGGATTTATATTTTTCAAAGATTTGATAGGAACATTATTTACTTAATTACTCTAGTTGTCAGGATTATATATAAGTGATAACTGTTTTAATGGAAATATGCATGTATCTTTGACACTTTGTAAATGACAAATAAGGTTACTGATTTGGATCCTCAAGAAGAAAGTTCCACATCACTAGGCTCTAGTCCCTCTCGCTCTTATGCACCATATGAATATTCTCTTCCCATAGTTGTTCCGTGCTTTTCAAAGGGCTCAAAAGCCCGAACAATGAAGCAAGTTGCAAAAAGGAAATTAATGAATCCAAGATCATCTGTGTGGAAGCACTTCACCAAATTTGTCACATCAGATGGTCATAAAAAATGTAGATGCAATTATTGTGGCAAAGAATATGCTGCTGACCCAAGAAACAATGGGACAAGTTCAGCACAAGCTCAATTCCAAAATGTGAGAACAATCCTGAGGTAAAATTGCACAAACTTATCTTTATGCTACAAATAATGATGAGGAAGGGGTACGTAGTTGTTGGAGGTTTGATGAGGATGCCATTAGGAAGTCTTTGGCTTTCATGATTGTTGTGGATGAACTGCCATTCAAATTTGTAGAGAGTGAAGGATTTAAGCATACGATGTCAGTTGCATGCCCTAGGTTTCGCATTCCTTCTCATTATACTATTGCTAGGGATTGTTTTTCCCTTTACTCTGATGAAAGAACCAAGTTGAAGAATTATTTCAAAGGTAGTTGTCAGAGGGTCTTTCTCACCCCAGACACATGGACTTCTATACAGATAGTCAACTATTTATGTCTCACTGCTCACTACATAGATGATAATTGGGTACTACAGAAAGAAAATTTTGAGTTTCTGTCCAATAACTAGTCATAAAGGTCATGACTTTGGTATGGTTGTGGAGAATTATTTATGTGATTAGGAATTACATCGGATTTTAGCCACCACTGTTGATAATTCTTGTTCAAATGATGTTGCGGTTGATTATTTGAGAAAGAAAATTCTTAATTGGAAAAGTGGAATTGTTATACCTCCATCTGAGATACATTGCACACATTGTGAACTTAGTTGTTACTGATGGTTTGAAAGAGTTTAATACATTTGTTGCTCATGTGAGAGATGCAGTTAGGTTTGTTAGGCATTCACCTGCTAGATTGTCCACTTTTAAAAATTATGTTCAAATTAAAAGAATTGAGAGTAAGGCCTTGTTATGCCTTGATGTCAGCACAAGATGGTACTCAACTTACATGATATTAGAAGTAGCACAAAAGTTCCAGGCAACCTTTGAAAGATTTGGTACGCAAGATCCAGTTTATGTAGTTGAGCTTGAGTCCAATCATGGAGTTCCTACAGATGAAGATTGGGAAAATGTAAGGTCATTAGTGTGCTTTCTTGAGAATTTTTATGAACTCACATGCAGGATATATGGTTCTTTATATGTGACTTCCAACAGATTTTTTCATAAAATTTGTGAAATTGAAGGGTTGTTGCAACAATGGCAAAGCCATGAGAATGAGGCATTTGCTTTAATGGCCAAGGGAATGAAAGTAAAGTTTGACAAATATTGGGAAAATGTTGCAAAAATGAACATGTTAATTTATATTGCAATTGTCCTTGACCCTCAATACAAACCAGCCTACGTAGAATTTGCATTGGAGGATATGTAGTGGGAAGTGAGAATGTTAGAGCAACATTGAAAAGAAAAGTGAGAGATGCTACCCAAGAGTTGTTTGATGATTATAAGAGAATTATTCAACCTAAGTTTGGTGAGTCATCTTTCAGAACCCAAGTGCCAGTTGAGTTAGGAAGTCAGAGGAAAAGAAAGTACACAATCACAAAGGAAAGACTGAGGAAGTTTGAACATGCCACTGAAAGTTTGAACCAAGAGAAACAGTTTGTCCAAATTTTGATGTGTTGGTGTGGTGGAAGATGAATTGTCACCGCTATCTTATAATTGAAGTTGTGGCCCATGATATACTAGCTACTCCTATTTCCACTGTGGCATCAGAGTTTGCATTAGTACAGGTGGTCAAGTCCTTGATCTTTTTAGGAGCTCTCTAACTCCTAAAACAGTGTAGACACTTATTTGTGCCCAAGATTGGCTTAGGAGGACTTAACATGTTAATGTGGATGACTTGGAGGAGCTTGAAAAGATTGAGTATGGTATTATTCATACTTCCATTATGGTTTTACATTTTATTTGGCATCATACATTTACACTTATTATGATTTTTTTTTAGAGATGTCTGATATAAGTTTGGGACCTTAGTGATTGATATTTGGAAATACATTAAGAATTGCAAGTAAGTATAAATTCTTTTTATGACAATATGGATTTAATTTATCTATTTTATACTTGAGATTTCTTCCAATTGATATTATTTGTTAAATTTATGACTCTTTGTATGATGCACAACAATTTGGATTGAAGGTTAAGGCATATCTTGTTCAAAGAGAAATTAGGGAAAGCTTGGCCAACTTCTTCTGATGGAGATGGAATGTTTGTTTATGTAAACTTGTGGGATTATTTGTTTATTAGGATGCTATTATTAGAATGTGTGAACTTAAGAAGTTCAAATGCTTGGTTAACATTGGGGTTATTTATTTAGGATTTATAAAACTTGGATGTATTACTACTTTATATTTTGATGAATTGTTATGTTTCAACTACAAGAAATTTTTGTAAAACTAGCGAAAATTGCACAGAAATCAACAGGCATAAGGAGGCAAAAAACTTTGATTATTTTGGTTCCAACCAAACCGAAACAAAAAATTTGATTTCTGTTTTATTTGGTTTTCTCAACTAATTCCGTCAATTCGGTTTGTAACAGTTAAAAACTGAAAACCGACCAAACCAACTAATTTGGTTCAGTCAAAATCGAATTAACCGAATACCTAACCCTAAACCCAGACAACTCTACTAGAAACACTTCGGGAAATTGATTGGCAATAGGGATTCCCTTAAGTTCTTCCTCTATGGCCACCCCATTCAAAGAACAATATTCCTCCTCGTTGACTATAGGGATGGAATCCATAAGTCTAAGGTGCAAAGTTTTAGTACTTGATGCTAACCTTCCGATGCAAGTCACTCTAGCTCCCTAAGCATCCGTAATGTTGACTGAGTGAATAGCACTGTCAATTTGCACCTTGTGCTTGCTTAGCCAATCCATTCCTAACACTAGGCCATAAGACCTTAAGTCTATAACCCACAACTCACAAGAGAAAACATGGTTGCCTAATTGTAAGGGATACTTAGTAACCAACTCATTGGTCACAATAAAACTCCTCCTTACAGTCCTAATGAGTTTCAACTCATCAAAGATTTCACATTGCAATTTAAGTCTATCTACAAAGGTAGACAATATCATAGAAAGAGCAACTGCAATATCAAAAAGTACTATAACACTACCATTCTAGAAAATAAAGTTACCTCAAACGACAGCTGGCTCTTTGGTCACTTGACTAGCCAAGGTGAAGACACTTGGCTCAACTGCTGCTATGGCCACACGAGGTCAATTTCCTATGGCAAAGGGTATAAGGGGTGGATTATTAGGCGGATCTGGCAAGGGTCGAGCCTGTAGGCATTCCTTCACCTAGTGACCACTTCTACCACAATTGTTGCAAACGTTGGTTCCCAAAGTGCATGGCTTCGTGCCATGGAACTGTCTACACTTAGGGCACAAACCTCCTTTTCTCCACTTGAAAATACCTTGACTCTTGGTTGTCTTTCCCACTAATGGGCATTTTCCAGCACTTTTACCTTAGTTTGATGATCCAACCATCACCTTCTTATTTGGAGTTCTCGAGTCCTTAATTTCTCTCTCTAAGGCCAAAGCCTTTTGAACCACTTGGAGATAGCTTCGAATGTCCACTATTGCCATATACCTTCGAAGAATGGGCCTAAGGCCTTAAAAGAATTTCTTGGCCTTCAACTCATCATTACTGCCCATATATGGAGCATACCAAATGAGCGAGTTGTAGCACTACTCATAGTCCCTTACAGACATCTCTCCTTGAACAAGGTTCTCAAACTAGATCTTTCTCTGATCTTGGGCAACTTCACTAATGTATTCCTATCATAACTTCCTCTCAAATTTTAACCACTTGAGCACCTTTTTCTTGTGCTCCAGTTGAGTGCCATTACTTTCCCTCAATATTTCCAACACGTCATCCCACCGTAAGCTAGCCCTCCTTCTACAAAAGAAAGGTACTAACACCTTTCTTTCCTCGGACTCATAGCCTCCACAAGTAAAAAGCTGATTCATTCTGGACAACCAGTCCTCCACTCTATCGGGGTCGCCTAACCCATCAAAATTTGGTGGGTCAATAGTCTTGAACTTCTCAAGCAATCTCATCTGATGTAGGGTTTCTCCCCTCCTTGGAGCCACCACAACCTTTGGCTCCTCCTTATGCTCATAAACAAGTTCTCATTTTTCCTGAGCCCTAGGCACTTGCTGATGCTCGACATGCCTCTCCTAACCAAGGCATTTCCTGACCTTGGGATGCTTCAATCCCTTGGTCATTTTCCTCTTGAACAACTCCTCTGTCCTCTTGGTCTTGGAACAATTCCTTCATTATGGAAGTCATCCATTGTGCCATTTGCATCAAAATCTGAGTCATCCCCTCAAGCACCCTAGATATCTCATCCAACCTTACCACAACTGGGTCACTAGAACCTTCACCAAGTTCCCTAACTCCTCTTGAAGCTCCTGACCTAATGTCAACCAAAGCAACTTGCAACCAAAACTAGATGACATTCCCCAAATGTTGGTTAGTACTAACTATCTTAGCACATGGAGTTTAAAACTAGATCTTAGCCTTAGCCTCCAATATCTATGAACTAAGCTCTAATACCAAAAACTGACATGGCCCCTTGGCCCTAACCAGGAAGCCTATGAGAACAAATCTCACTGTGGTTGCAATTGGCTAGTTATTTATGTGTGCAAATTAAAACTTCATGATGCTAGTTGATTAACCTAGAGAATGCAAAATGCGTGCTCTTTTAGCTTTGACTTGTATTAGAGAAAACCATAAAACATTCACTTAGTCAAGGCACTTTTTACAAAAATCAAGTTCAAATAGCCAAAGCATACAAAATTAACATTTGTTTTATCATTACTACACATAATAACTATGTGAGGGCATTCAACAAAAGTATATTGTTCTTCACACAAAAGTAACCCTAGAGTCTACAGCTTAAAACATAGGTGTGAGAGGTGACTAAGCATATAATATATACAAGCTTTTTTATAGAGATCCTTCCAACTAACTCCCATCTTAGAGGAAAGTCCCAATGGCAAGTCACAAAAGACTATCCACGTGCCGCTAGCCTCTATGGCCAGGAAAATATTATAGTTAATACTGTTACTTAAGCAACAAGTAACTATGGAAACTAGAATCATAGAGATTCTTGAAGCAATGTACTTACAACAACAAACTACCACAACAACCCTTAACGGTTATTGGACCCAACAATGTTAGAATCTACACCACAAAAACTAGGGAGTAAGAATTCAAGAATTCTCAATAAGGGGTCTTCACTTGCAAGAAAGATACTAAGGACAACATATATATGAACATATGCAATTTGCTGTGAGCTTATACAGCTTGAGGCTAAACTTATGCGTATAAGTTTCAATCCCTTGGGACTTGTCCTCACCTAGTCCTTGAACAACAAGGCAAAGCCTTGTCTTCTACCAAGCACAGCTTACTAGCCTAACCAGTGAGAATTCACTAGTTGAAACTCCCTTATATTGTACAAGGGCACTATGGTAGGACTAATGTTGACTAGGCCTTAAAGACCCATTAGGTGCACTAAGGTTTCACATCGAAACCTCATGCCCGATGGGACGGCTAGCTCGCTGATGGTACTAAACCTTTCACCCAAGCTAGTGATACCTCATTTTGGCCCTTTATTAACTAGTTTTCTTGCATATGGTAAAAGTAACCATTAAAGCTCAAGAAAACTCCTAGGTCTCAAAGGAGTTTTGGAAGTTCTGAAGTACCCCTGAAATACTTTAACCCCTAGATATCCTAAGCACCTCTTTAGGCCTCCCTTTGAACCCATGAGCAAAATTGGAAATTTTTTGTCAACATAAACGCCACAGTTATCAACTTGCCCACTAATTAATGCTATTGCCAACTACTTGATTTCATAAAGCAAATGTACTCCAATAGCATTAATCAAGTATAAAACCATAACTCCCTTACCTTGATTTCAACTCACAAGCAAGAACCAAGCAACTCTTCTACAAAATCAAAGTTCCACAAAGTTCTACCTAAGTTCCAAGTAAACCAAAACATAGGACACCAAATTACTTACTTCTAACCAAAACCCAAGCTTCTAAATATCAAATAAACAAGAAATCACCATAAACACACTTATTACCTCGCATCAAAAATAGGAGCTAGCTGGAAATGTCAAGCTTCAAAACATGAAGTTCCACTTGAATCAAGCTTCCTTTAGTATATATACCCTTGGTGACTTCAATTTTCACCAAAATTTCTTGGTTTTGAGTCTCAATTCATGATGAAATTAAGGGGTGGAGGATGAACTCGGGTTTGAAGCAAAAAAGGCAGCCATCCTCATTTTACCAAGATTTTATACCCTTTTAAACACCAAGCCACTCAAGTTTATAAAAAGTTACAAACGGCCCCCTTCCTTAAATAGTAACTATAGTCAAACCTTGGTCGAATCTTGTTTATTTGGGTTAAGTTTGGGTTTAAAGTAAAGGTTAAGTTTCCAAAACTCATTTTTAACTCTTGAGACATGGCCCGAGACTTCAAGATGCAAAAATTACAATTTTCCCCCCGAACATTATTTGGTGCCTTAAACTTCTCGAAACTTAGAGAGCTTTGCTTAACATACTAATTCTTGCTATGTGAACTTGAAATATGGTTCCGAACTAGGTTTTAACTACTTTACCTTCCTTAATCAAACTTCCCGCTATGAGAGTCACAATAGTTTAATAGTTGAATAGGTTAAACCGCAACTTGGAGTCCTCAACAGTTTGAAGAATGCTTTGGGCTTTAACATTGGCCAAAGTAAAATAGCTAAATTTGATGAAATTTTGGTTTAAGAGCTGTTGTCTCCAGATCCTATTGTTGTAACCTTAAACTATCTTTGGATGGTTGTTTATGAACAAAAATTGGAGTGTTTGTGTTTAAATTGCCTCAACGTTCATTTTTTATGAAGGGCTTGATTTTATTCGAGTAAATTATGTAAATAGTCCATAACTTTAATTATCATTTCCTTTTAGTCCTTAACCTATTGAATGTTCTATTTTGGTTCATTTTTGTCATTCATTAAATGAAATTCATTACTTGATAATAACGATTTAACATAAACTTTTGAAATTCTAATTTAAATAGTTGGTAACTAGCTTCCAATAAATTTAAACAATGACAGTAAGTAGATAGTTTAAAATAGTTTTTTTTTTCTTCTTGAATGAAATAAATTCAATTTACAAAGAATAAAAAATATAATTTGAATTTTCCATTAATTATAAAAAGTTATTATACAGATTAAATTTATCATAAGGTAGTTACTGGATATTTTAAATTATGATATGAAATGTTGCTATCAAACAAATATTTTGAGTTAACAAATTTCATCCAATGGGGAATAAAATGAAATGTTTTTAATATGTTTAAGACCAAAATAGAACATTCAATATGTTAGGGACTAAAATAAAACAATAATTAAAGGTTAATGACCATTCACACAATTTACTTGATTTTATCAAGATGTAAGTGGGTCGGGACTCATAAGGCTCTAGCTCAGCCCCTTAGCTAAACGGCATGAGGTTGTTCAAGCTCAGCCCAATGGTTCACCAGGCTCAAATGGCACATATAAATATTTAGTATCAGAATTATGACTTAGATGAAAGATGGAAATTGAATGTGTAATTTTCTACATAAATAACCATAGAAGAGAAATTATAAATGCCTATGCCAAACTTTGTAATCCTTTTTCTGCTCTACCCTGATTTTGTAAACTTCATAAAAGAGCCACCATCTTCCTTTATAAGCTATCACATCGATCTTGGATGCAAAGTTTGCAGAAATTGTGATCAAAGGATCCAACTCATGGGGGAATCTTACAAAGGTGCTTGTATCAAAAACAAGATCGAGGTGAGGCTAAGATGAAGTTGAGGTGAGGTCACCCATGGTGAGGTAGGATGAGGTTGAGGCGAGGTTCAACGCTGAGGTTGAGCCGTTGAGGTGAGGTCGAGGCTATGACGGCACTGCGCCGTGGGGGGGTTGTCACTCTATTGTTCATGGACTCATGGAAATTGGACTTGGAGAGATAATATGTGAAGGCTCAACTGGGCTAGATAAGAATTAGAGCCGGGTATAACCGGATCGAGGCTCAGTTCATTTAAGTGCTAAGCTTGAAAATAGGGTCGAACTCGAGCCAAGCTCAAGCTCGGGAAGCCCCATAAAAGCCTGATATGTTTACACCTCTAGATTTTATGCAGTTACTTGGTGCAAGATGCACTAAGTCCGCACGCCAGGGCCTCTGACACTACACTAGAATGTGTTATAATCCAGCAAGTTTAATTTTTTTCCCATGCCATATTGGTTTTTATTGCATAAACTTCCCTAATTTAAACTAGACTTGCTACCAGCATTTGCATCAAAACACAAGTTTTTTGCTGGAATATGCATTTCAGTCCCATTTCTGCAGCTTCATGTACTGGCATTTTGGGGTTTGAGGCTATAATTTGGATTCAAGTCTTGAAAGTCTGGTTTTTCACTTCAAACAACTTTACTTTGGTAAGATGAACATGTTCCCAATATTTGTTTAAAAAATTTTAACCATAATTCAATTTTACTATTTAAACCAGAATTTACAAGTTCATTTTTCTGCAGAACCGTTCCTGTATTCAGTTCCTTACCCGCACTTTGACCTAATCTTTGACTTCCAGTTTAGAGACCTTAACTGAGTCTCAGACCTTACATGCGACCTTTAAATCACAATTGAAACTTGTTTGAACTTTCAAACCTGGATTTAAGGTTTTGTCCTGTGCCTTGATTAGAGTAACTTCACAAATGCTGTTCGAAAACCTAGAAATCAGCTTTAGGATTCTTCTAAGTGCATTGAAATAATACCCCAGGCACGGCATAATTGATCTTAGTCATGTGTCAAGGCTTTAGCAACATGATTTAGTGGACCTGCTATAGAACTTAAGTTCCAATAACTTCTATTTGGGACCATCCATCACAGCATCAAACATCGAATAGTAGCATCAATTGTAACCACAATGTTGAAAAAAGTTGACAAAGTTAGGATACATGGGCAGAGCTTATTTAAAACGCAGTCACATTCAAATTATACAAGCCAACACTAGCTTGCTCAAAAACTAACCCACATTACGGCTGAGATAAAACTACAGAAATGCTAAACGTAATTCTGAGCAAAGATTTCACTTGGGGTCGGTGAAGAAGCTGTTCAGGGACGGCATGATTTCAGGAGCTCTATTGCGGACATATTTCCTCAGAACATGCTCCGCATACTTCTCTCCTTCAGCAAAGTTATCCAACACTCCAGCAGCCCTGTTCTCCTTGCTCACCCTGCTTGTTTCAGCCACAGATATTTAACAGGTTATAACTTAACAAGAGGCATCCAAAACACTAGTTTTGCATAAATCTTGATCTAGTGTAGACGTTTCCACACTTCATCCTATTTAAAAGATTATAATCTTCAATACATATCCATAAACCTTTCAACTAACAGCAGTTTTTTCTTTTGATAACTAAATATAAGCATTTGCCTGTGCATCACACAGACAGAAAAAAAAAAAATTGTGAATCTCATGTAAGTGCTATATGATCAAATGTTTCAAAATATATATAAGAAACAGAGACACTAGATTGAGTTTAACAAACAAGCACAGGAAAAAACCAACACAAGAACATGTGACAGTCAGTTGGGTACATGAAATTGACAATTAGGCCAACTCCTACGCTACAAATTGCATTGTCCCTGTGCAAGCGCGCATGTAAAAAATATGTAAAATCAAGTATAGGTCGGAAACAATACAAAACCATCTAGGAGTATCCTGCACATACTTTTTATTATCTTACTTTAATTATATTTCACATTGTTACTATATTTCCACACAAGATTTTTACATAACTCAAAAGTTTTCTGAAGACTTGCCCCCAACAAGAAAATTTCCTAAGTCAACCACAGATGAGAAAAGTAGTCCCACTGAGGGGAGAAACAATAAAATTCTTTATGGGTATTTCATATTTTAAAGGGCATCCCTTACAATGGGAACAAAAATCACTAACTTAAACAAGTATAAAGCACATTACAATAACAAAACCATCAACAACAAAAGATGATACAGTTGCACTGTACGGAACACTTGAATTATTTTTTGAGATACAAAAGAAAAGTTCTAGTCTTTAATATACTGGGAATATAAGTACAAAAGAATTTCAAATCTAACTCTCATATTGATATCTTGATTCACCTCACTAATATTACTTTTCATAGCGGCACACTGCTCACAATACTCGTGACTCAACATTAGAACAATTAAGCCCATGAATCTTTGTGATTGTAGACCCCCTTGTCAGACTAGTTAACTTGAGCTTCCCTAGGAAACCCTTAAAAATTAGTAGCAAAAACCATCAACCCCAACACCTCTGGTTCAACAAAACCAAACAAAGAGTACAAAGACATTAGCTTTGCTGGAACCTAAGGCCATGGCAAACTGAACTAACTGAGAAAACACGTTTTAAGGCTTTGACAGAATAACCTCTTATGAACAGTAACCGGTATACTAGCACACAGATGTTCTGAATCTGATATTAGTAGGAGAAATAAGATACTCGTGAGACCTAAAAATTTGTTTTCGATGAATAGAGAGCTCCGGTAGACAAGATTTTTGCTTGAAGATAAAAATCAAAAGATCCATCAAGCACTCCCAAAACCTAAGATTTGCTTCAGATGAATCAAGATTTCCAATAACGCCCTCACTATTTCTTCCTAGAGAGACATTGAAAATGAGATATAGAGACCTGACTTCAGGATTGATGCAAATATTCCGAACCAACTGCAGACCGCAAATCCCTACGGCGACACTAACAGCTGCGAACAGCGGATAAACCTGCAGATTCGTCACCATTAATAATCCAATCAACAATTTAACGATCAGAAATGGACTGAACAAAAAGTCAACTCAATCCTGGATCCCAAAGTTCTGATCCGAGGGAAAAAAAAACAAAGAGGCCGATCCAGAAACACCAGATCGAACCTCGTACCTCGGGCCTCAACCACCGGTTTGCCATTAGAATTTCAGAGGTTCGCAGGGACGAAGCAGGCGGAGGAAACCGAGACATAGAATTCGAGGAGACTGAAGTCAAAAATAAGGAGGATGAGGGCAATAAGTTATCTTGGGTAAATTGCACCTGTGGCCTCTAACGTTTTATTATTGTCCTATTTTGGATCTGAATCACAAAACTTTTCATGGGACGTACTCAATCTCAATTTTTTGTTTTATTTCAGACCTTTGGAAGATGAAAAGTATTAAAAATAACGGAAATGATCACTTGGCATGCCGACTTGGGATAGATGCCCAAAATTGACCAAATCAGACATTTTGGGCCTATGTTACAAAAAAAGGAAAAAATTCAAGGCCTGTACAAGGTTAGTCCACACCTATCCTTCCTCCTTCCTTTCCCGCCGTCTCCAGCCCTCCTTTGCCTCCTCCGCCCTAGGCTGATTGTTGCCCGATTTTCTCCGATTCCAACCTCAGATGTTGTCCAATTCCAATCCTCGATTTTGGCCACAGATGCAATTTACCCAAATGTTTCGCTGGGTCGACGGTGGGAGATGGGTCAGGTTGCGGGTCTGACTTCAATTTGCTAGCCGGAGGACTAAACAGAGGACGATGGTTACTCGGCCTTCAGTGGCAGTGTCGTGAAATGGGTATGACCAGGAGTAGTGGAGGCAGTTGGCAGATCAGAAGCAGCCGAGATGGATGTGAATTATCCTTCCCTTCTTCTCCCTCGGCTTGGCACGGATGGCGAAGGGGCAACATCTAGGATGTGTGTGCAGCGTTGGGCAGACCAAGGGCGGCCAGCTAGGAAGGATGATGGCTAGGGATGGAGGCTAGAAGGCATCGAAACATTGTGCAACAAGAGGAGACAAGGAAAGGCTGGAGTGTTGGAAGACAGATGATGAAAGAGAGATGTGGGATAATCCTGTATAGGCCCTAAGTTTATTCATATTTTGAAACATAAGCCCTAAATGTCTGATGTAGCTAATTGTGGGCACCTATAGCTGGTGGTTTATTGTGCCACATGGGCAACTACCCCAAGTTAGCATGCCACATATCCATTTTCGTTATTTTTAACACTTTCTGTCATTTAAAGGTCTAAAATGAAATAAAAAATTGAGATTGAGGACGTTCCATACGAAGTTTTGAGGTTAGGGCCCAAAATAGGACAATAATAAAAGGTTAGGGGCCACAGGTGCAATTTCCCCAAGTTATCTTATATTTATAAAAGAGGGAAAATTACAAAAACCCCATTGTGGTTTAGTCTAACTTACATTTTATCCTATTTTTAAAAACTTACACTTTACCCCATGTTTGCTTTACTGTGTCTGACATCAACTTCTAAAACCCTAATTTAAACTGTATGATAATAATGTTCCAATAACTTTAAGATTTTAAATATTTTTTTCATAGCTAACTGATACTTAAAAAATACTAATATGTATTTACAATGAGAAAAATGCATTTACAAAAAAAAAAGCTGATAATTTAAAATGTATATTAACTATAAAAAAATGTTGAAGAGAGTAAAATTACTGGAAAATAACTATCGTGTAGTTTAAATACAGTTTCAGAAGTTGTTATCAAACAATGTAAAAAATACAAGGGACAAAGCGTAAGTTTCTAGAAATAAATGGGGCAAATTATAAGTTAGGGCATACCTTATGAGTATAATTATAAGTTTCCCTATAAAAGAACCCTAAGAAAAAGTACTAATAACAAGAATTATTTAAAAGGTAAATGGCATAGATCACCCATAAACTATCACTTATGCTGCATATTCTCTGATACAGTAAAATGTTATACCATCGCCATGAATTTATTAATAACATCATAATATTCACTTTATATGACTAAACTAAACATTTAAAAAAAATTGAATGTCTAATATTTAAACCACGTACTAATTGTCTTTCAGTAAATTCAAATTGTTAATAATTTTTTTAACAACTAATAAAAAATTTGATTTGTTAATTGTTTCTCTCTATGAATGGAAGACAGTCATTATTCTTGGAAGAAATCATGTAATTTTTTTCATCTTAGTTTAATATTTATGGTTGAATTATTTTCTAGGATCTTGAATTTGGTTTTGAATGTTCAATTTAGTCATTATCAATAGTTGCAAGATGATGGTGCAACAATTTATAATTTAAAGATAAATATGTAACATAGGTGACAGTTTTTGTTATGTTTCTTTTCATTTATCCATTATTTAGATATAGAATATTAGTCTGTTCAAAGATTCTTTGGTTAGCTTAAGTTGAATTTAAAATACTTCTGCTAATTTTTGCAGCTTTTTTTATTTGTGTGAAATTGATATTTTTTTTTAAGCTTAATTCCATATAAGTGCAATAATAGGTTAAATAACATTGTTTTGTTATATTGTAGTTTCCCCTTGAACAATGGCCAATACTGCGCTTAGCTTCCTAACATTTAGAATATACATTTTCCCCCAGCATTTTAAATGTAGCCAACCAAACCATTGGTTAAAGTTATGGTTATACTCCTTGAATTTATGTTGATATTGCAATTACACATTGAGTTTTGGAAAATATACATTTTTCCTCATGCTTCTTTTGCACTGGTTGGCGATAACTTCTAAAATCTTAATAGTTTTCCAAATCATTTGATATTTTTGACAATAAATTAACATTTAAAAATATTATTTTTCTTTAAAAAAATGATAGTTTAAATTATTCATTAACTGCAAAAATATTTGCATAGATTGATATAATAGTCCAGTAAATGTTCATTTTTATAATTTTTTTAATGCATTAAGCTAGACAAAATTCACAAAAATTTAATAAGATTACAAAAATTATATTTTCAATGGATTATTGCAACTACGTAATATCATATTTTAATTAAAATTGGTTTTAGATAAAAAAAGACGTAAGAATAAAAATAAATCATTTTAAAATCAATTAACTTAAGTTAAAATGAATTAGATGTAAATTTCCAAAACTTACTGTAGGACACTAAAGAAAAAATAAATAAAAGGCAAAAGTGTAGAACTTCAAATCTCAAGAATTTAAATATATTATCAATAACTCTAACGAATGGTTGACTGACGACATTTAAAAAGTTGGGGGAAGGTGTATGTTTACAAATCTAAAGCGGGTAAGCGTAGAAGCGACCATGGTCACTTCAGGCAAAACTGTAATACACCTTTTTATAATGTGAAGAAATCATTAACTTTATTAAAATATTTTATTCAGTGATTTGTTATACCTGTATAGCATCAGTTTCAAATAACACTGCTTAGGAACAAAAAATCTGTAAGTTTGAAAATCAGCCATCTTGGCATAATCTGACTTAATAGAAAATGACCATGACCTAAGATTGTGAAAGGGTAAAATCTTGAAAATTAATAATCCATGACTTTTAAAACATAAAAATGATTAAATCACAATTATAAGGAAAAAATCAGAACCTGTGTTAGGTTAGATTGATATAATGATTTCTTGGATGCATTTACAAATTTTGAAAAGTAACTTTTCAGACTTACAAATAGGAAAATGATAGCGAAACAAACTACGAATACAACATCTTTTTGAAAATAAGAGTCCAACAAATTGTTTTAGGAATTCAATAAAATGTAACATTATTTAATTTTTTTATCCTACTATTGATAATCAATTATTTTTATATTTTAAAAGTTGTGGAATATTTATTTTTAAAATGTTTCTCTCCGACAACAGTATATGAATTAATATTGAGCATATTCTTCTTTTATTTTTTCTTTTTTTTTTCTATTCAGTCTTTTATTCTTTTTTAAATTACGGAATCTCCTACCAAGAAAATGACGTGGTTGAACCTGACTGGAGTCCCAAGTTTACTTAAAACTGAGAAGAGGGATTGCAGTGATGGCTTCAAGCCTCCAGCACATTCCTGCCAGCGGAGAAACAAGTTTATTTCCTTGGCCAATTTTTATGGACACCCGGTATATGCCATATAACCACACCAAACTTTTAAGTTTTGAGCATTCTAGTTTATAAAGTTTTTTTTTTGTCTTGTTTTTTTTATTTAAGAATTAATCAAACTTCCAAAGCTTTTCTCCTACCAGTAGTTAAAGATTATTGTTAAGATTTTTTCAAACTATCACCAAAGTTATGTAACAACCATAAAACCCATTGTTGAAGTAAAGGAGCAGTAAGATTATGTAAAACATTGACAAATAGCTGATAAAAATATTCATACTAATTGATAAAATCTTTAAAAATTTGACTATGTCTACTTCAAAGAGATAAGAAGAAGAAGAAACTGTGGGGAATAGAAAAATGAAGAACTCACAAGCTATATTAATCAGGGATGTTGAAAAGAAATTAAAAAATTGGAATATTCTTAAAATGGATAAATGAGATATTTATCAAAAATGAACTTTTAATTTTAGAATGACTTACGCCATTAAAATGATAGAAAAAACTGTTCCAATAATGGAAGAAGATCATAAATTTGAATTGTTTTCAAAATATATGATCATGGATCATCTAGAAAATTATTACAACCACTTGCATGTTGGACTAGTGAAAGTTGCTTTAAAACCTCTAACAATAAATGGTTTAAACACTTATGTGATAATCGCCTTAAGGGATTGTAGGCATAATAAATTCTCTGATTCTCTGTTAGGCGTTGTAGAATCAAGTCTTTGTGATGGACCAATTTATTTTAACTGTTATCCAAACTTTACCATTTCTTTAAAATATCCTCATATTATGAAAGTCTTAACTACAAATATCATGACATCTAGTTTTGATATGCTAAAAGGATCCAAAAATCTTGCTTTAGTTTATAAAATCTATTACAAAGTAATGACAACACAAATTGAGCCTAAGGCTCTAGAATTTGATACACGAAGAGAAACTTTATTATTAAAAGCTAATACAGAAAAAAGTCATGTTGTCATTCCAAAAGCAATCAAATGGAGAGACATAAAGCTTACAGAAAAATGGATTTTCCAAAATGAGAAACCCATGAAACCTTTGAGGCCTCAAGAATTAAAAAGAATAATTGACTATGAAAATGGAGAAATTTAAATAAGATTTAGCAAAGACATAATTATAAAAATTTATTTTTTAGAATTAGAACAAAAAAGGCTTCTTTCAAGAATTGCTTACAAACCTTCTAGAGCTTCATGCTCTTATATTCTAGAATTTGAACATGAGAAACTTGTAGGAGGAATTAAAGAATCAATAGAACAAGTTTCACATTCTGTCTATAAAATTGATCAAGTTGTCTTAGAAAAAGGTCACAATTTTGGACAACAAGAAGAAGAAATAAAATTTGTATTCATAGGCTCTCTTAATCCTAGTTTTTCATATTTTCAACTAAACATTTTAGCAAAACCATTTAGGTTTGACTCTCAGACTCTAAATGAAGATTCTTGGTCAGAGAAAAATAAGATTAAAAGAAAATTATGTTTTGATACTTATACCAAAGAAGACAGAAAAGAGATTAAACACTTTTGGCATAAAGGAATAATGAAAACTAAGAAGAGTTTAAAGTTCTTTGAACGGTTTATCCTAGCCATAGTGTTGGATGAAGAAACTACATTAGATGTATTGAAAGAAACTTCGTCTACATATAAGACTAAAGATGGAAAAAAAAATTACATCTCTACATCCACTTAATACTACGGTCATAATGGGAGAATAAACTAAAACATCTGCTTTACCCTTTAAAGCTTTTGATGCAGAAAATCCTGAAACTACTAAAAAACTTGTTCATAAGAAAGATCTCCAAAATATCATAGAATAGAATAATTATAAAAACCTTTACCTACAATCTATAGGAAAACAAATGAATAGAATTGAAACATCTTTATATAAACATCAATTTGGTCTCACAAAATCTTTAGCTTTTAAACTAGAACTTTTGGCAGAAACAACAAAATCTCTAATAAGTTTTCCAAAGAAACTTCTAGAATCTCAAATTTAAATCAAATGATAGAGTTACTAATTCAGCTGATCAAATAGCTAAATTAACAATCAGATCTGAAGGACCCAAAGAGACTATAGATAAAAAACAAAAAGGGCTTTAGATAAATGTTATTGGAGAAAGTCCAAATATCCAAGAATTAGTTAATTCCCATAACTCAGAACATGGAACTTTAGAATTAAACCACCTTCATTTTGAAGGGGGGAGATTAGGCCAATTAGAAATGTTTCAAGAGTTTGGAATGTACCACATCCTTATGCTCAAACAAATCATCACCAGTAAATATAAGATTAAACAATTATTCTAAACCATATGCTTTGGAATGGAATATAGATGGTTTGTCAAAATACCAAATAAATAATATCCAACATATGATTATATTTGGAATAGTGGCTAGAAAAGGAATTGATAATTTAGACTTAGATATAGTTAAAATGATCATAACTGATTTTACAAGTCAGTTAAAAAATTGGTGAGAAAAGTATTTATCTGAACAATGTAGACAAGAAATAAAAAATGCAAGAAAAATGCTCACAGTACAACATAAAAACCAATTAATCCAAACAAGTGAACCTGATGTTGTAAATATTTTGCTGTGTATAATTTATGCTCATTTTCTTGGTGATGCAGCAAGTAAAGAAAGTAAGAATGGTGAGTTATGTTAGTGTTGTGCCCAAAAGCCAATCATGAGATGATTGTATTTTGGACATTAAGGCATGATATTTTATTGAAGCATTAATCCAGTAATTATGTTTGTTGTTCTGTTTTTATGTAGTGTAATAAACATAATTATAACCCCAGAATAATGATATTCTTAAATGTCCCTAGTCTAGTATTATCATGGAGTGGGTTGCAATAATACGTAAAGACTAACATATGTGGAGACTAATATAAAATATGTAGTCTACATATAGGTACAAGTTGGAGAACTTTTGTACTGGACTGACCCATCATGAGAATGCTACATGGATCGTTATATGAGTGTCATAAGTTTTATAGTGATCATGTATATGCAGTCCTTTGACCTAAGGTCATTAAGGTTTCCTATATATGAGTCACACACTTTAATACTTCCCTTTGTTGCTCGTACATGAGTGAACTTGAAGGAGGTCATTCGGTATGTCACATATCATGTAGAGGGTTTTGTATGATCAAGATGAGATTTGTCCCTCCTATGTAACAAGAGTGATATCTTTGGGCCCCTTAATAGAGTAAGACTAAGAAAATGCATGGCCATCCTCGGATGAGTTGATATACAATATCAATGTCATTAGTTTAACGTAGTCTACTCGGTATTCAAGAAACTGTAGATCAAGCTATACAAGAGTGACACATTCCATGTCTCGTGCTTGGTCTTAATATCTTGGATAAA
Source organism: Aquilaria sinensis (assembly GCA_005392925.1). Lineage (NCBI taxonomy): Eukaryota > Viridiplantae > Streptophyta > Magnoliopsida > Malvales > Thymelaeaceae > Aquilaria > Aquilaria sinensis. The sequence continues at coordinate 101,141 of SMDT01003126.1, read as the reverse complement.
GGGATAATGACATATATGGATAATGATCATAGAGGTTTAGTCGAATCATTGACAATCTTGCCACTTGGGAAGCAATGATGTGGTCCTAGACACCACTCATTGTTTATGATCATAAATGTGATTTATGGTTATTGCCAATATGATAGGAGCTTATTGGGTTGCACACATAGAGCCAATTGAATTATTTGAGTGCATGGGCTGAATTGTTTGGTTTTAGTTTCATGATAATGTCATATTAATGATTGGACCAAAGGTTGAGCCATTATTAGGCTCGAAATTAAAGCCTAATTGGATTAGGGCTTTAAAACTCATTAGACTTGAGAGTTGAGTCTCACTATAAAGACATCATATAGTGAAAAAATCTTAGCTCTTGCTTTAGCCTCCTTAAGGACGAAATCATAAAAGTTCTGAAAGTTCCAACCGCACTCTTCTCTTGCCATTCCTTGGAGGACGCAAGCTAACAGTGCAAGCCCAAGCGCAAGAGGAATGTATCTGCTGGAATGTGGTGGAGATGTGGTGATCCCGAGAGGCTTGTGTGGATACCATAAAGAGCTTGAACACATCAATTATTCAAGTTTTGTGATTCGACTCAACAGTTGGGTGAAAGATCTCAACTAAGCTAGGTATAAAATTTTGAGCACCCAATTTATCCTGTTTCACTTAGATCCTAGAGGATTTTTGTTACATTCCGCTGTGCTCGCTTGGCTCTTGAAACCCAACAAGTTACTATTAAATTTGAGATGTAGAACTCTATTAGATTTAAAATGGTATAAGGATACTTTCCTAACTAGAGTTTATGAATGAGAAGATTGTAGATCTTTTATCTAGAAAGAAAAATTCATTTAAGGATTACCTAAAAGTTTTGGTCAATTAGTCATGGATCACATCAAAGAGAAAAACCAAGGTCATTCCAATTTAGAAAATTATACTTATGGCCAAATTATTGCATAAATTAGGGAAGTTGGTTTAAAAATGTGTCATGAAATGAAGTGACAAAAACATGTAAAAAGAGAAAAATTAGCAGGAAGAAAAGAAATAGGTAGATTTTGCTCTCAATTTAGTTATGGTATCCTAATGCCATACTCTGAATATGAGCCCAGAAAATAAAATAAGCATAAATCCTATAGAAAATAGGAGAAGAAAGTTTGAAAGATTAGAAGAAAAGCTAGGACCTTCTAAAAGGTTTAAGAGGAGAAAATCTAAAAATAAAAAAAAAGGTTTGTTGGAAATGTGGTAAACCAGGACATTTTACTAATAAATGCAAAACAAAACAAAAAATAAACTCTTGAGAACTAGATGAAGGTTTAAAAAGATTTTAATGCAAATCTTGTTAAATAGTGATAGTGAAACCAAAGAGGTCCAAGAAGAAATAACTTCTAAAAATTCTGAAGAAGTAAATGTAATTGGTCTTTCTGATAGTTCAAAATCTAAGATAGAAAGTTAAATATTAAATTGTGGTTGTGATTCTTGCCAGCTACATAATACATTTGAAAGTCTACAATTAAATATTATTCAAGTCAATACCATTACTGAAGAAGATGAGAGAATCCTAGAAATTGCTAAACAAATTGATGAAATAGAATTGAGAAAAAAAACTTTTTTTAAATACCTTGATAAATTCGGTAAGCAAGAAAATCAAACAAACCAAGGTAGAAGAAATTAAAAAAAAAAAGGTTGATATACAAGAGTTAACTAAGCCTCCTATCTATAGTTTAAATGAAATCCTTAAAAGAGTAGATGAGGCACAGAAGAGTCATAAGGAACCTACACTAGCAGAATTAAAAAGAGAAATTTTAAAAATAAAGGTAGAAATAAAATCTCTCAGAAATAAAATTAAGATTTAGAACTTCAAAATCTTGAAGGATACTCTCAAGATTTCCAGAAGATGAGTTAGTAATGGAAGATATGAGAAGAATTTAGATTTAAGGCAAAACAGAAAGAAAGAAGGAAAAATATTTCAAACATAAGTCAAGAAAATAAAGATTTGGAAATAGAATATTCCTAAGAAAAACCTTTACAAATTAATGAAGTCTATTCTATGTCAAATCAAAGATTTACTAGTAGAATGACTTTATTAATAGAAAATCAATTTAAACTAAAAGTAGTAGTCTTAATAGATTTAGGAGTTGATAAAAACTGTATTAAAGAAGGTATTGTTCCCTACCAATACCTCAATAAGTCCTTCAAATCTATTACTGTTGCCAATAAGGAAACCATACCAATAAGGTTTAAACTGACAAATGTTGATGTGTGCAATGAAGACATATGTATTAGACAACATTTCATAGTTTTAAGCATAAACCAAGAAATAATTTTAGGAACTCCATTCTTAGCTGTAATCATGCATTTTTAGGTAAGTATAAATGAAATTTCTAGCAAGAAATTTGGGAAGAAAAATACTTTCAAGTTTGCTGAACCACCTAGAAGATCATTACTAGAAGAACTCAGTATGGTTTTAGGAAAAAAACATAATGTTTTTATATGTTTATAAGAAGAAGTAAAATACAAGAGTGTTGAAGAAAAATTAGAAGATCAAGAATTGAAATAAAAAATAGAACATTTCAAGGGAGTTTTAGCCACAAAGTCTGTGCTGATATTCCCAATGCCTTTTGGCAAAGAAAGAAACATATTGCGAACCTTCCTTATGAACTAGACTTTAATAAGAAAAACAATTCTACAAGATCAAGAACAATCCAAATGAATGAAGAATTAATGACCTACTATAGAAAAGAAATCCAAGATTTATTGGATAAAAAATTAATTAGAAATAGTTCTTCACCATGGAGTTGTTCTACTTTCTATGTGATTAATAACTCAGAAATTGAAAGAGGGATGCCTAGATTGGTAATTAATTATAAACTTTTAAATAAAGTCATAAGATGGATCAGGTATCCAGTACCTAACAAGAAACATTTGCTATCTAAAGTTCATAATGCTATGATATTCTTAAAATATGATATGAAGTCAAGATACTGACAAATCTAAATTACCAAAGAAGATAAATATAAAATAGGTTTTAATGTTCCATTTGGCCACTATGAGTAGAATGCATGCCTTTTGGGTTAAAGAATTCCTCATCAGAATTTCAGAAAATTATGAATGAAAATTTTAATCCTTATAATTCTTTTACCATTGTTTACATTGATGATGTGCTTGTGTTTTCTCAATTAATTGATCAACATTAGAAGCACTTAAAAATATTTATAAAAATAGTAAAAGATGCAAGATTGGTAGTATCAAGAAAATAAGATGGAATTGTTCCAAACTAGAATTAGATTTTTGGGCCATATAATTCATAAAAGAACAATTAAATCAATTGATAGATCAATAAGTTTTGCTAATAAATTTTCTAATGAAATTAAGGACAAAAAACAATTATAGAGATTTATAGGAAGTTTAAATTATGTTGTAGATTTTTGTAAAGATCTTGCCAAAAATTGTAAACCTCTATTTGATAGATTAAAGAAGAATCCTCCTCACTGGAGCATAGAACAAACTAAAGCTGTCTAGCTAGTCAAAAGAAGAATAAAAAAATTTCTTTATGCTAATATTCCCAACCTAGAAGCCTTTAAAATTGCTGAAACAGATGCTAGTAATATTGGCTATGGTGGAATATTAAAATAGAAAATTGATAATAATGAACAATTGGTAAGGTTTACTTCCGGAGTTTGGAACCAAGCTCAGAAGAATTATGCTATTATTAAAAAAGAAAATCTTGCAATTGTTCTTTGTGTTACAAAATTTAAGGAAGATCTCCTCAATAAAAAAATTCTTAATTAGAATTGATTGTAAAGAAGTAAAAGACGTTTTACTTAAAGATGTTAAAAATTTAGTTTCTAAGCAAATTTTTGCTCGTTGGCAAACCATTTTATCTGCTTTCGATTTTGATATTGAGTATATAACAGGAGAAACCAACTCTCTTTCTGATCTCTTGACCAAATAATTTTTTGTAGGTGAAGGAAGATGGCAGAGAATTTGAACCAGAAAAACAAAGCTATCCTCTATCAATAATTCAAGGAAGACATGATGGAAATAGAAAATTGTTTAGAAATTGACACAGAATTAACTAGAGCTCTTTTTGCTTAGAATCTTTTCCAGTTGGAAAATCCTAAAGAATGAGGAAATTCCTCCTAAGAATTAATTCAAAAAAGATAAAATCTAAGGAACAACCCTTTAAGAAAAGAGATTTTTGGCTTGTCAATGATGAACCATTGCCTTCCTAAGAAAGAAGATCATATAGGAATTTCCAAAGAAATTCCCAAGAAGTTAAGCAAAAGAATATTTCTCTAAGGCCACCAAAGCCCTAAAAAATTTCTATGCACAATTTGAGCATAGTAACTGTATTCCAAGAAATAAAAAGGAAACGCTTAATTTCCCCAGAAGATAAAGATTTGAAATATCTTTCAGTCATAGAATTGGCAGAAAAGTACTGGCCTGAACACCAGAATCTCCAGTGGCAATTCTAACCACTCAAGAAGCCTCCATTTTTTCAATTAATATTACAAGAAATTGGTTATGTTCAAATTTAACATAAATAAAAGAACTAAGATCATTATTAATCCTAAAAAGGGTGATGAAGAACCTTCAGAAAAATATATTTTAGAATTAGGAATTTCTTTATTTAAGATATTAAAAGTTTGGATTTTTGAAGAATAGGGAGTTCCATTTGGAAGAAGAAGAATCTTGACTCGAGGAAAATATGAGAGTATGTTATTCTCATATTGAGGCTATATAAAGGCTTGGGAAGAAATTTTCCATATCCAAAACAGAGACCATCAACATTCATGGATGGTTTTATTCAAGACCAAGCAAAGGAAATTCCCAAACTAGTTTTACAACTAGTACAAAAGGAAATTCCCAAATTGGTTTTATAACTAGTACTTTGGAAAGGGTTTATTCATAGATTCTTTCCCAGAACAAGTGATGAAGTCCTTTCAAGGATTTTGCATATTCCAAGAACAATTTCTAAAGAAAAAATTAAAATGTGCCATTCCCAGTTTTTTATTTTGTTGTCATGAACCATATTCATTGGATCCTCTAATGGCACTATGAAAAGCAAGAAGTGGATTATGACACCCACTTTACTCCTTGCCTGAAATGAATTTGGGAAACAAAATGGTGGGATAAATGTATCCTTAACTAGTATTTACCTGAAAATATCAAATTTGATAAAATTGATATAATTGATGAAGGAGAAAACTTAGACGAGGATTTTCTAGTTGTGATGCTTAACTGGTTCTACCAAGGAGGATAATTCAGGGATAGTCAAATTCCTATCTCTGTAATGAAGGAAATAATTCTAAAATTTGCCTAAAAACAATTGATTTAGAAAGGACAAGAGAGCATTGGATCCTCATCCAGCAAAAATGACTCAACAAGGACCCAGTAAAGGCATATATGATGAGGAGCCTTGATTTCCACGTGATTAAGTCAGTGTCAACAAAAACTAAAAAAAAAAAGAAAGTAGCCAACAGTCTACCAACTGCTTAGAATAATGACCCTCATCAACATAATGGAGCAGCATTTGGCCACTAGCTATTGGTCCCAGATTCTCCCCGCCTCTAATTGGTGAAGAGAAGCTAAGCCTTATCATCAAGGCCAAGGGTTTTTGTCTATTTAAGGAGGCTTTCCTTTAGAGTCTGGGTATCCAAAAAATTTCATCTATTTCTCTCTTTTGTAGTCCATGTGCTGGATGCCACTCTTATTTCCACCAAAGTTTGCATTTTATTGTTTAGTGTTTAAGTTGTGTGCTTGTACTTGTACTAGAGTGGTGTTGGTATTGTTGAAGCTTAGTCTTCCTTCTTTAATGCACAAAATTTGTAATCATCCCACTGTTCTTCATTATTGTGTGGTAAACTAGTTCTCACTAGTTCTCTATAAGTTTGTATTTCAAGTTAATAAATTATGCGTGTGTAATTTCTAGTTTATATGTGTGCATAACCTATGCTTTAATTTATGTTGTTTGTTGTGTTTCAAAATACCTGGGCGTTTTGGTATCAGAGCCAAGAATTGTTGTTCAATTAAATGTTTTAAAACTTTAGGTCCTTCTTTGTAAAAACAAGAAAGTGAAAAGCCCCTACATAGAATTTAATGCAGGTGTACTACTTTATTTCCTTTTTGTTTTTTGGGTAAATCCATGAGAGATTCCTTAACTTATTTTTGTATTCTAAATTGGTACCCTAAATTAAAGTTATCCTATAAAAGTCCCTTACCTCGTATTGTGAGTCTGAATTTGGTTATTTTCATCAATTTCACTGTTAAATCGAATGAAAATCACTGATATGGGATTTTTAATATTAGAAAATATTTAAAATAATAATTTTAATCCTCAAACTATTCCAATGAATAATTCTTATGTTTAAACCTGTAACTCTACTATTTATGCCACTTATCTCATCCAATAATTCTACCCTTAAGTTAATTGATTTCAATTTCTCAATATCCTTGGTTAAACATGAAATTGTGAGTAGACTTGCATAGGGATAGGCATGGAGCGGGTCAACCTGCTCCATTAAGCGATCCACCCTTGTTCTAGAGAATGAATGGATGATCCATGATCCACTCCACTCCTTTGTGGATCAATCCATGACCTACCCCACCTAATTTATGGATATCCATAGATATCCAATTCATGATATTTTGGTAGATATTTCAACAATTATTTTTATAGTGACCTAACCCAAGCTTAATATTTTTATGGTAGCCATTTGCTTGTATGTTAGCCATCAGCTTCCTAAATGCAAAAATTAAAAATGACATTTCATGAAAATCACACCCACTTAAAAGAATAATCAAAATAGTTATTGAGATTCAGGTAGGGTTTGCAGTGGATCGGGTAAAATCCATTAACCATGGATACTCGCTTTTGGGTCATGGATATTTGGCTAAAAATTCACCCATTCGGCAGGTAAGGGAGGGCACAGATTTAGAGCTATCCACACTCATGTACTCATGACCCACAAGATTTCTTATTATTCAGGAGTAAGTGACTTGTTAAATTTCAATCTAGTGAGCATTTTTTGTAAAAGCTAATAAAACTAGAGGACTAAAAATACACTTAAACAACTAATATAACCCCAAAGTAAAATTTCTTCCCCTACATGGCCACTGCCGCCAATCTTGTTTTTTCATCTTTGTGTTGTCCTCCATCTTTGTGACCTCTTCCTCCATCACCATGATATTTAGGTTTGGCTTCTTAATCTTCACCTTGTTCCCTTCAACTTTCCATTGGGTTTTTCTCTTCAATCCACTTGTCCATTACTTTGATAGTCCGCCGCCCAATCAACCAATGAACCCAATACCAATCTCTCCCCCACTGCTAGAAACCCGCCTAACGATGGACCTCTCCGACTCTACTTATCTTAGCTAGTTGGTGTTTTAGCTTCAGTCAGTAATGCTCTTTGATCTATGACTCACTTCTTTGGTTGTTTTGGGAGGCAGGATTTTGGCTATTTTTGACGATTTTCCAACAGTAGTGAGGGTTGTTGTCTTCGTGGGTTATTCATGGACACTTGTGACCCACGAGTGGCAAAGTGTGGATGTCATTTTTCGCTCATCAATTTTGGTGGGCGGGTGACAGATGTGGCGAATTTGCACCTGATTCGTCCATTTGTCATCCCTAGATTTAGGGTTAATTGCATTAGTGACCCTTAATAGTTTGTTATTGTGCCATTTTTACCCTAACATCGATTTATTGTATAGAAAATCCCCAATCTCATTAAAATGTTTTATTTAGGTCATGTTGTTAACTGGCAGTCGTTAAGCTGGGCAAAAGAAATGGGGAAAATTTAACTCTAATCCCTAAATACTTTCTCTTCATATTAGAAACCTTAAAAATTTTTCATTTAACAATCAAACCACCATTTCCACTACCCACTGCACTTTTGTCTCTCTTTGAAATGTGTCATTTTCCAAATTAGTGCACCTTTAGCCATTTTTGACCAATATGTAGAATATTATATATAATTTCTTCACGTTTTTCATCATCATCATGATTTTTTGAAACCCAAATGCAAAAAAAAAAAAAAAATGTTGAAGAAACAAAGTTGATGGGTTTCTCCTCCTATTTTATTGTGAATAATCTAGTAAAACAATGCTCTTTCAAATTCGAACAAATTACACCACCATTTATTCTTTTTCTTAGGATAAACATAAGTAAACAGCAGGAACTTAACTGTCTAGACAGTTTTACTAATTATTAGGACAAAGATTTGGTATAACTAAAATTAAACCATGAAAAAAAAAGCAAAAAAGATATATATGGAGCAATACACTCGAAGATATGCATATGGACGAAACTACCGTTTTCTACTAGGGAAAATATACCCTCTTTGCTTACTGTTGAAACGAATTAACAAAATAAAACCCTGACTAAAAACCAAAACAAAATCTTAAGGAAAACTCTCACCAATTCAAAAATTAGACCAAAAAAACCACCAATGATTTCTTAGACACGAAAATTCCTAACAAACAAACCTAAAAAACAGAATTAGAGAAACAAAAATAGGGCTCCATGGAGCTCATAGTGGAGCTCCAAACCCGCCTTGTTTTTCAAAATATCATTGGATTATGACCCACCTCACTCCAATGGAGCTCTAGTCTAACCTGCTCTAGTGGAGTGGTTTTTTTAATGATCAACCACTTTTGGAGTGAGGCGGGTCATAATCCACTAACGATATTTTGAAAAGTAGGGTGGGCTTAGAGCCCCACTAGGAACTTCATGGAGCACTGGTTTTGTTTCTCTAATTCTTTTTTTAGGGTTCATTTATTTGGAATTCTCGTGCCTAAGAAATCATTGGTGGTTGTTTTTGCCCAATTTTTGAATCAATGAGAGTTATCCTTAAGATTTTGTTTTGTTTTTAGTCGGGGTTTTTATTTTGTTAATTTGCTTCAACTGTAAGCAAATAGGCTTTATTTATCCTGGTAGAAAACGGTAGTCTCGTCCATATGTATATCTTCGTATGTGTTGCTCCATATATATCTTTTTTGTTTTTTTTTGCCATGGTTTAATTTTAGAAAAATGGTTTAATTTTAGTTATACCAAACTTTGTCTGAATAATTTGTAAAACTGTTTAAACATTTAAGTCCCTGCTGTTTACTTATGTTTATCCTAAGAAAAAGAAAAAATGGTGGCGTAATTTGTTTGAATTTGAAAGAGTATTGTTTTACTAGATCATTCACAATAAAACAGGAGGAGGAACCCCATCAGTTTTGTTTCTTCAACACTTGTTACGTGCATTTGGGTTTTAGAAAATCATGATGATGATGAAAATCGTGAAGAAATTATATACTCCCTCCGTCCCAATTTACTTGAAACGTATTCCTTTTTGGGATATGCTAAAAGGTTAAAATGTTTCTTCTTTTAGGAAAGTTTAAACAATTAAATGATCATTTTACACAAAACCCAGTACAGACTCTTTTTTTAATCTCCATTCAATCTCTTACTGCACAAAACAAAAAAAAAATCTTTTCTTTTTTAATCATTATTTAAACTTTCACTACATAAAAAAATAACACAAATTACATATACCTTAATCTCCGTATCCAGAGAAACGTTTCAAGTAAATTGGGACAGACGGAGTATAATACTCTACAAATCGGTCAAAAAATGTGTAAGGGTGTGCCAATTTGGAAAAAGGACACATTTTAGAGAGGGACAAAAGTGCGCAGGGTTGTGGAAATGGTAATTGTATTGTTAAATGACAAAGTTTTAAGATTTCTAAGTTTAGGGACTAGAGTTAGTTTTTCTCCAATTGTTTTGCGCAACTTAACAGCTGCCGTTAACAAAATGACCTAAATAAAATATTTTAATGAGATTGGGGATTTTTTGCATAACAAATCGATGTTAGGGTAAAAATGGTACATTAACCTTCAATCTCAGTACCTATTTTGATTATTCTTTTAAGTGGAAGTGATTTTCATGAAATGTCATTTTCAGTTTTTGCATTTAGGAAGATGATGGCGAACATACAAGAAAATGGCTACTATAAAAATATTAAGCTTGGGTTAGGCCACTATAAAAATATTTGTTGATATTTCTACCAAAAGTAAAATGGGCAATTTTGCCGCTAAAGTATATGACTTAGAGTAGTTTTCTTACTAAAGTTCTTTTTTAAAGAAATTTTCTAGTAACATTTTTAAAATAAGAATATTTGTCATTGTTGTTGGTGACATATTAAGCCATGCTGACAGTGTGATGATGTGGCATTTTATCGACGTGGTGGCACAAGTAGAAATAGTGAAAAGGAAAATTTATTGTATAATCACTTAAATTGTTTTGTTTTCCTATTTTTCATCTTAATCTTTTATCTCTAACACCTAAGCTACCATCTCCAACTTGCCATCCTAATTTCATGGATATCCATAAGTTAGGTGGGACAGATCATAAATCAATCCACAAAAGAGTGAAGTGAATCATGGTTTATCTATTTATTCTGTGGAGCAAGGATGGATCGTTCAATGGAGCAGATCCCCCCCACTCCATGCCATCCCTACTTGAGCCTCCATCTCCTTCACTGCCCATTCTCAACGCTTTCTTCTTCAGTTTCCCCAGAATTTTCTCCCTATGGCGTTCCCAAAACGCTAACTCCCTCCTCCACAGCCACCTTCTTCTCCTCCTCCAGAACCAGTTTCTCTAGTGCTCGCTTCGCTATCCACAATCAGACTCCTCTCCTTCAATACGTGCAGCAATTCGGAAGTATTGGATGGAACCAGCGGTGCTCCTCATGCAATTCGGAGATCTGAAGGAGAAGTGAGTTCTGTTTACGGAGGCAGCGGTGCTCCTCATGCAACCAACTTTGCTCTTGCCACTTCCAGCGTTGCTCCATTCGGAGCCAGTGGAACTCCTCGCGGTCGAAGCTTTGGGGGCCAGCAGCGGAGGAGAAGGTTATGTTCTCGGCGTGACCGTCGAGCAAATCTGAACACGCTTCTGCCGTTTCCTTGGTGTCAAAAATTGTGAATAGTGGAGTAAATGGAAAGCAGGACCACATGGAGAAATCGATGGAAAAACAAACCACAATTCCGTCCGATTTGTCCCAGTATAGCAAATCGGGCAATGAGAGTTAACCATTGGAGAAGAATTGCCCTTGGACTACAGTGATGAGGACGGAGCCGCCGTTGAGGATTCCGGAAGCGGCAGAGGAGTAGCAGATCTCCAATAGCTGGTCCATGGGCTGGATCAGAGCGAAATGAATCGGATTCACATTCTTCTTGTTCTTTTATTCGTTTTCTTCCATGTTTTTTTTTTGGATGTGTATTGGTAGCTTTGTTACGAACAGATACAAAATTTCTCCTTTTTGCACTATTCATCTGAATCGGTCACTGCTTTTTGCTTACCTAATTCGGTCATTCATTTGATTACTACAAGAGGAAAGACATTTAGGACTGGTTTTAAGTAGCATTTAAGAATGATAACGGTTTTGACTGCTCCTAAAAATTTAGGACCAATTTCCAATCAAACCATTGTACCCGTTCCCATTGTACCCGTTCCCAATGGTTAGGGAACTGCTCTTTTTATTTTGGACCACTTAACCGCCTCAAATTTTAAAAACTGGGAAGCTTCTGTCTAGCCCTCTTCGGGGCGGTTAACTGTTCCTAATTTCTGAAGGAGAACACTTTGCTTGGGAGCGGTTAACTGTCCCCAAGCAGCAAAAATAAAGATAAAAAAAAGCGGCAACACCAATGAAAAAAATTCCCAAAGCCCATAAGTAAGACTCCAAAAAATGAGCACAAGAATGTTGGTCATTATATTCCATAATAAAATAAATAAATACTAGGAGAGTTATCTCTCGACATATACATTGAATGATAGCAATCAAAATTACACTGGATAATAAAAGCATAAAGCAACCTTCAAGCTAAAAGTCACCAATGAATTTGAGAGGAAAACTAGCGACTCTAGATGTATTGTGGGGGCAACACCCAGCTCCACCCAGTGAATCTCCACTGGCCCTACAATCTCTCTCTTCATTCATTAAGAGGCGATGATTGCTCAGCACTTCCACCTGTTTGATCATAGACCTAGACAGAGTTACCCTCATTACCTTTAGAGTAAGCTTATATTCCCTCCCTTCCACTTTCTTTGTTTCATTCGACCTTTTTAGTTAATTTGACTTGAATTTGTTTATATTATTGTTTGTTAAAAAAATTAAAAAATATATATTTAGAAACTATAGGTCTTGATTCATCATTTGTATATAAAATTTTTTCATTTATATGCTAAAATGTTGAAAATAAAAAAATCATAAATTAATTACTGAAAAGTTGAATGTTGCAAAGAATTTGGGACGGAGGAGTACTATTCTAAAGCAGCAAGATCACACTTGATATGGATACTCACATGTATTAATACATAAGCGTGGCACCTGTCAGTCCTTCACCTGCAACTTTGAAATATGGAAGCTTTGCCCTGAAATTTTTATCCAAGAGCACATTGGATGGGTTAAAGTCTCGGAAGATCACCTTTCACGAATAAAAGCAGGAAAAAAAGTTTAATCACATGTCATGTAAAGGCTCTCACGGCGTTTCCTCTACTTTGAATGTTGAGGTAAGTAAATACCAATATATATTTCCTCAAATAAGTTTTATTAAACAAGGAAAACAAATTAAGTAAGGTTAAGTTGAGTTCCAAAGTGTAAATGGCACCTAAAGGGCGAAAAGGGCAAAATGATAATTTTGGCCCAACTTAGTGGCATGACCGTAATTTCAGTGAAATGAGGTTCATGCAAGTGTTTGGAGGTAAATAAGTTAAGACCATAATTATTTCTAACCATTTGAACGAAAAGTGAGAGTTAAGGGTGAAAAATGCATTAAGTGAGAAATTGAGCTGTTATGTCTTATAATGACTTAAGTGACCTAAAGGCAACGTATTTGGGTAGGAAAAACCTTTCAATGGGACCAACGAGTGATGGTATAGGAAGAGTTTAAGTGGTCTAAGTGAACCAAAGTTAAGTTTGAGGGCTAAAATGTCAAGTAGAGGAGAATTGGACTTAGTTGGAGTGGTTGGCTTTATAATTTGAGGAGATGAAACTATTCATCATCGCCCCTGTTACCACTCTGAGAGCTTAAATACAGTGACAATATTTAATGTGTTAATCTTTCAGGAGCTATGCATGTTTTGTAGGCCATTAGAACAATGCTCACTATATTACCCAAGTGGCCCTCTTGGTCTTTATGCAAATATATGTATATTGGTCAAACCATAACACACATATTTACATTTATGAACACTATGGCAGCTAAGAAGGAAAACATTAGCACAATTCTTAGTTTTGGCTTTCACACATAGGCAATCTTGTTAAGTTTTAGTGACCAGCCACTACACCTATAACTTCCACTAATAAACTATATCATTCTAGCCATGTAACCCCCTGTTTTCTTTGTTCCATTATCAAGTAGAGACTTAGAGCAAACCAATGAATTTTTTTTGACATCAAAAGCCCACCTATGGACCAAGTTATGAATTTTTTAAGTTGGTTACCAAATTCACAGTAACTTAGCCAACTTTGGAATGTCATATCTTTGGACACAGAGCTCCAAATTTAGAAATTCCAAATTCCATTTCAACCTATGTATATGCTTTAGGTGTGGTTAAAATTTCATACCAATATTCCTTATACACAGGGAGTTATGGAACTTTAAGTGCAAAGTCAAAATTCTGGTCACTTTACGACCATTTTGCCCATACAAAATTTCATAAGATTCATCCACTTCATTTCCAAGTGCAAAACCAACTTGGGCAGGTTCTCACATGTCTTAAACACTTGGGAAAGTAATTCCCTTGAATTTAGAGGCATTCCATAAGCATTAAACGTAATTTTATTTGGAACAGCTAATGAGGTGCAAAATGGATAGAATTGAACATTCAACCTCAAACATCACTTTATTGCTTCATATATCATCCATACACCATCCATAGTGTATTTACATGCATACATGCATCAGACATATGTCCTAGCTTAGTTGGGTATGTACACTAGATTCTTGGAGAGCCTTACAACCACAATGCACTCCAAAAACTTCAAAAGACAGTTGCTGCATAAGGCAGAAAGTACCAACACTAAAATTAGCAAATGTGCTCTAAAAATAATGAAACACTCTAGTTTAATACTACACATATTGAAGTTCATGTTCCTGAAATTTCACAGGAAAACTCAAACTAGAACTATTATTTTGAACATTCTCTTTCAGGTGTTCCTGAAAATGGACAGAAAGGGGAGTAAGCTCTTTGTAAAGAACTTAGTAAGGGCTTTCAATGTAAACTATTCCATAGCAACGTACCACCTGAAATCCAAAGACATAAAAAAATACAAAAACAACACATACACACAAATATGGCAACCATATTCACAAACAAATAGAGCAACAAACACATGTAATGCTGGCAGTAATAACACATTAGGGTTAGTCCATAATCATTCAATAAAACAATGAGATATCACTTTAGGAACACTATGACAGCCCTCTTTAAGATTTTGATTGGTCTTAGGATTCTTTTAGGTCTTAGTTATTACTAACTTAGGCTCTAGAATCCCTTCTTTCTTGCTGCCATCTTTAGCATGGTAACACTAAGGCCGAAACCTTGCCATGCTTCTTTCCCCTTAACACATACTTGCTTCCTTGAGCTTTTTGCTCTCTTCCAGGCATGGTCTTAGCTTCATGGATGTTTAGAAATACAGTAAACAATCCAAGAAATTTTAGAAAACCCTTACCTTTGCTATGAAATCTGAAAACCCAAATAGAATCAAAATTAGGTTTTCTTGCATTCTTTGATGTCTTCTTTGCTTCCTCTTGCTTCCTCTTGTTTTCTTAAGGTATGGTGGCTATGGAGGATGATGGAAGAGGTTAAGGAAGAGGTCTTAGCTATTGGAGGCTGAAATTTAAGGAAAATGGCAATGAAATGAAGATTTTTCTTCATTTATACATCATTTTGACCAAGGTGGCATATATGCAAATTTTTGAAACTTTGGCCAACACTTGGACAGATTATTTCTAGCCATTTTGGCTAGGAAAATGATAGATTTTGGCCTCTTTTAACCTTTTCAAAAAATCATTTTGACTTTAAGCAAAAATGTGGACACTTAAGTACCTTAGTTGGCATTATGCCATAATTGATCAACTTTGCCTTTTTAAGCATTTTGGTCCCCAACAATATCATTAATTTCATCCATGTCATTTTTTCATAATTCCATCCTTGTCCTTTCCATAGCCATCTTTAGAGATTTGTGCAATTGAGTACCCAACTTTTGAAACCTTACAATTTAGTCCATAGGTTACTTGAAAATTAGGCGATGGGCCAATGCTTTCTTAAGGACCAAGCTATCATTGTTTTTGCCACTTAAGGGGGGTGTATATTGAATACTTTACACTTCACAAATCATACACTATGGTGAAAATTAAAGCATATAAGTTTAGGTCCTTATGCTGTAATTTTCCCATTTTGTGAAGGTGTAACATTTCTTCCCCCCTTAAAAATTTTGGTCCTCCAAAATTGCCTTTAGCTTGGGGTACTCTTCTAGATATCTCTCTTGCATTCCTTTCTCAAATTCCTAGGTCGCCTCTTTTTCAAAATTGTGTGACCACTGAACATTGACCATGGGAATAAGCTTGTTTATTAGCTTTCTGGTATCCTTAGCTAAGATAGCTATAGGTTTCTCTTCGTATGTCAAACTAGGCTCTAACTGTATGTCTTCCACTAGTATAGTATGCTTTGCATCTAGCAAATACTTCTTAAGCATACTGATGTGGAAAACATTATGAACACTTGACATACTTGGCGGTAGAGCCAACCTATAAGCCACCTTACCAACCCTTTATAGTATTTCATAAGGACCAATGTACCTTTGAGATAGCTTACTATTTTTGCCAAACCTCATAGTGCCTTTGGTTGGTGCTACTTTGAGCCACACTTTGTCACCAACCTCAAACTCCAAGTCTCTTCTTCTTTTATTCATGTAAGCAATGGTCCTTTCATTAGCTATTTTTAACCTTTCCTGTATCTCCTTGATTTTACTTGTTGTCTCTTCAATAATTTCTAGACCCAACTCGAGTCTATTCAAGGCTTTCACCCAACAATGGGGTGTCATGTACCTTCTCCCATAAAGGGCTTCATAAGGTGTCATACCAATGGTGGTTTGATAACTATTGTTGTAAGAGAACTCCACCAAAGGTAAGTGTTAGTCCCATTCTCCTTTAAAATCCAATACACAACTCCTGAGCATGTCTTCCAATATATGAATCACCTTCTCAGTCTGTCCATCAGTGTGAGGATGATAAGCAGTGCTTAGGTGGATTTTGGATCCTAGTGCCTTATGAAAGGCACTCCAAAATCTAGCTATAAACCTTGGATCTCTGTTTGACACTATGGAGTTTGGTACTCCATGCAGTCTTGCTATCTCTTTGATGTACAATTGTGCCAATTTTTCCAGTGAGTCTGTGATCTTTATTGGCAAGAAGTGAGCACACTTGTTTAACCTATCCACAATAACCCAGAATGTGTCATGTCTTAATCTGGTCATACCCAGTTAAGAAGTCCATTGTTATGTTATCCCACTTTCTATTGGAATGGGTAAAGTCTGTATCTTCCTGCTGGCTTCTAGTGCTCTACCTTCACTCTTTCGCATGTTGCACATTTAGACATATATGTGGCTATGTCTTTCTTCATGTTTGGCCACCAAAATGTGTCTTCAAGCCTTTGTACATCTTTTCACTTCTAGGATGGATATTCAGTTTGCTCATGTGAGCTTCTTCAAGTATCTCATTTCTGAGTTCTTGCTTGCTATATATTTTGTCCTTGAAGTACAGTTGTCCTTGCTTGTAGGCAAAGGATTCATACAAGGTCCCTTTGTCTTCCCCTGAAGTCTTTTTCAAGTTTGGGTCTACTTCTTTTGCCTTTTTTATTTCTTCAATCCATCCTGATTGTATAGTCAATGTATACGCTTGTGCATTTTCCCATTTCTGCCACTTATGCCAAAGGCATAATAAATTATTTTCTTGAGTTGCATTCTTTGTAGAACCACATTTTATTAATCCTGTATACTTTTTGCTCAAGGGATCTACCACAAAATTACCTTTGCCCTCAGTGTACTCAATGCTACAGTCATAGTCTTTGATATACTCCAACCATCTTCTTTGCCTCATGTTTAACTCTTTCTGAGTGAACTAGTACTTTAGGCTTTTATGGTCGGTGTATATCAAGAATGAACTTCCCAGTAGAAAGTGTCATGATTGCTTTAGGGTGAATATCATAGCAGCAAGCTCTAGATCATGGGTAGGATAATTTTACTCATGGGGTCTTAGTTGTCTTAACCCATAAGCAATCACATTTCTATCTTTCATTATAACACATCCTAAACTAGATCTAGATGCATTTGTATAAATGACGTAGGGCTTACTTGGATCAGGTAGGATCAACACTGGGGCTTGAGTCAATCTGCTCTTCAGTTCTTGAAAACTCTTTTCACACTTCTTAGTCCACTCAAATCTTTGACCTTTCTTGGTCAGTTGAGTAAGAACTAAGGCAACCATAAAAAATTTTGGCACAATTCTTCTGTAATAGCCTGCTGGTCTTAGGAAGCTTTTAACTTCCTTTACAGTCTTAGGTCTTTCCCACTCTTGCATAGCCTTGACCTTTTCAAGGTCTACTCTAAGACCTTGTGCATCAATGATGTGTCCTAGGAAAGACACTTCCTTTAACTAGAGCTGGCATTTGGAAAATTTTGCATACAGTTGGTTGTCCAATAGTGTGTTCAAGATAATTCTTAAGTAATGCTCATGTTCTCTTTCATCCTTGGAATACACTAGGATGTCATCAAGGAACACCACTACAAACTTGTCAAAGTAAGGTCTGAACACATGATTCATCAGGTCCATGAAGGCAGTAAGGTCATTAGTCAAGCCAAATGGCATAACTGTATACTCATAGTGTCCATATCTTGTTCGGAATGCTGTCTTGGGTATATCCTTCTCTTTTACTCTTAACTGAAAGTACCCAAATCTCAAATCAATCTTAGAGAAGATCTTTGCTCCCTTGAGTTGATCAAATAGATCCTCAATCCTAAGGAGTGGATACTTGTTTTCTATAGTCACAACATTCATCTTTCTGTAGTCAATCCACAATTGCAATGATCCATCTTTTTTTTTTCACAAAGAGAACTGAAGCTCCCCACGGTGAAACACTTGGTATTATGAGCCATTTTTTAAGAAGTTCATTAAGTTGTTTCTCGAGCTCAGTCATCTCTGTGATTGGCATTCTATATGGAGGTATGGATATCAGTACTACCCCAATCTTTACCTTGATTTCAAATTCTATCTCTCTTGGAGGGGGAATACCTAGCAGGTCTTTAGGAAAGACTTGTGGAAAGTCTCTCACTCTATGTATTTTATTAACTTCCCCATCAATTTCAACACCATTCAACGTGTAATATTCATCTTCAGAAATCACAGGAATTTCATCCATAACTTCTAGTTCCATGCCATGCATTTCATACATTAATTCCTTATAATTCACTAATGCATGCACTTCATTACCAAGCAATGTATTTCTCTTTTAGCACAATCAATATTGATTTCTTTTAGCACAATCAATATTGATTCCATGTTTTGCTAATCAATCCATACGAAGAACAATACCATACTTTGGAATATTTAACACTAACAGATCAGTCAAAATCTTAGTTTTTCCAACTACTAACTCACAATTCTTAGCCAGTTCATTAGTGAAAAGACATTGACTACTTGCTATTTTTACTAATGATATATTAGGCATGAATTCTATAGACAATTTCATGGATTTAGTTAACTTTCTAGCCATAATAGACACTAAAGCACCAGTATCAAATAACACACCAACTGGCACACCATTAAAATGAATGTTACCTCTAAGTGCTCCTTGTTGGGATGTCTCTTCCTTATCAATAATGAATACCCTTCCAGCTCTCTGCACTTGAGGCCTTTGAGCTCCAGGAGGCCCCTTTGGTTGATTGTCTCTGACGGGTGGCATATTAGACCTATTCTGGCCTTGGTCCTCCTGCCCTCTCTTTTGGACTAAAGAGTAGTCCTTGATCTAGTGATCCAAAGATCCACATCTGAGACATGCCTGTGTTTCAAAATAACATGGCTTCTTGCCATGAAACTTCTTACATCGAGGACACCTTGGGCAAACAAACTTACTCTTGGCCTTGCCCTCTATACTAGGTTTCCCAGCCTTCGTAGTGTCCTTACCTTTCATTGGTTTTTGTAGTCTTCCAGCTTGGTTGGTGTCTCCTAGTCCACTAGGAAACAATTTACTTTCATACTCTTCCTGTTCCACCAGTAAAGCCTTCTGAACAGCATCATGATATGTAATGGCATTGAAAGGCCTAACAACTCTCCTGATACCTAGTCTCAAGCCTTTGACAAAGCTCTTGGCTTTAAGTTTTTCCAACCCATGGCACTGTGGTGCATACCGCACAAGTTGGTTGAACTTGTGTTCATATTCCAGAACACTGAGGTTGTTTTGTTGTAGTGCATCAAACTCAGCTTGCTTTAGGTCTTTGATGGCATCACTTATATACTGGTCTTGGAACAACCTTGTGAACTCAGGCCATGCCATCTCCAGCTCATGATCTATTCTTCTACCTCTCTAGGCAGCATGCCTATCTTTAACACTTCTCCACCATATTTCTACACTACCTACAAGATTGTAGGTAGCCAAAGATACTTTCTTGGTGGAGCTTAAATGCATCATCTCAAACATCTTCTCAATGAATCTTAGCAGCTTTCTCTGGTCCTGCTTTACCATCAAATTATGGAGGTCTTAGGCCTTGAACAATCTGACATCATTAGAGCCTTCCAGATCTTTAGCTCTATGTCTCCTTGACCTGTGCAAATCTTTTGAGTCCATATGGTCTCTATATCTCCTTCTTATTCTCCTCTCACTAGGTCTTTCAGTTCATCCCTTATGGAAGGGTCATAAGCTGAGTTATTGGCTTTGTATACTTTGCCAATCTTAGACCTAATTCTTCTACCTTTGGGATGTCTTCTGTCCTTATGTTTAGTGTCTTCATTCTCTTCATTTTCATTAGAAGGAACATTCACTGGGTTGTTCCTAAAAACTTCCTGGCTTTGGTCCTGTGGTAACGCTTGTGCTACTTGGACTCCTTGTTGTTGAGCCTGCAGTAACCTTACTAAGTTTTCATTTATCTGGGCCAGGTTCCTTCGTAGTTCAACCCACACCTGTGGTACGTTCATTTTAGGTGCTGGGTTTTGTACTTCCTGAACCCTTGGTTGCTCTTCTACACCCCTTCCATTTCTGTTGGCCTGCCTTTGTTTAGTATGAGGTCTTAGG
Source organism: Aquilaria sinensis (assembly GCA_005392925.1). Lineage (NCBI taxonomy): Eukaryota > Viridiplantae > Streptophyta > Magnoliopsida > Malvales > Thymelaeaceae > Aquilaria > Aquilaria sinensis. The sequence continues at coordinate 80,818 of SMDT01003126.1, read as the reverse complement.
GGTCCTTGATCCCATCTCCTTGTGGCAACCATTTTCCTATTTCATGAAAATCAGAAGAACACAATATATAATGTGTGTTAGGTATTTAACATTAGCAGCTGACCTAACTAAGCTATATATATGCAACAATATGCATCATGTCATATGTACATAAACCGCATTCAAACCTTGCTCTGATGCCAACTTTTGTTACCACTTTGAGAGCTTAAATACGGTGACAATATTTAATGTGCCAATCTCCCAGGAGCTATGCATGTTCTGTAGGCCATCAGAACAATGCTCACTATATTACCTAAGTGGTCCTCTTGGTCTTTATGCAAATATATGTATATTGGTCAAACCATAACACACATATTTACATTTATGCACACTATGGCAGCTAAGAAGGAAAACACTAGCACAATTCTTAGTTTTGGCTTTCACACATTAAGCAATCTTGTTAAGTTCTAGTGGCCAGCCACTGCACCTGTAACTTCCACTAATAAACTGTATCATTCTAGCCACGTAACCCCCTATTTTATTTGTTCCATTATCAAGTAGAGACTTAGATAAAACCAATGAATTTTGTTTTACATCAAAAGCCCACCTATGGACCAAGTTATGGATTTTTTAAGTTGGTTACCAAATTTTGACCAAATGAACTGTAACTTAGCCAACTTTGGAATGTCATATCTTTGCCTACATGGCTCCAAATTTAGAAATTCAAAATTCTAGTTCAACCTCTATATGTTATCTAGGTTTGGTCAATTTCATACTAATATTCCTTATACATAGGGAGTTATGGAACTTTAAGTGCAAAGTCAAAATTCTGGTCACTTTATGACCATTTTGCCCATACAAAATTTCATACGATTCATCCACTTCATTTCTAGGTGCAAAACCAACAAGGGCAGGTTCTCACATGTCTTCTTGGAAAAATCATTCCCTTGAATTTAGAGGCATTCCATAAGCATCAAATGTAATTTTCTTTGGAACAACTAATGAGGTGCAAAATGGACAGAATTGAACATTCAACCTCAAACATCACTTTATTGCTTCATATATCATCCATACACCATCCATAGTGTATTTACATGCATATATGCATCATACATATGTCCTATCTTAGTTGGGTATGTACACTAGCTTCTTGGAGAGCCTTACAACCACAATGCACTCAAAAAACTTCAAAAGATAGTTGCTGCATAAGGCAGAAAGTACCAGCACTAAAATTAGCAAATGTGTTCTAAAGATCATGAAAAACTCCATTTTAATACTAGACATATTGTAGTTCATGTACATAAAATTTCACAGGAAAACTCAAACTAGAACTATTAGTTTGAACATTCTTTTTCAGGTGTTCGTGAAAATGGACAGAAAGGGGAGTAAGCTCTTTGTAAAGAACTTAGTAAGGGCTTTCAATGTAAAGTCTTCCATAGCAACATACCACATGAAATCCAAAGACATAAAAACATACAAAAACAACACATACACACAAATATGGCAACCATATGCACCAACAAATAGAGCAACAAACACATGTAATGCTGGTAGCAATAACACAGTAGGGTTAGTCCATAATCATTCAATAAAACAATGAGATATCACTTTAGTAACACTATGGAAGCCCTCCTCAAGATTTTTCTTGGTCTTAGGAGTCTTTTAGGTCTTAGTTAGTACCAACTTGGGCTCTAGAAACCTTTCTTTCTTGCTGCCATCTTTAGCATGGTAACACTAAGGCTGAAACCTTGCGATGCTTATTTCCCCTTAACCCATACTTGCTTCCTTGAGCTTTTTGCTCTCTTCCAACCATGGTCTTAGCTTTATGGATGTTTGGAAATGTAGTAAACAATCCAAGAAACTTTAGAAAAGCCTTACCTTTGCTATGAAATCTAAAAACCCAAATAAAACCAAAATTAGGTTTTCTTGCACTCTTTGATGTCTTCTTTGCTTCCTCTTCCTTCCTCTTGTTTTCTTAAGGTATGGTGACATGGCTGTCCCTGGCCTCTACATAGGAAGCCCTGTGAGAGCTGGTCTCATGGTGGTTGCAATTGGCTAGTTGTATATGTGTGTGGATTAAAATCCCATGATATTGGTTGATTATCCTAGAATATGCAGGATGCATGCTCTTCATGCTTTGACTTGGATTAATAAAAACATAAAACAATAACTTGGTGAAGTAATTTCTACAAAAAATAAGTACAAATAGCCAAAGTATACAAAATCAACATTTATGTGAGTATTCATACATAAAGTAGACTAATGCCCTCACCCAAGAGCAATCCTAGAGTCTGGGACTCTTCATAACATAGACTATGGAGGCAACTAGAGTACTACATATTTACAAGCCTTTACTCAGATCTTCTTTAACTAACTCCCACCTTGGATGTGAATCCCAGTGGTGAGTCTCAAAAACCCTTGTCCAGTGCTACTAGGCTCTACAGCCAAAGGAATACTCTAGTTAGTGCTATTACTTGACCAACAAACTACTCAAGCATACTCATGTAGACTAGAATCACAAGGATTCTCAAGTGCAATACCTGTGCACAAAAAGTCACTACTGCAATAACCTTCAACGGTTATCCGATGCAACAACTTCTAAATCTGCACAACATAACTAGGGAGTGAGAACATAACATTCTCAGTAAGGGGTCTTCAGTGTACTTCCAAAAAAATTACTAAGGACACCACATATGATAACATATGTAACTTGCTGTGAGCTCATACAACCTGAGGGTCTAATATATGCATATATTTAGGTCCCTTGAGATCTCTCCTCATCCTTGTCCTTAAACTACAAGGCATTGCCTTGCTTATTAGCAAGTGCCTTGCCTACTAGTAAGTTGTACTTGCCAGCCTAACTAGTGATAAATCACCAATTGAACCTCTCCCTTAGTATGTTATGCAGGGGAATTATGGTGAGACTATTGTAGACTAGGTCATTTAGACCTTGTAGACTAGGTGCACTAAGGTTTCACCTTGCAACCTTGTGGCTATGGCACGGCTAGGTCGCCAAGGGTTCTAAACCTTTCACCTGAGCTAATGGTACTTAGTTATGCTCATTTGTAACTAGTTTCCTTGCTTATGGCTCAAGTAACCATAAAATCTTTCAAACCTTAAGGAAACGCTTAAGACTTGAGGGATTTTTGGAAGTCTCGGAGTACCCCGGGCATACTCAGGCCCCATGGCACCCTAAGAAATCCCTTAGGTCTCACCTTGATCATTTTAGCAAAATGTGAGAAATTCTGCCATTTTGCCTGTGGCGACATGTCGCTACAGTTGATAACTTTCAGACCACATTTGCACAATTAGCGATGCGTTGCGAACTGGTGCACAAAATTGGTGACACGTCACCAATCTTGGAATCTGCAGAATTGGCACACATTTTACTGCTGTGAACTTTGGAAACTTAGCAAACATAGTAAACATGCTTGGAAAGCCTCCAAATTTCACACACACATAGGCCATGTTGCATAGAACATAACCAACTACCACAAGTCAATCTATGATGTCTCATAACATCATCCAAATCCTCTTAAATGTCATAGTCCACCACAATTGAACCAAATCCTCTAACTAATGCCATTGCTAGAATCACTCAAATTCTTCAAGAAAACTCATGTTAATGGCATTAATTGGTCTTCAAGTCATAAGTCCCTTACCTCAACTCCAAGTAACAAGCAAGAATTAGTCTCCTTTCCAATCTACTAAGCTCACCAAAGTATCACCTAAGTCCCAAACAAAAACATAGACACCAATCATCAAAACCTTGCTTCCTAACCAAAACCCAAGCTCCAAACTAACCAAATAACATGAATTCAATCAAGAACACATTGGTTACCTTGCATCAAAAACAGGGGATGTGAGAAAACACACTTCCAAGCTCCAAACCATGGTTTAATGCTTGAAATGAGCTCCTCCTAGCTTATATACACTTGATAGCTCTTCTTGGCACTAAGAAATCTTGATTTCAAGGTTGAATTGAGAGCAAAATAAGAGTGAGAAGGTTGGAAACGAGATTATGGCAGCCATAGCCTCACTTACCCCTTCTTAAACCCTCACTTAAGCTCCAAGCCACGAAAGTGTTAAGCTTAATACAATTAAACCCCCATCTTTTGGTACTTACTTATATTTTATTAAATTCTTGTTTATTTCTTCCAAGTTTGGGTTAAGGTTGAAAGTTAAGTTATAAAAACTCATTTTAACCACTTGCGACCACGCCAGGCTATTCAAGATGCAAAATTACCATTTTACCCCTAAACCTCATTTAGTGCCTTATCTTCCTCGGAACTTAGTGAACTTTGCTAAATTTCTCTATTATTGTTATGTAAACTTGAAATTAGGTTCCAAACTTAATTTAGATCACTTTACCTTCCTCGGGAGTGCCTGCTACTAGGAGGTCCTTAACATTCTCCCCTCATTCTGGAATTTGGTCCCCCAAATTCCGCTGCAACTCGGGAAAAATACTAGGATATCTTTCCCGCATATCCTGCTCCGTCTCCTATGTAGCCTCCTCTTCACTATGGTTAGACCAAAGGATCTTAACCATCGGAATCCACTTAGTTCGTAATCTCTTGACTTGCCTACCAAGTATCTGAACAGGTCTCTCCTCGTAGGTCAAGTTTTCCTGAATGGGTATCACTGAAGGATTAACTACCTATCCTAGTTCCATTGTGCATTTTTTGAGTAGACTAACGTGAAACACATTATGCACTTGAGATAGGTTAGGTGGTAATGCTAACCGATAAGCAACTTTCCCTATTTTCTCCAAGATTTCATAGGGTCCAATATACCTAGGGGCCAATTTTCCCCTTTGTCCAAAATGACAAACTCCTTTCATGGGCAACACTTTGAGAAGCACTTTGTCCCCAACTTCAAAATTCAAATCTCTTCTTCTCAAATTTGCATACTTAGTTTTTCGGTCATTGGCTGTCTTAATCCGCTGCTAGATTAACTTGATCTTAGTTGTAGTATCAACTATGATTTTGGGACTGATAACTACCCTGTCTGTAGGGTCTACCCAACAATGGGGCATCATACATCGCCTCCCATACAAAGCCTCGTATGGTGCCATACTAATAACAGTTTGATGACTGTTATTATAAGCAAATTCAATCAGTGGTAGATGCTGATCCCAATCACCTCTGAAATCAATAGCACACATATGTAACATATCCTCTAAAGTCTGAATCACTCTATCAGATTGCCCATCAGTTTGAGGATGAAAAGCTGTACTAAGACTAACTTTGCTTCCCAATGCTTCCTGAAAAGCATTCCAAAATCATGATGTAAACCGAGGATCTCTAGTAGATATAATCTGATCAGGTATCCCATGGAGTCTCACAATCTCCTTGAGATACAACTGAGCCAACTTCTCCAATGTATACGTAATCTTGATAGGTATGAAGTATGCCGATTTCGTCAGTCGATCGACAACTACCCATATAGCATCATGCTGACTCCGAGTATTCAGTAATCCCACTAGGAAATCAATAGTAACGGACCGCCATTTTCTCACTGGAGAGGTAAACTCTGAAGTGTGCCCGTTGGTTTCTGATGTTCAGCTTTAACCATTTGGCATGTTAGACACTTTTTCACATGTCCTGTTACATCTCTTTTCAGTCCTGGCCACCAGAAATGTGTCTTCAGATCATGATGCATCTTACTAATACCAGGGTGAATATTCAAAGTACTACTATGTGCCTCTTGTAGGGCTTACTGCCTAAGTCCATCCACATTTGGTACATATAGATGATCTCTATAATGTAGTATTCCATCCTTGTATCTGAATTCTTTCTTCAAAGTACCAAGTTTCACTTCTCCTGAAATTTTCTTCAACAATGGATCTTTTATCTGAGCTTCCTTAACTCTAACTAACCAAGCTGATTGCACTTTCAGAATGTAGACTAGGGATTCCTCTCGGCTTTGCCATAATTTATGCAAAACTAAGAAACAATCCCTCAACACTCCTTCAAAGGAGTTCGTAGCCTGATCCTTAGATAGGATCACTCTTGTGTACTTCTGGATCAAAGCATTTACTACCACTTTTCCTTTACCAGCATAGTACTCAATCGAACAATCATAATCTTTGATGTTCATCGTTGTCTCATATTCAGATCCTTCTGGGTAAACAGATACTTCAAACTTTTGTGATCGATGAAGATCCTGAACGACCTCCCCATCAAATAATGTCTCCACAACTTCAATGCAAAAGTTACTGCCGCTAGCTCAAGATTGTGAACAGGATAGTTCAATTCATTAGCCCTCAACTGCCTTGAACCATATGCGATGGCTTGACTGTCTTGCATCAACACACATCCTAAACTAGAACCTGATGCATCAGTTTATATTGTAAAAGCTTTGTTCTAATCCGGTAGAATAAGTACAGGTGCACTAGTCAATCTTTCCTTCAATTCAATATAAGCTTCTTCACACTTTGGTGTCCAGTCAAATTTCTGAGTTTTCTTGGTCAAGGCCATTAATGGTATAGCTATCACAAAAAATTTCTCTATGAATCGTCTGTAGTAACCTGCCAAACCCAAGAAACTTCTAACTTCTGTAACTGTGGTGGGTCTTTTCCACTCAACTACCGCCTGAACATTCTCACGATCAATTGACAAACCCTGAGCACTGATAATGTGCCCCAAGAACTGAATCTTTTTAGACCAAAACTCACACTTAGACAACTTCGCATAGTACTGATTATCCTTCAGCACTTGCAAAACTGTTCTAAGGTGCTTTTCATGTTCTGATGAAGACTGTGAATATACCAAAATGTCATCGATGAATACTTCAACAAATTGATCCAGAAACGATTTAAAGATCCAATTCATAGCTTTCATAAATACTGCTGGAGCATTCATCACACCAAACGGCATAACTGTGTATTCATAGTGTCCATACCTCGTTCTGAAGGCAGTTTTTGGGATACCTTCCTCCTTAACTCTAATTTGAAAGTACCCAGACCAGAGGTCAATCTTAGAAAACACTTTCGCTCCCTTGAGCCTGTCAAACAGATCACCAATTCTAGGAAGCGGATACTTATTCTTGATTGTTACTGCATTCAACTTTTTATAGTTGATGCACAATCTAAAAGTTTAGTCCTTTTTCTTCACAAACAACACCGGCGCTCCCCACGGTGATACACTAGGCCTTATAAAGCCTTTATCTAGTAGTTCCTCCAACTGCTTCTTTAACTCATCCATCTCAGGAGTTGACATCCTATAAGGTGGTATTGAAATAGGTTTAACCCCTGGCTACAGATGGATTACAAACTCAGTATCCCTCTTAGGTGGTAACCCAGGTAACTCTACTAGAAACACTTTTGGAAACTGATTGGCTATAGGAATCTTCTCAAGTTCCTCCTTTATGGCCACCCCATTCAATGAATAATACTCTTCTTCACTAACTATGGGGATGGTATCCATAAGTCTAAGATGCAAACTCTTAGCAATAGATGCCAATCCTCCTGTGCAAGTCACTCTAACTCCCAGATCATCAGTAATGTCGACTGAGTGATTCGCACAGTCAATTTATGCTTTATGGTTAATTAGCCAATCCATTCCCAACACTAGGTCATAAGACCTCAATTTTATCACCCATAACTCATAACAGAAATCATGGTCGCCTAATTGTAAGGGATATCTAGTAACCACTTCATTGGTCACAATAAAACTCCTCCCTACAGTCCTGATGAGTCTCAACTCACCCGAGATTTCTCGTTGCAATTTAAACTTGTCTACCAAAGTAGATGATATCACTGAAAGAGTAGCTCCTGTATCAAAAAGCACTATAACACTATCATTTTGAAAAGTAAAATTACCTTGAACGACAGCTGGTTCTCTGGTCACCTGACTTGCTAGGGCGAAAACCCTCGGCTCAACTACTGCTGCAGCTACACCAGGTCGATTTCCTATGGCAAGGGGTATAGGGGGTAAATTCCTAGGTGGACCTGGCAAAGGTCGAGCCCTCAAGAAATCTCTCACCCAATGTCCTCTCTGACCATAGATATTGCAAATATTAGTCCCCAGTGTACATGGTATTCCGCCATGAAACTGTCTGCACCTAGGACATAAGCTCGTCTTCCTTCTCTTGAACGGACCTTGGCTCTCAACTGTCGGTCGTTTCCGGGCATTCTTTCCTTGGTTGGCTGGTCCAACCTCCACCATTTTACTAGGTGTCCTTGAGTCCTCAAATTCTCTTTCAAAGGCTAACACCTTTGGGACCACTTGGCGATAGCTTCTAATATCCACTATTGCCATATACCTCCTAAGCACGGGTTCCAAACCTTGAAAGAACTTTTTGGCTTTCAACACATCATTACCAACCATGTACAAAGCGTACCGAATAAGTGAATTGTAACATTGCTCGTACTCCCGTACAGACATCTCTCCCTGCACTAGATTCTCAAACTGAACCCTCCTTTGGCCTTGTGCAGCCTCACTGATATATTCTTGTCTGAACTTCTTCTCGAAGTCTGACCATTTGAGCACCTTTTTCTTGTGCTCTGGTTAGGTACCATTACTCTCCCTCAGCATCTCCATCACATCATCCCACCATAAACTAGCCTTTCCTCTAAAAAAGAAAGGTAACCAGGGTCATCCTCTGCTCAGACTCATAGCCTCCACAAGTAAAAATTCAGTTCATCCTAGACAACCAATCTTCTGCTCGATTAGGATCACTTGTCCCATCAAAGCTCGGTGGATCCATAGTCTTAAATTTCTCAAGCAATTTCATCTGGTATGGGGTGTCTCCCCTCCTTGGAGCCTCTATAACTTCTGGCTCCTCTTCCTCCTGAACATGATTTCTCCGTTCATGAGCCCTAGGCACTTGCTGCTACTTAGCATGCCTTTCTTGATCTTGGTGTACAACATTTTCCTTTTGAGCAACATCTCTGTCCTCATAATCTTTAAACATCTCAGTCATAATAGGATTCAAACCCTGTGCCATTTGGGCCATAGTTTATGTCAACCCCTGTAGTACCCTGGATATCTCATCCAGCCTTGCCACAACTGGGTCACTAAAACCCTCACCAGGTTCCCTAGTTCCCCTTGAAGTTCCTGACCTAGTGTCAACCATAGCAACCTGCAACCAAAGCCAGACAACATTCCCCAGATATTGGTCAGTACTAACTTCCTAGCACATGGACATTCCAATCTAGACCTCAGTCTTAGCCTCCAATATCTATGAAATGAGCTCTAAGCTTTGATACCAAAAACTGACACGGCCATCCCTGGCCTCTGCCCAGGAAGCCCTGTGAGAGCTGGTCTCATGGTGGTTGCAATTGGCTAGTTGAATATTGTGCGGATTAAAATCCCATGATACTAGTTGATTATCCTAGAATATGCAGGATGCATGCTCTTCATGCTTTGACTTGGATTAATAAAAACATAAAACATTAACTTGGCCAAGTAATTTCTATAGAAAATAAGTACAAATAGCCAAAGCATACAAAATCAACATTTATGTGAGTTTACTATACATAACAACTCGTGGGAGCATTTATACATAAAGTAGACTAATGCCCTCACCCAAGAGCAACCTTAGAGTCTAGGACTCTTCATAACATAGACTATGGAGGCAACTAGAGTACTGCATATTTACAAGCCTCTACTGAGATCGTCTTTAACTAACTCCCACCTTGGATGTGAATCCCAGTGGCGAGTCTCAAAAGGCCTTGTCCAGTGCTACTAAGCTCTGCAGCCAAAGGAATACTCTAGTTAGTACTGTTACTTGACCAACAAACTACTCAAGCATACTTATGTAGACTAGAATCACAAGGATTCTCAAGTGCAATACCTGTGCACAAAAAGTCACTACTACAATAACCCTCAACGGTTATCCGATCCAACAACTTCTAAATCTGCACAACATAACTAGGGAGTGAGAACATAACATTCTCAGCAAGAGGTCTTCTGTGTGCCTGCAAGAAAATTATGAAGGACACCACATATGATAACATATGTAACTTGCTGTGAGCTCATACAGCCTAAGGGTCTAATATATGCATATATTTAGGTCCCTTCAGACCTCTCATCATCCTTGTCCTTAAACTACAAGGCATTGCCTCGCTTACTAGCAAGCTGTGCTTGCCAGCCTAACTAGTGATAAATCACCAGTTGAACCTCTCCCTCAGTATGTTATGCAGGGGAATTATGGTGGGACTATTGTAGACTAGGTCATTTAGACCTTGTAGTGCACTAATGTTTCACCTTGCAACCTCGTGGCTACGGCATGGCTAGGTCACCAAGGGTTCTAAACCTTTCACCTGAGCTAATGGTACTTAGTTATGCTCATTTGCAACTAGTTTCCTTGCTTATGGCTCAAGAAACCATAAAATCTTTCAAACCTTAAGGAAATGCTTAAGTCTTGAGGGACTTTCGGAAGTCTTGGAGTACCCCCGGCATACTCAGGCCCTAAGGCACCCTAAGAACTCCCTTAGGTCTCACCTCGATTATTCTAGCAAAATGTGAGAAATTCTACCATTTTGCCTATGGCGACGCGTCGCCACAGTTGGTAACATTCGGACCACATTTGCACAATTGGCGATGTGTCACAAACTGGTGCATGAAGTTGGCGATGTGTCGCCAATCTGTGAATCTGTAGAATTGGCACACATTTTACTGCTGTGAACTTTGGAAACTTAGCAAACATAGTAAACAGGCTTGGAAAGCCTCCAAATTTCACACACACATAGTCCATGTTGCATAGAACATAACCAACTACCACAAGCTAATCTATGATGCCTCATAACATCATCCAAATCCTCTCAAACCTCATAGTCCACCACAATCAAACCAAATCTTCTAACTAATGCCATTGCTAGAATCACTCAAATTCTTCAAGCAAACTCATGTCAATAGAATTAATTAGTCTTCAAGTCATAAGTCTCTTACCTTAACTCCAAGTAACAAGCAAGAATCAGCCGCCTTTCCAATCTACTAAGCTTACCAAAGTATCACCTAAGTCCCAAACAAAAATATAGACACCAATCATCAAAACCTTGCCTCCTAACCAAAACCCAAGCTCCAAACTAACTAAATAACATGAATTCAATCAAGAGCACATTGGTTACGTCGTATCAAAAATAGGGGATGTGAGAAAATAGACTTCCAAGCTCCAAACCATGGTTTAATGCTTGAAATGAGCTCCTCCTAGATTATATACTCTTGATAGCTCTTCTTGGCACCAAGAAATCTTGATTTCAAGGTTGAATTGAAAGCAAAATGAGAGTAAGAAGGTTGGAAATGAGGTTATGGTAGCCATAGCCTCACTTTCCCCTTCTTAAACCCTTACTTAACCTCCAAGCCACCAAAGTATTAAGCTTAATACAATTAAACCCGCATCTTTTGGTACTTAGTTATTCTTGATTAAATTCTTGTTTATTTCTTCCAAGTTTGGGTTAAGGTTGAAAGTTAAGTTATAAAAACTCATTTTAACCACTCAAGACCATGCCCGGCTATTCAGGATGCAAAATTATGATTTTGCCCCTGAACCTCATTTAGTGCCTTATCTTCCTCGGAACTTAGTGAACTTTGCTAAAATTCTCTATTCTTGCTATGTAAACTTGAAATTAGGTTCCAAACTTAATTTAGATCACTTTACCTTCCTTGGGAGTGCCTGCTACTAGGAGGTCCATAACATATGGTGGCTATGGAGGATGATGACAGAGCTTGAGGAAGAGGTCTTAGCTGCTGGAGGCCAAAATTTAAGGAAAATGGCAATGAAATGAAGATTTTTCTTCATTTATACATCATTTTGACCAAGGTGGCATATATGCAAATTTTTGAGACTTTGGCCAACACTTGGACAGATTATTTCCAGCCATTTTGGCTGGGAAAATGACAGGCTTTGGCCTTTTTTAACCTTGTCAAAAAATCTTTTTGACTTTAGGCAAAAATGTGGATACTTAAGCACCTTAGTTGGCATTATGCCATAATTGATCAACTTTGCCTTTTTAAGCATTTTGGTCCTAAAAAATATCCTTAATTCCATCCATGTCCTTTCTTCATAATTCAATCCTTGTCCTTTCCATAGCCATATTTAGAGATTTGTACAATTGAGTTCCCAACTTTTGTAACCTTACAATTTAGTCCATAGGTTACTTGAAAATTAGGCGATGGGCCAATGCTTTCTTAAGGACCAAGCTATCATTGTTTTTGCCACTTAAGGGGGTGTATATTGAATATTTTACACTTTACAAATCATACACTATGGTGAAAATTAAAGTATATAAGTTTAGGTCCTTATGCTGTAATTTTCCCATTTTTTGAAGGTGTAACATTCCCCATTTGCCATTTTCATGGCTCTTTTCTCTATAGCTCCTCCTCATCAAAGCTCCCAATTCACCCAAAATTCTATGAAATTTGAAGGTCCCAAAGCCATCCTAACAAGCCCTTAGCTCATTTTTTGGTGTATTTATTGCATTTAGAGTTGTTTTTGAAAGTTTTTGGTTCAAACCCTAAGGTAAGCATCTTTGATCCTTGGGGGTTAGTTCTAATCTTGTTAAATGGTTAGAAATGGTCTTAATTTTGTGCCCTCAGTGTCCAATTTGGTTGAATTCAAGCTTGGAGCTCAAAGGAACTTCAAGGAGCTCAAGTATGCTTGCTGCTTGTTTTTTGCTTTAAGCATGATTTGAGGTAAGGGATTTAATTTAATTCAGCTCAAATAATGCATAGAAAGGTGGCATTATATGTGGGAATGAAGTAGAAACAAGATCCATGCGAATTGGCTTTAGAGATAGGAAGATTGGGTAAGTTTTGTGCAAGTTCATGCGCAGTTGTGCAATGTTGGAAGAGCATTGGTGGCAACGTGGCTTGGCGATGGTGACACGAGTTGGCGACATGTTGCTGGTGATCTTCCAAGAAGCCCGAGCTGTTAGGACCATCCCTTAGTACTTGGCTTAGGCCAAGAATTTAGAGAAACACCAATTTAAAACATGAGGGACTTGATTGAAAATGAGGATAAGGGTATAAGTGCAAACCTAAGAAAGTTTGGGTTTAAGTGTACATGGAAACTAGGCTATGATGTTTTTGGCATGAAATAAAGTTGGAGGACTACAATGCACACTTGAACTAGTGATGCAATTGAAACCATGAAACTTAAACTAATAATTTCGGCCATGCAAGAAAGTGCAGGAGAAATGAAGAATCAGACCAATTTCTTTGGTGACTTTAATGGCCGGTTATGATTATGTCTTCCACCAAGGTTAATATCATTATTTATATGGTTTAATTAAACTTGGTAATTGCCAAAATTATGCATGGGATAATGACCATTTTTAGCCAATTTGATTAAAGCTTGGCAATGGAAGCCATGAAACAAGATTTGTGCCGAAATGATCATGCATTATGGTGACTAAAATGAAGCCATGGAGACTTGAGGGGTGAAATGGACCATGCAAGTTAACATGGGATTAAATGGAGTATTATACCATTTTGTTGGACATGTCTCCATGGCCGGCTGCCATGTCTTCTATTAAGGAATTAAACTAGTATTTTCGGCCAAGGCTTTCATTTGTGTTCTTGACCAAGTTTTGAAGGCTTTAGGTTGTTCTTGAAGTGTTTTTGCCATTTTGCTGCAGAATTGATGCCATTTACAAGCAATTGAAGCATTAAAAGCAAGGATCAAGCTTGTTTCCTTGATTTCGGCCTAAGGTGACTTCCTTCTTCCTTTTTCCAAGCTTGGTCTTGAATATATACATGGGCAGCCGAGACATTCATGGGTGTTTTGGAATGTTGCTGCCATGTTCTTAGTGTTTTAGAGAAAGGATGAAAGCTTGAAGGTGTAATCAAGCTTGGAAGCATGGGAAGTGAAGGAAATAGTGAAGTTCATTCTCGGTCTTAAAGTGTTCAAGTAAACCTAACAGCTCAAGCATGTGTTTGAGAAGGTAGGATTCATGTTTTACTTGCATGCTTTGTAATTTTTCCATGAACAAGTAATTATGAGTAGCTAAGTGATAGTCAAGATGTGCTATGTGATCTTAGTTACTTGAGGGGCATTATTGAGGAGATTCGGTTGATGATTTGGTTAGCTAATCAATTATGGGCATGTGTTAGAATTCCTAATGAGGGCGGCCAACTTACTAGTGAATTCGGAGCTCTAGTGGAATGAGAGTGAAGTTGTGAAATTGGAAGTGCAAAAAGTGCACATGGACACATGCTAGTGAAAATGGTCGAATGTATCTTGCGGTGTGTGTGTGCGTTTGTGTGCTTGATTGTTTGTTTGTGTGTGCTAACAAGTTGTAGGTAGCTTAGTTATGCTCATTATGTTTTAGATATTATATGTGTATATTGTGTTTTTGTGTTTTCTATGTTTTCCTTGCAGGACAAGTAAGCTATGGAGGTTAAGTCTTGGACTTAACTAAATAGACCAATTATGGTCAGTTGTGAATCCTACTGAGTTTAATACTCATGCCCATATATTTCTTTTTTTCAGGGAAGGATATACTGCTTGAGTAGTTTGCTTGAGTTGCTAGTTTGTGCGCTAGGCAGTACACTTATTGCTCAAGGTATATGGCAACTCAATCTTGGCTTGATTACTTGCATTACAAGTCTTATGGTTTAAGGCCAAAACTTATATTCTAAGTTTTGCAGGCTTGTGAAGTTGTGGGACCAGTCTAGGTACAGGATGGATGTGTGGACTATGGCTCTGATTGTAGTGTTCACTTTCATGACCATGAACATGGTCATTGGGTTGGTGCTTCAGTGTGTGCTGTTGTATTGCACACTTAGGTATCTTCTTGGGGAGTAAGGGTACATGGCTTGTAAAACTTAACCTTGGCTATTTTGGACTTGTAGCATCCTTGGTATGTTTCCAAGCTAGTGATGCTTGTACTTAGGCTATTTTGTGTGTATATGTAGCCTTGTTTTGTATGTACATATGTTGGATGCTTATGTGCCAAGTTATGTTAAGTTTATGAGCATATGGTTATGTTTCATGAAGATACCTCTTGAGATACTTTGTTTGGCTAAATATACATGGGCATGGAAACCTTGATTTTCAAACTACAAAGATGTGGGCTTCTTGGTTGTCATTCATGAAAGTAGCACACTTGATGAGCACACATCCTAGACACTTAACGGATTAAGTGTATGCCTTGCTTGTATTGCAAGTTATTGATTTACAGCCTTGCCTTGTGTTGCAAGTTAGTGGTTGGGCCCAACTTAAGCTGCAGGTTATTGTTCTAAATAACTCATAAGCCTCCTGGGACACCTCCCAGCCCTCAGCTTAAGAAAATAAGACTTAAAACTACCTAACAAACAGCAGCTAAAATAATAGGTAGTTAATAACACCTGAACTTAAGAGTATCCAAATAACTCTTGGGTAAATTGGTGAGTGGCACTGAGAGTGCACAGGTTAGGGCCTGTGTGGGGTATGACACGAGCATTGATGCCATTGGTGACATGTCACCGATGGCATCGCCAAGGCATAGGTCCCTCAAGCTTGGTGCACCTCAAGGATGTCTCAATCTCTCGGTTATCATCCCTAGGCCAATTTAAGATGTTTTGTAGCCTCAGTTGGGTCTAGAACTCATCCCTAAGTTAGGAATTATTCATTATTTAAGTGGTAACTAAGTGGTGTGGTTAAGGTAGGGTAAGTAATGGTGCTAAGGGGGTTAAAGTGCTTAAGTTGCTAAGGGAGCACTAAGGGGACTAAGTTGAGTTTCAGATTCCTTGTTGGCCCAAGTGGGAGGTCATGGACCTTCGAACAATAAAAAGGAAACCCAAGAGGATCCCAACCAAACCTTGTGGTTTGGTAAGTACGCCACTAAGGATCCCGAAGCTTGAGCTTGGTAAGTTGAACTACATAAGGTAGCTACCTTGTACAATAAGTTAAGGGAAGAGATGGGTAAGGAAAGAGTAGGCGGTGATTTACTCTAAGTAACTTGTTAGTGGTGGGAAAGGGTTGAGTAAGTGATGACTTACTCTAAGGTGCCCGTAAGAGGACTTCATGGGGTTAATTAAGTGCTAGCATAGGATACGAGGGCTAGTATTTAAGTACCTTGGCCGTAAGAGCTCATGGCAAGTCTAACACCTACTGATGTAAGGAAGTCCTAAGTGCATTTGCATGTGCATATTTCATTCATTCATCCATCCATCCATTATTTGCTTTGTTTGTTATTGTTCTTTTTCTTGTTTTTGGTTTTTGGTTGGTTGCTTTGCTTTATATATATATATGCGTGTATGTGTGTGTGTGTGTGTGTGTGTTTGTTGTGCTTTGTATGCATGCATTTGTTTTCCCCTACAGGTACCAAATTTCTTACTGAGTACTTTAGAGTACTCACCCTTTAAGTGTTGTGCAGGTATTAAGTGGGCTAGTTGGGCTTAATAGTTGGTAAAGGGTAGCTATTAAAGCTAAGTTTTATTGGATTGAATGTATTCTCTAAGTAGGGAACTCCAAGTTTCTAAGTTACTTGTGGCATAAGCTGGTATTGACCAAAGTGTTTGCCTTATAGTTTGAGGCTAAGTGAGTAGAAGGCAAGTGTGGCCTATCACTTGAAGCTAGCTTGCATGGGTGAAAAGCTAAGGATGGATCTTAGTAGATATATGTTGCTTCTTTTCTATGTATGGTATTTCATACAAAGAGATTGCCTCTACTAGTGTCCATTGGTGTGTATAACACTAGGGTTACATTTGGGTGCATATAGGTATGAAATGTATGCACATTGTTGTTACTTGAAGTTAAAGCAACTGAAGTTTTTATGTCTTGGCCTATTTTGAATTGTGTTTTTATGAATTGCTGTGACACCGTTTTCAATGGTGTTTTAATTTATTTTTATCACATAGCCAGGACAATACATGCATATTTTTTATGCAAGGTAGGCTAAGTAACTAGTTGAACATAATGATTTAAAATACTTCACAAGTAATAACTAGCCAATTGTAACCAAGTGGGATTATAATTCCCTAAGAGCCTATCGGTGGAAGTAAATTCAGGGCCCTAGGACCTTGTTCCGCCACATGTCAAAACATGGTCCATGGTGATAATAACAAGGAATGGCAAATGGTGTCCATATAAAATGAAAATGACATAGAGGATGGGCAATTTAGTCCCAAAAACATAATTAATATGATTTTTTCTTCTGAGAAGAATATCAAATGAAAAAATGACAAATTGATGTTCTCTATCATTTTAGAAGCAGCCAAATTATGCTAGTTGCTAAAAAAATACTAGTTAAAAACATTTATATGTCAGAACTTGAGTCCCATAATGGCATGACTCAAAATAAAGGAATGACCAAGTAGTGGATAATTAGGGGACTGGAGAAATTACAGATATATTGTACCTTAGCTTCTAATCTTTCACGTAGATAAGCCAATCTTGGTGCAAACTATGTAAAAATCCTTGAATAGTGGCACTAATTCCAGGGATGGCAAAATTTGACTCGATTTGACATCTTGGCCCAACCCATCCAACCCAAGCCCGACCTAACCCTATTTGACAAAAAAGTCAATGACTTGAACCTAAACCCAATTGAAGAGAAACCCAAAGAAACCCAAACCTAAATGACCCAAATTCGAAATGAACCGAGCATGAATTGACCTGAACCTGAAATGACCAAAACTTGAGATTGACCTAACTCGAACCTGAGATGACTAGAAGACTAAACCCGATAAGACCCTATTTTAACCCACACCCTAAACCTTAACTTCCCTATAACGTTATTTTCCATATTTAGTAAGTGTTAAATATTAGGGTTTCCATGTTTAGTAACTTCAATTTTTTTGGATTATCCTATTCAGTATGTCCCATATTTAGGAAAGACAACTTCCATAATTAGTAATTTCCATTTTTTGGTACTTCCATATTTAGTAAGTTTCATATTTGGGGAGAGGACTTCAATATTTAGAAGCTCGATTGTTTTTAGACGTTCTATTTTAGGAGGCAATTTCCATATTTAGTAACTTTTATTTTTTTAGGACTTCTATATTTTGTAAATCCTGTGCATGTGGAAGAGACTTCCATATTTAGTAAGTTTCATATTTGGATTTTTTTCAAAACAAGTAACTTTTATATTTAGTAAGTTTAATGATCTTGATAGACAATTATTAAAATTACAACATTCATCGTTAAACTTTTAAGTATAGTGCAATAAGGTACCTAAATTTTTAAAAATTTCATTTTAATCACCCATAATAATTACAACATGGGTCCTTGAGCTTTTGAAATCTTTGCACTTTCATTCAAAATTTTTCAAACTTTAAAGTTTAGTAACTAATAATGAACTTGATTTGCTTTTTGTAATAATTTCAAAGAAAATCTATTGGAATATAAGCATAGTAAAATTGTTATAGTGTGTGTTTGGGTGATAATTAGGTGAGGATTTGAATGATCTATGCATTAATCGTTGAAGGCCATGAGTCTAGAAAAATAATCAAGTATTACGAATAATGTTAAATTACTTAAATATGTACTAAACTATAATGAATAATATTTTATGAATATTTTGATTAAATACACTAAAAATTAATTTAAATTATATCACACAAAAAATTGAATTCTTTGATTTAAATTTGAACAAAATTGAAAAAAAAATGAATCAATTTAGTCATTTTGACTATATACCAGTAACCTGAGTGAACACAAAGGTTGACCTGAATCTGACCTGAAACCTGATATGAAGTTACCTGAGACTAAAATTAACCTGACCTGTAGTGAACTTGAACCTAACTAAACCCGACCCAACCCAACTCGAACCTAAATGACCCGACTTGGACCCAAATTCATGTTAACCTGACTAGACTTGAACTTGAATGACCAGACCTAAACTTGACCCGACCTACCCAATTGTCATCCTTACCTAATTCTAATAACATAGTCCTTTATGCTATTTTCCATTTTGTTGAACTTGTTTCGGCTCAAATTCACAAAAACTATGTATAATTAACGCAAAATTTTCTCAAGTAAGTGAGGAAAACCATTGCACAAAAATGAAGGGGAATGAAATATTGGCTTAAGAGAATGATGAATAGAAAAATTGAATTGATACTTGCCTTGATGCTCAACTTTGAATTAGTGTTGTGAGAGCCTTACAGCTGCAGATATTCTCTTCAATTTCGATGTGAAATCTCACTTGGATCATGATAAGTGCATATTGTAATGGTCAAAGTTGTTGACTTTTTAGTGACTTTGACCATCAATTTTTATCATGTTGTGCTGCCTTAGTATTTTTTGCTTTGTTTCCTCTTTATGTATGTTGGAGTGCATTGTGGGTTCATTAGAATAAAGTTGAGTCGAGCGGAGCAAAAATTGGTCATGCTTGGGTCAAAGCTGGAAAAGGTCATTGGCGATGTGTCGCTAATGGCAAGGATGCGTTGCCAACGATATCAACTTGTTGCCAATTTTTGCCATCATTTGTGATGAGTCACCACCATTCGATGCTTTGGAAACACATCACCACCAATTTAGATTCTATCTCTTAAGTTAGGTGGAGCATAGGACAAGGTTTTAGAAGAGTTTTGGACAAGAACTTCTCCAAGAAGGGTTTCAATATTCATCCATTCACTATACTCTTCTTCCTTTCTTCTCTTGGAGTCACCTTTTGAGGCTTGAGCTTGGAGCCTGGTTTGAAGGTGCTAAAGGAATTCTTAGAGCACAAGGAGGCTTGAGCTACTAGGAGTTTCTATTTGGTTCTTTCCTTCATTCTTTTCTTTGTAGTTGTACTTTTATGTTTGGATTAAACTATAGTATTTTGTCTATGGATGTTGTAGACATGAAGTAGATTTTTTTCCGTCTCTCTAGGATGAAACTCTTGATACTTATTATTTAATGTCTATTTGAGGTTTTTCATGGGTATTAACTCTCTTGTGTTTAATGATTGTGTGTTGATTGGCCACTACACACACTTCACAATCTCACTTTTTTCTTGAGAAAGAAATGATGAAGGTAGAAATGAGGAGTAGAGCATGATGGGACTTGTTGATTAGAGGTAATTTATGTTCCCATTAGGTCATTAAATTGATGTTACACCTTAATCCAGCCTAGATTAATATACGAGCTTGAGAGATGACATAGTTTGTCGTAGGTGAGCAAAACTTGGTCTTGAGAAATAGGGTTTTGATGGTTGAATCCTCACACCACATAGGAAATCAATATCCTTGGAATTTCACTTGACTTAGTTAACAAGTAAAGGAGTGGAATCTTAAGGAAATAGCTTTCTCAACCACAACACCATTACTATTTTAGCTAATTCTAGATAGTTTTCTTATTTAGTTGCACCTGTGTTTTCACTAGCGACCCTTGCATTCATTCAAGATTTTAGATTTCATGGGGTAGTTAGTAAATTCATTCATTATAGTTCATTTATCTTTATTCACACATTCACCCAGCTGACTTTAGTCTTTACTTAATTCAATAGCTTTTTCTCATTATAGTTTCAGTGGCTACGTATCTAGGACTTGAATTTCATTGTGATTTCATCACTTTTCCTTGGGATGATAACCTTATTCACCATTTGTACACAATAATACTATTTGCTTACAGGTGGATAAAGGTTATAAATTATAAAATTTTGTTTTCACAACTAAGTTTTTAGCATCATTGCCAGAGAGAATGTAGATTTTCCTTTGGATATTAAGTTCTTAGTTACTCTAGTTACTTGTTTCTTTTTCTTGTATTTAGTTGTGCTTTTCTTGCTCATTGTAGGTGTTCCTAGTGCATGTGCTAGAGGTCTTGCTCCTATTTGGTACCATTTGATCTAGAAATTGAGAGGTGCTTAAGAGAGCTTCATTTAAGAACTAGGGTGGTAGTTGAAGAAGAAGGCTCTAGTGCTTCATTCCATCAACATGGAAGAAAATATAGGAGACAACATGAGGACTTTGGGAAGGGAAATAAATGCAAATCATATAGACCTTAATGGAGATGATGAGTTTATAGACAATGGACATGAAGGAGTTAATGGCAATGGTGCAAGGAGAAGGGCTAGACCGATACTTGACAACTTTCCTCTATAAAAGGTCCTGGATCAAGACTATATGATTAGGCCGGCGTTGCTTTAAGGCCAGGCATTCATGATCCTTAGCCATGTTCTCTAATTAGTTGAGGCTTATCCTTTTGATAGTGCTATCGATGAAGACCTGAACAACCACATTAAGAGGTATGTTTGGTTGTGCGACATATTTGACTTGGAGGATGTGAGTGAGGATGCAAAAAGGATGATGTTATTGCCCTTTTTTCTTGTGGATAAAGCTACGAAGGGGTTTAAGAATTTAGAGCTCACCTTAATCAACACATGGCAAGACTTATATGATGCTTTTATTTGGAGGTTCTTCCCTTCTCAAAAAGCCTTTGAGCTTAAAAATGAGTTATTAAGTTTTAGGCAAAATGAGTTAGAGTCACTAGTAGAGGTATGGGTGTGCTTTAAGAGGATGGTGAAGAGGGTTCCAACATATGATATTGAACAAGCTCATCAACTCTACATTTTCTATAATGGGTTGAGGCTAAACACTTAGTTATAAGTTGAAGTGGGTTCCTACTATTGAAGGATGTGGAGAAGTGTTTTGAATTGTTAAACAATATGGCCAATAGCATAGATCTTAGTGGAAAAAGGGTTCCAAGAAAATGGAGTGGTTTGTATGAAGTTGACAAGGACACCTCCTTACAAGCTCAATTTTTGATACTCACAAGTACAGTACCTAAATTGGCTAAAAGCCAAGATAGGATGAAGATACAACAAGCCATGGCATTGACAAGCGAAGATTTGGAATACATGGAAGATGTGAATTTTGTGGGTTATCAGAATCCTTATCCACCAAAGTAAGGAGGGGAAACTTTTTTCCAAGGAACCGTCAACATAAAGGGTTCAATTATTCAAATCTAAGGGATGCTATGCAACCACAAGAAGAGACCTTACACAAATCGGAAGCTTCATTGAAAGGATTTATGAAAGGAATGATGGGGGAGTTCATGCATGAAGTAAGAGGGTTGGTTAGTGGACAAAATAAAAACATTAGTGCACTGTAAGAGGAGATGAAGACTATGCAAGCTAATACCCAAGTTGCAATAAAAGATTTGGAGGCACAAATAGGCCAATTAGCTACCTCCATGAGATAACTCCAAAAGGGCAAGTTTATACCAAGTGATACGAACGTAAATCCAAGGGAGTCTTGTTAAGCTATAACTTTAAGAAGTAGAAGGAATGTGGAGGCATAACCCAAGGAGACACCAACTTAAGAAGATTACCATCCTTAAAAACCCATCTTCCTAAAAAATGTTGATGATGCTCAAGTTAAGCCACCAAGTGTTGAGAATACTCATCTAAATGAGGAGGGGAGAAACTTGCCCTCATAAGAGAAAGCATTGAAGCATGTTCCTACTCTCTTATACCTGCAAAGGTTCAAGTCCAAGAAGGAAGACATTCAATTCATAAAGTTTTTTGAAGCATTTAAAATGTTAAAGATTAACATCCCCTTCTTGGAGGTGATAAATCAAATGGCTACATATGCCAAGTTTCTTAAGGAGTTGATTACTAAAAAAAGAAAGTTCCTTGACAATGAGCTCATCTTGGTGAAGGAAGAAGTTAAGTGTCATGATTCAATGGAAGATGCCTAAAAAACTCAAAGACATAAGGAGCTTCATTATTCCTTTGGACATCAGATTGTTTCATTGTGATAAAGCTTTATGTGATCTTGGAGATAGCATTAACTTAATGCCATTGTCTATTTTTGGGAACCTTTATCAATTTATCTCCAATTGGCAGATAGATCCCTTACCTTCCTAAAATGTGTTTAAGAGGATGTGTTGGTCAAAGTTGGCAAATTTGTATTGTCAGTAGATTTTGTGGTATTGGATATGGAAGAAGTTCAAAACATGCCAATTATTCTTAGAAGACCATTTCTTGCTACAAGGAAGGCTATCATTGATGTGGAAAAAGGTAACCTTACTTTGAGGACTAATGATGAGGAGATTACCTTTAATCTTGTTCAAGCTATGAAGTCTATTGATGATGAGGTG
Organism: Aquilaria sinensis; assembly: GCA_005392925.1. Taxonomy (NCBI): domain Eukaryota; kingdom Viridiplantae; phylum Streptophyta; class Magnoliopsida; order Malvales; family Thymelaeaceae; genus Aquilaria; species Aquilaria sinensis. Next base: position 57,886 of record SMDT01003126.1, on the reverse strand, counting down.
CCTAAGTGTTTTATGGTGGATATGATTGATTCTTGCATTGAAGAGATAAGGGATTCATTGTTCATGGAAGACTCACTTGGGAGGGCATTTGTTTGTGAGAATCCATTTGGCGAGGAAGTCCATGAAGTGATAATTGCTTTGGCGAACATTGATTCTAGTGGGAAGTTGCAAGCTCAAAAGAGAGGTTTAAAGCAACTTCCATCACGTGAGACTAAGGAAGAGCCTAAGTTGGAGTTGAAACCATTACCCAAAAATCTTAAGTGAGCATTGATTCTAGTGGGAAGTTGCAAGAAGAGCCTAAGTTGGAGTTGAAACCATTACCCAAAGATCTTAAGTATGTCTAGCTTGGACATGGAGAGTCCTTCTCAGTAATCATTTCTTTTACATTAACTATCTTGGAGGAGGAAAAAATGATAAGAGTGTTGGGGGGCACAAAAGTGCAATTGCATGGTCTATCTTTGATATTAGTCCTGACACTTGCATGCACAAGATATTGATGGAGGATGAGTATAAGCCTTCAATCCAAGCTCAAAGGAGGTTAAATCCTAAGATTAAAGAGGTGGTGAAGGAAGAGATCTTGAAGCTTCTAAAGGTTGGAATCATGTACCCCATTTTGGACCTACAATGCGTTAGCTTGGTACAAGTAATGCCTAAAAAAGGTGGAACCACCATAAAAAAAATGAATGAATTTCTAGAAGATTGGTGACCAAGTGGAGAGTTTGCCTTGATTATCGAAAGCTCAACAAAACCACCTGGAAGGATTACTTTTCTTTGCCATTCATTGACCAAATCTTGGATCCATTGGTTGGCTATTCCTTTTATTGTTTCTTTGTAATAGCCCCATAAAATACAACTTTTACTAGTCCTTGGGGCACACATGCCTTCTAGAGGATGCCATTTGGTATTTGTAATGCATCTGTAACCTTCCAACAATGTATAGTGGCAATTTTCTCAGAGATGGTGGAAAGATGCATGGAGGTATTTATGGATGACTTCTCAGTTTTTGGTGATTCATTTGATGTATGTTGATAATCTATTTTTTGTCTTGAAAAGATGCCAAAAAACCAACTTGGCTTTGAATTGGGAGAAATGTCATCTCATGGTTAGTTCCGACATAGTACTTGGTCAAAACATTTCTTGTGCAGGCATGGAGGTGGGTAGAGCCAAGATTGTTACTATTGAAAAATTGCCACCACCCACCAATGTGAAGGGGGTTAGAAGTTTCTTAAGCCATATCGGGTTCTACCAAAGATTTATTAAGAATTTTTCCAAAATTGCTAAGCCACTTTGCAATTTGCTTGAGAAAGATGACCATTTGTCTATGATGAATATTGTATTGAGGCTTTTAAAATCTTGAAGGAGAAATTGGTGAAGGCTCCCATAGTAGTAGCACGAAATTGGGATGAGCTTTTTGAAATTATGTGTGATGCTAGTGACTGTGCCGTTAGAGTGGTGTTGGGGCAAAGGAGGGAGAAAATTTTTTTGGTGATATATTATGGAAGTAAGACGTTGGATGGAGCTCAACAAAACTACATTACTATGGAGAAGGAGTTGCTAGTGGTGGCTTTTTTAGTTGACAACTTTTGCCCTTATATTATAGGATCCAAGGTGATAGTGCACACTGACCATGCGGAGTTTGAGCTTGAAATTAAAAACAAGAAAGTTAGTGAAAATTTGGTGGTAGATCACTTATCTTGACCTGAAGTTCATGTGCCATCTTTAGGGAACTAAAGTCAAGGACATTTCTTGAATGAAAGTTTATTCAAGGTGGAGGATAAATTGCCATGGTATGTGGATTATGTGAATTACTTAGCTTGTGGAGTTCTACCTCCAAACTTGTCCTATCAAGGGAAGAAGAAATTTTAAGCTCACGTGAAACAGTACATTTGGGATGATCCATACTTGTTTTGGAGGTGCACCGACCAAGTAGTGAGAAGATGTGTCACACTTGAAGAAGCTAAGGAAATCTTGCATCATTGCCATGAATTTCTTTGTGGTGGTCATTTTGGAGCAACCAAAGCGGCAAACAAGGCCATTTAAATCGGGTATTATTAGCCAACGCTCTTTAAAGATTCCTATACATTTGAACTTACTTGTGATAGATACCAAAGGATAGGAAATATATCTAGGAGGAATGAAATGCCCTTGCAAAATATTTTGGAGGTAGAGGTGTTTGATATTTTGGGTATTGACTTTATGGGACCCTTCTTTCCTTCCCTTGGATATCATTATATCTTATTGATCGTTGATTGTGTTTCCAAGTAGGTTGAGGTAATTCGTACCTCTGCTTGTAATGCTCTGATTGTAGTGAAATTCTGGCAAAAGAATATATTTTTGAGATTTGATGTGGCTAAGGAAATCATTAGTAATGAAAGGACTCACTTCATCAATAAGGTGGTGACATAGACACTTGCCAAGTGTGGTGTAAGGCACAAGGTTGCTCCCACTTACCATCATCAAACCAATGGGTAAGCAGAGATTTCTAATTGGGAGGTGAAGAAGATTTTAGAGAAAACCATCACTGTCAACCGGAAGGATTAGCCTTTGAAGTTAGATGATGCTTTGTGGGCATATTGGGTAGCATACAAAACCCCTTTTAGCATGTCTCCTTTCCAACTCTTATATGGGAAGGCTCGCCATTTGTCGATTGAACTTGAGCATAAGTCCTTTTTGGCTATCAAAAGGTCAAATTATGAATTGAAGGAAGCTAAGAGAATTGGTTGTTGAACTTGGATGAGCTTGACGAGCTTCGATTGGAGGCTTATGAGAGTTCAAGAATTCGCAAAGAAAAGACCAAGTTATGGCATAACAAAAAACTAATGTGGAAAAATTTCAAGCTCGGGCAACTTGTCCTTTTATTCAACTCAAGATTGAAGTTTTTTTTGGGAAGTTGAGGTCAAAATGGTCTAGGCCCTTCGAAGTTGTCAAGGTGATGCCTTATGGAGCGGTAGAGGTCAAAGGTCAAGATGGCTCAACATTCCAAGTCAATGGGCATCAAATGAAGGCTTACTATGGTGATGATCTTTGCATATTGGCCAATTAATCTTGGCCAATCCATCTCATTGAGTTTGTGGCCAAAGGTGCCTAGCCAAAGGTGTAAAATTAAGCACTTGTCAAGAGGCAACATGATCTTCTTTTCTTTTGATTTCATGATTAGTTCTTTGAATTATGTGTTTTCCTTATGTTTTATGTTTTTCTCAGGTTATTTTGTCTTTGTGTAGAGATGGAAGAGCCTAAGGTTGGAGAAAATGTGGGATGGAAGGTGCAAAAACAACATTGGGAAATGTGTATTTTGTGCAAGGTTTAAGTAAGTTTAAAATTTTAGGGGGTAAAATGTAGAAAAATGAAAATTGAGAGGGCCGTCGCATATAGCGATGATGTGTCACCAAAACTGACAATGCATCGCCAAATTGTGCGAAAAGTTCTAGCAAGTTGCCTTCATTGGCAACGCGTCATTGAGCCTATTGCTGATACTTTTAAAACATCTTTCTTGTTTTTGTTTTTTCATTCTTTTCTTTTTCTAACTTCACCACCAACCTCAAAACCTTTCAAACTTCAAACCCTAGTCCTTCCGTGTGCTTTATGGTTTAAATTGCTTGTTGTTTTCCCTTCCAATCTGAAGCAAGTGAGTGATTCTCTTCCTTCTTCTCTTGCTTTTCATGGGTCAAAATGTGTGAATCATTCTTGGTTGGGGTTTGCGCCAATTTCACCAATGGGTAGTAGGCTTATTGTCATTCATGCTTAATTTTGTTTGTTATTGAGTATATAGATGTGTGGGAGGTCTATTGATGCTTGTTTTGTTGATTTGGCACTTTAATCAATGCTTGAACTTCGCCCTCATAGATAGCCATGAAATTTTCATGGCAATTTCTTGTTGATACTTGTTCTTGTTGTTTTGTTTTTCATAAGAGCTTTATTCTACCTAATCATGAATGGGTATAGCAGAAAATTACAATATTATGAACTACATTGTAGGAATTTGGCTCATAAACATTTTTGGAAAAATTTTGGTTAAATGCTGTGATAGGAGGTTTGAATGATAATTTGGCTTCAAGTGGTGCTGATTTGCTTGAGTTCTTTGTTCATGTTGAATCTTGATGTTGCATACTTCATGTTTGTACCATTGGTTGAAACTCAGATGTAAGATTTCTATTTGAAAAATCATCCAACTTATGCTATGCTCCAATGTTAATTTATTGTTGATAGCATGTTTTGGGTAATTGACTCTTTGTTTAGGCATCATTAGTCCTTTCTAATTGATTGAATAACAAGTATGTGTTGCATAATTGATCATTCAACTTGATTTTGCATTAAAATGGTTGGGAACCAATGCTGTTTGTTGCTCAAAGTGCTATGTCCTGAGCTTGAACATGACCAATTAAGCATTGTCTTGAGATGTCTTGACCTTGCTTAGTTCTTCATGTCATTTTCCTAACATTTTTTTTGAAGCCTAGGGGAGCTCTTTCTTTTTCATTATGATGAATATATAAATGTTGCATTGTATGTGGAAAAATAGGCCGAAACTTGTCCTTAAGTCTTTTGCGTGGCTTTGTAGGAATATGCCTTACAAATTGGTTCTAACATGGCCTTTCATGGGCCTACCCAGGAAGCCTATGGGAACTTGTTCAGCACTAGTCATAATTGGCTAATTGATTACGTACGCACTAGTTAAAACCTTTATGCTTCTAGTTAATTAATCCTACTATGCAATCATGCATGAGTTGTTAGTGTTGTGCCCAAAAGCCAATCATGAGATGATTGTATTTTTTCACATTAAGTCATGATATTTTATTAAGGCATTATTCCAGAAATTACGTTGATTTGTTTTTGTGTAACATAATGAACATAATTGTAACCCTAGAATAATGATATTCTCAAATGTCCCTAGTCTAGTATTATTGTGGAGCAGATTACAATAATACATAACGACTAGCATATGTGGAGACTAATATGAGATATATGTTAGTGTTGTGCCCAAAAGCCAATCATGAGATGATTGTAGTTTTTCACATTGAGCCATGATATTTTATTAAGGCATCAATCTAGCAACTATGTTTGTTATTTAGTTTCTGCGTAACGTAATAAACATAATTGTAACCCTAGAATAATGATATTCTCAAATGTCCCTAGTCTAATATTATTGTTGTGTGGGTTACAATATACATAATGACTAGCATATGTGGAGACTAATATGAGATATGTAGTCTACATATGGGTACAAGTTGGAGAACCTGTTATGGCCCGACCCACCATGAGAAATGATGTGAACCCCAATGGTATAAAGACCATGAAATGCACCCAAGATGTTATTCAAGCTCCACAAGGCATAAAAAAGACTAGGTTTGAAACCCCTACCCCTAATCAACCTGTGATTAGAAACAAGAAGTATAAAAACACCAAGAACACAAGCACACTTGTGCACCAAGGTAGTCCGCCAAGAACCAAAGAGAAATCTCTCCAAAATAGCAATATTATTTTGGTTGAAAGCTGTGTTTTAAATCCAAAATATGTGCCTATTTATAGGCCTAAACTAGGGTAAAATATAGGCAAAAATTCGCAGCCCAAGTCACCTAGGAAACCTAGCTACAAAGGACTCAAGAAAACCTAGTCAAACTAGGACTCCTAAACCCTTCTAACCTTGTTTAGTGTATGCAGCGTATGCCACTTGTCCTAAGTGACCTAAATTAATTCCATAGCCTAAATAGCATCCTAAATAATGTAATTAAATAGGGAATTAATGAAAATAAAGTGCAAATACAAGATTAGACTCGAAAACCCCCAAATGGCCTTCTTGGGTGCATTTTGGGCTCTTTAAGGTTTCCACCTGTATCTTCAGCTTTGAGATTGAATATTTGAGTTACAATGGCATGAATCTTCCTCTTAGATGTTGGAAAGAGGTCTTGGAAAGTTAGAGCTAAAAAATTCAGCTTGTAGGCACAAAATGCAACAAAAACACTCAAGGGGTCTCAAAAGGTGCACTTTGAGTGGTGTCCTCAGTGTCCTTGCTTTGTGACTTGTCTAGGCACTCTAGGACTGAGTACCAAGCATGTCCATCATCTCCATATGGTTTCTTGAAAGTTTCAGCAGCTCCTTGTGAAGTTCCATGTCCAATCTCCATGAGGAAGCTTGAAACAAAGGCTTGTAGTGCACTAGAGAGCTCCTTAGCTTGCTTCCTTGTTATGGGTCCACTAGAAACCTTCAATGGGTCCTTGCCTCCCTTGGATGTGCCTTCCTTGATCATATAAACTCCCCCCCTCCTTAGAAGGATTCATCCATGAATCAGCATGTTCAAACAAAGACAAATCAACAACATTGAAAGTAGCATTCATATTGTACTCACCCGGCAAGTCTAGCATGTATGCATTGTCATTGATCTTCTTAATGACTTGGAATGGACCATCTTCTTTTGGATGAAGCTTAGTCCTTCTTACAACTGGAAATCTTTCCTTCCTCATGTGCAACCAAATCCAATCTTTCCTTTGGCCTTGGTTGGCTTTCTTAGCAACTTGTTGATTTTTGTGTTCAATTTCTTGCTTAACCTTCTCTTGCAACCTCTTGATGCTCTTAGCCCTTTTAATGCCATCCAAACTAGAAACCTCATGAGTAACTAATGGCAAAAGATCCAATGAAGTTAAAGGATTAAAACCATAAACAATCTCAAAAGGTGACAAACAAGTAGTAGAATGCATGGACCTATTATATGCAAATTCTACATAAGGCAAACAATGTTCCCAAGCTTTCAAATTTTTACCAATGATAGCTTTAAGCATGGAACCTAATGTCCTATTTGTTACCTCGGTTTACCCATCAGTTTGTGGGTGACAAGATGCAGAAAACAAAAGCTTAGTGCCAAGCTTACCCCACAAAGTCCTTCAAAAGTGGCTTAAAAAGTTAGTGTCTCTATCCAAAACTATTGTCCTTGGAACACCATGAAGCCTAACAATTTCCTTGAAAAATAATTCAGCCACATGTATAGCATCATTAGTCTTATTGCATGGAATAAAGTGTGCCATTTTAGAAAACCTATCAACTACAACAAAAATTGAGTCTCAGTTTCCTTTAGTCCTAGGCAATCCAACAACAAAATCCATTGAAATATCTACCCATGGATGACTAGGTGCAGGAAGTGGTGTATATAATCCTCGTGAAGTGTGAGTGGACTTAGCCTTCCTACATGCTATGCATTGATCACAAACCTTCCTTACATCCTTTACCATGTTCGGCCAATGGTAGTGTTCCTTGAAAGTATGCAAGGTCTTGGCTTGTCCAAAGTGTCCCATAAGTCCTCCACAGTGAGCTTCCTTTGTTAGCAATTCCCTCAAAGATGTCTTGGGAATACACATCCTGTTTTCTTTGAAAAGAAACCCATTAACTTGATAGAACTTCTCAAAAGCAAATTTAGAACACTTAGAGTAAATCTCACCGAAATCATCATCAGAAGTATATAAATCCTTCAAGTGTTCAAAACCTAAAACTTTGGCATCTAAAGCCGAAAGTAAAGCATACCTCCTTGAAAGTGCATCTGCCACTACATTGTCCTTACCTTGCTTATATTTGATAACATATGGGAATGACTCAATGAACTCTACCCATTTAGCATGCCTCCTATTCAACTTACTTTGCCCATTAAGAAACTTAAGGGCTTGATGATCAGTGTGGATCACAAACTCTTTTGGCCATAAGTAGTGTTGCCAAGTCTCCAAAGCTCTCACCAAAGCATAGATCTCTTTTTCATAAGTGGGATAATTCAAGGTAGCACCATTTAACTTCTCACTAAAGTATGCAATGGGTCAGCCTTCTTGTATTAGCACAGCTCCAATGCCTATACCTGAAGCATCACACTCAACTTTAAAAGTATTAGCAAAGTTAGGCAAAGCTAAAAGTGGCGCATTACACAACCTTTTCTTAAGCAACCCGAAAGCCTCCTCTGGAGCTTTTCCCCACTTAAACCCCACATTCTTCTTTATAACTTCAGTTAGAGGTGCAACAATGGAAGAAAAATTCCTTACAAACCTCCTATAGAAGCTGGCTAACCCATGCAATGATTTTACCTTAGTTATGGATGTTGGCGTTGGCCATTCTTGTATGGCTCTCACCTTCTCTTGATCTACCTCAATTCCAGGTGAACTCACAACAAAACCATGTAAAACAACTTTATCAACACAAAAAGAGCACTTCTTCAAGTTAGCATACAACTTTTGATCTCTTGAAGTGCTTAGTACTTGTGTGAGGTGTCCAACATGCTCTTCTAGGTTGTTGCTATATACTAAGATATCATCAAAGTAAACAACAACAAACCTACCAATGAAGTCACGGAAGACATGGTTCATAAGTCTCATGAAAGTACTAGGAGCATTAGTTAACCCAAAAGGCATAACTAACCATTCATAAAGTCCAAACTTTGTTTTGAAAGCAGTTTTCCATTCATCCCCTTCCCTCATCCAAATTTGATGGTACCCACTTTTTAAATCAATCTTTGAAAACAAAGTAGAACCATGCAACTCATCAAGCATATCATCAAGTCTAGGCATAGGATGTCTATACTTTACAGTGATTTTGTTGACAAGCCTACAATCCATGCACATGTGCCATGAAACATCCTCCTTTGGCACCAAAAGTATAGGCATGACATAAGGACTCATACTTTCCCTTACAAGGCCTTTAGCCAACAACTCCTCCACTTGCCTCTCAATCTCCTTAGTCTCCTCAGGATTGGTTCTATAAGCTGGCCTATTTGGAATTGGTGCACTCGGGACTAAGTCAATTTGATGCTCAAAGCCTCTAATTGGAGGCAAACCTCTCGGATCTTCAGGGAACACATCTTCAAAGTCCTTTAACAAAGACGCAACAACACTAGGAAGATGTGCTAGATCATTGACAACAAGCAAAGACTCTTTGTAAATTAAAAGAAGCACTAGTCTTTGTGCTTGAATGGCTTTGCTCACATCACTTATTTTTGCAATATAGCACTCTTTCTTTCCGCTTAACTTCTTCTCATTCTTTTCTCTCGGGAACTCTCCATTCTTCTTCCCCTCATGGTCACTCTTCTCACTTGATCTCTCATTTTGTCTCTTGGCTTTCGCCTCTTTACTCTTGCCCTTAACTTTCCCCTCATTTACTTTTCTCTCAACCTTACTTTGAAGTTTCTTTTGATCCTCCAAGACTTGTTGTGGTTAAAGTGGACTAAGTGTAACCGGCTAGCCTTCATGGACAAATGAGTACAAGTTCCTCTCTCCATCATGTGTGACCTTTTTGTCATATTGCCACGGCCTCCCAAGCAAAATGTGGCATGCTTGCATAGGAACAACATCACAAAGAACTTGATCATGGTAAGTACCAATTTTAAAGCTAACCGAAACTTGTTTTACGACCTTTACCTCCCTAGCATCATTCAACCATTGAAGCCTATATGGTTATGGGTGCTTGTGTGTAAGAAGCTTCAACTTCTCCACCATGGTGGAGCTTGCTACATTGGTGTGACTTCCTCTATCAACAATGAGGTTGCACACTTGGTCTTTGATTTGGCCCCTAGTGTGAAAGATGCACTCTCTTTAATTAGTCTCCTCCTTGGCTTGCACACTTAGGGCTCTCCTAGCAACAAATGCAAAGTCTCCCTCCCCGTGCTCAAGTGTTTTTTTCTCATCATCCTCCAAAGGTGGTGTCTGCTCCATGGCTTCTTCATCCTCAGATGTTATTTCTCCATCATCCTTGAGAATCATCACCTTCTAGTTAGGACAATCCCTCATGTAGTGCCCCTTTCCTTTACACTTGAAGCACTCAATTTCCTTTTCCTTAGGTATATCTTTAGGTGGAACTTTAGACTTGTCTTGTTGAGGCCGAGACAAGCCTCCTTTGGTGGCCTCCACTCTTGGCTTTGGTGCCTCTTTGCTCCATGTTCCCCTCCATGTGGAACTTCCTTCTTGAACCATCTTGGATGCCTTAGACCTCTTGATGATTCTTTCGGCCTTAGTGGCATGGTGAAGTAAATCCTCCATGTTGACATATGGCACCATCTCCACCTTGTTGGCAATCTCATGGTTAAGGCCATTGATGAATCTAGTAATGGTGGCCTCCTCATCCTCAATGATATTGGCACAGGTCAATGTCATCTCCAAGTCTTTGTGGTAATCTTTCACACTCCTTTGGCCTTGCACAAGCCTTTGAAGTTTGAGGTGTTGGTCTCGGTAATAGTAACTTGGAACAAACCTCATTCTCATCATGGCGTTAAGGGCTCTCCATGTATTGATGGGTTCCTCCTCATTCCTTCTCCTAGAAGTGACAACCTGGTTCCACCATACAAGAGCATAATTATTGAACTCAATGGTAGCTAATTTAACTTTCTTCTCCTCAGAATAATGATGGCATTCAAACACCATCTCAATCTTTTGCTCCCACTGCCAATATGCGTCCGGATCACTCCTCCCTTAGAAAGGTGGAACGGTAAGCTTGATGGAATTTAGGTTGTTATCCTCTCTTGGCTCCCTCCTCATTGAAAGCCCATAGTCATGCCAATGTCCTTCTTTGTCCTTAGGTTCTTCTCTCCTTGGACCCCTCCTTGGTTGCAAGATGGTATTTGGTCTCCTTGGCAACCTCAAGTCCATGTCCTCAATCCTCCCCATAAGTCTATTGAGAGTTTCTTGAAGTTCTCTCATGGTAGGCTCCTCATTGTGTCTCACTTCCATTCTCCTTCCTCCTAGCCCTCAATACTCCTGAAAACAAAGATCCTCACAACACTCACATTACATGTTTCACTCAAAAGATGAGCACTCAAACACTCATTTTGTTAGTGAGATATTGCTATTCAAAGAGTCCTCCAAAGTTCTAAGAAAACTGTCCTTAAAGCACACAAGAAAACTTGAATTCTTGAAAACAATTTTGACTCCAAAAGAGGTGGGCTAAACAAGCTTTAAAATACTCTAGGAAGCTTTTGCAATTGATGATCATGAGAACCACAAAGAAAGCTTTTTGGCTCAAATCAATGGGATAGGTTTGTGGGAGCAAAAATTTTAACACTTTGTGCAAACTTCTTTTGTGAGCTCTTTTCCTTTCTTTTCTTTGTTCTTTCTTTTTTTATTTTTATTTATTTATTTATTTTTGCTTGCTGTTTTGTTTCTAAAACAACTTTCTCCTTGAAGTTCCTTGCTGCCAAAGACAAAAAGTTAGATTTCTTTACAGCCAAGACAAGAAACTATGAAAACATGCATAATTTGAAACAACTTTTTTTGATACCGAACTTCCTGAACTTGGATCCTTCTTTTTTTGGTGTTTTCTTAACTCTAAGATGTTGGAAACAATGAAAACAAGAAAGATTACTATGGCTGGACACGAAATAGGAAGATAAAAAACAAACAAGAGCAAATGAATTAAAACCGAGAACACAAGGTAGCGCTAGTTGACTTCTTTTTGTTATTTTTGTGATTTGTGGATTTGAAACTAGGATGGAACAAAGAACACAAGCCTAAAAAAGAATAAAAAGGATTAAAATAGGGAATTAAAACATGAAATTACTGGAAAAAATTGAAAGAAAAATGAAGATAAACAAGAACACAAAGATATGTCCTTTAATGGAACTTGTGGCTCTCGTACCAATTGATGCCAACCCCAATGGTATAAAGACCATGAAATGCACTGAAGATGTTATTCAAGCTCCACAAGACATAAAAAAGGCTAGGTTTGAAACCCCCACCCCTAGTCAACCTGGGATTAGAAACAAGAAGTATAAAAACACCAAGAACACAAGCACACTTGTGCACCAAGGTAGTCCGCCAAGAACCAAAGAGAAATCTCTCCAAAATAGCAATATTATTTTGGTTGAAAGTTGTGTTTTACATCCAAAATATGTGCCTATTTATAGGCCTAAACTAGGGTAAAATATAGGCAAAAATTCGCAGCCCAAGTCACCTAGGAAACCTAGCTACAAAGGACTCAAGAAAACCTAGTCAAACTAGGACTCCTAAACCCTTCTAACCTTGTTTAGTGTATGCAGCGTATGCCACTTGTCCTAAGTGACCTAAATTAATTCCATAGCCTAAATAGCATCCTAAATAATGTAATTAAATAGGGAATTAATGAAAATAAAGTGCAAATACAAGATTAGACTCGAAAACCCCCAAATGGCCTTCTTGGGTGCATTTTGGACTCTTTAGGGTTTCCACTTGTATCTTTAGCTCCAAGATTGAATATTTGAGTTCTAATGGCATGAATCTTCCTCTTAGATGTTGGAAAGATGTCTTGGAAAGTTAGAGCTAAAAAATCCAGCTTGTAGACATGAAATGCATCAAGAACACTCAAGGGGGCTCAAAAGGTGCACTTTGAGTGGTGTCCTCAGTGTCCTTGCTTTGTGACTTGTCTAGGCACTCTAGGACTGAGTACCAAGCATGACCATCAGATCCATATGGTTTCTTGAAAGTTTCAGCAGCTCCTTGTGAAGTTCCATGTCCATTCTCCATGAAGAAGCTTGAAACAAAGGCTTGTAGTACACTTGAGAGCTCCTTAGCTTGCTTCCTTCTCGTGGGTCCACTAGAAACCTTCAATGGGTCCTTTCCTTCCTTGGGTGTGCTTTTCTTGTTCATATCAAGAAAGCTACATGGATCGTTATATGAGTATCATAAGTGATTGTAATAGTGATCATGGTATATGTAGTCCTTTAACCTAAGGTCATCACGGTTCCCTACATGTAAGTCACATACTTTGATACTTCCCTTTGTTGCTCATAACTGAGTGAACTTGAAGGAGGTCATTGGGTATGTCACATATCATGTGGAGGGATTTGTATGATTAGGATGGGATTTGTCTATCTTATGTAACGGGAGTGATATCTTTGGGCCCATTGGTAGAGTGAGACTTAAAAAATGCATGGCCATGCTTAGATGAGTTGATATACGATATCAAAGCCATCAATTTGAGTCAGTCTACTTGGTAATCAAGAAACCGAAGATTGGGCTATACGAGGGTGACATATTCCATGTCTTATGCCTAGTCTTGATATCTTAGACTAAGGGACAATGGCATATATGGGTAATGATCATAAAGGTTTGGGTGAATCATTGACAATCTTGTCACTTGGGCAGCAATGATGTGTTGCTAGACACTGCTCATTACTTATGATCATAAATGTGATTTATGATTATTGCCAATGTGGGAAGAGCCTATTGGGTCGCACATTTAGAGCTATTTGGATTATTAGAGTGCATGAGCTAATTATTTGGGTTATGGTTTCATGATATTTTTGTGTTAATAATTGGGCCAAATTTTGAGCCATTATTAAGCCCAAAATTAAAGCCTAACTGGATTAGGGCTTTGAAACCCATTAGGCCTGGAATTTGAGTTTCATTATAAATACAACTTTTAGTTAGAAATTTGTAGCCTTGCCCTAGCCTCCCAAAAAGGAGACAGCCACACTCTTCTCTTGCATTTTCTTGGAGGATGCAAGCTAGCACTGCGTGTGCAAGAGAAACGCATCTGCTAGGACGTGGTGGAATCATGGTGATCCCGAAAGGCTTGTGTGGCACCAAAGAGAGCTTGAACACGTTAACTGTTCAGGTTTTGTGATTCGACTCTACAGTTGGGTGAGAGATCTTAACTAAAATTAGGTATGAAAATTTTGGAAGACCTGGTTTACTCCATTTCACTTGGATCCTGGAGGGTTTCGGTTAAATTCTGCTACACTTGTTTGGCTCCCGAAACCTTACAGTGGTATCAAAGTTATTGGGGAAACCCTAGATTGGAATTGAATGTTGAATCGCATGATATTGTGTATTCGGTTGCTTTCAGCCATGATTAATTAGATTGATTCATGATGCATGAAACCGCAACTAGTAATGAATATATGAGATATATGAAGAAACGACACAAATTGGTTAATGAGATTAACCTGAAATTGATTGGTATGAGATACCTATATAGATTAGGACTATTGTAATAGTTGCAAAACCCTAGCTTGGATCGGATTAGGGCTATTCAGAACTGAAGGTAGAGTACTTTTGGTGGCTCGAATGGAGGTGTCTCAGGTGCCTACTTGCACAAAATAAAAGATCTCAGGTAACACAAATGTAAGACAATTTTTTTGCGTCGGGGGGGCATTACCCCCTCGCAACGCCCCCAAGGGCGGCTCCCGTTAACTTTGCCTGCTGATCGGTCAGTGGGACCACAACCCACTGATCGGCTAGCAGGACCGCCGTATACGACGCACCACATTAATAAAAACTGGTTAATCAACACACGTTAATTGGCATGCATTTTTGTTGAATGAGATTTGACATGCTATGCTGATTGGTGTTTGAAGCATGGTGCATGGTTATAGCCCTTAATTGTTTGTACTCCTAAATACAGCCTGCAAGTCGTGCCTTTTCTTGTTACTCTCATTGTACATTTTTTGCTCACCTTACTCCCCTCGAATGTAACTCGAGGCTTCTATTATTGATGTAATGATACATTATGGGATTGCCCAAGGTGGTATGTCCAAGAAGGTGACAACAAAAGGGCAACCAAGAAAAGAGGTGAAGGAGCTTGTGAAGACCCTTTTCTTTTCTTAGGCTTTTATGATATTCTCATTGGCTTGAGAATATTGCATAGTTTAGGCTATAACCATGTCATATTTACTTTCTTGTTAGCATGAGATGCATGTTTTATATTTGTATGTGATGTATGTATAAGACAACTGGAGATAACAAATTGGTGAGATCAAAAAGGAAAAATCCCTCAAATAAATATTAAGTCATTAATGTGATGCCTTCCAAATGTTGGCACTTGTCAAGACTTTGATCAACATTAGGTGGGTTTGCCAAAACAAAGTGCCTATGTTCATCTTGGTAAGGCACAATGGGATAATAGTGATATCCAAATTGCTAACTTTGGGTCTGACTTAACTAAGTCATTCTAATAGGATTAGGGACTTAGAGGCATAAAGTTGGGCTTAAGTTCATGAGATGAGCTTGGACAAGGGTTGTTCACCCAACTATCCAAGAGTTGCGTGAGATGCAATTGGCGAGGAGTTGCCTACCTAAATAACTAAAACTTAAGAGAAAAGTCAAAGTTGACTCAAGTTGTGGTGAAATATGGATCTTGGCCCACTAAAATACCTTAGTGCTGAGGTGTTCTGAAATAATATCAAGGGTTATTATTTTGAAGAAAATAGTGGAAGTATCATTTAATAAAAGTCCTTATTAAATGAACTAAAATACATGACTCTTACACTGCATATTTACTGTTATAGATAACCATGGCACAAAACACATCGACATTTTAGTTACAATTGATCCTTGAGAAGGGAAAAATAAATGGGACCAACTTTTTCAAATGGTATCGAAACTTGAGGATAGTCCTCAGGCAAGAGAGAAAGGCTTATGTCCTAGAGTAGCCCATTTCGAATGAGCCTGCTGCCACTAGTCCAAGTGCTGAAAGGGATGCTCACAAGAAGCATTCTAGTGATGCTTTGGAGGTTGCTTGCCTCATGCTTATTACCATGGAATCTGAGCTTTGAAAGCAGCATGAAAACATGGGGGTGTTTGATATAATTGAACATCTCAAAATGCTCTTCCAAGAGCAAGCTAGGCATGAGAGGTTTGAGACCTTTAAGGCATTGTTTTAGTGCAAATTGTCTGAAGGAAGTCTCGTGGGTCCTCATATGCTCAAGATGATTGGGTGCATTGAGAATCTTGAGAGTTTGGGATTTGCTCTTTAGGAAGAGTTGGCTGTTGATGTAGTTTTCCAATTGTTGCCTGAAAGCTACAGTCAGTTCGTCATGAACTATAACATGAATGACTTTGGCAAGTCCCTCCCTGAATTTCTGAACATGTTGAGAACTACTGAGCAAAACCTTAAGAAGGCTAAGCCCATTTTGATGGTTCAAAAGGGCAAGGGAAAGGGAAAAGCCAACAAGAAGAAGGATGAAGCTAAAGGAAAGTCCAATGCTAATTCTTCTTCAATTGCACTGAAACCAAAGGGTGGTGCGGCAAACAAAGGGGAGTGCTTTTATTGTAAGCAACCTGGACACTGGAAGTGCAACTGCAAGCTCTATCTTGAAGAACTTGCGAAGGAGAAGGGAAGTAAGACATCCACTTTAGGTATTCTCATTATAGAGGCTAACTTTTATTCTTCCTCATCTTGGGTATTTGATACTGGATGTGGATCTCACATTTGTGCAAATGTGCAGGATCTAAGTTGGAGTAGAAGATTGGCGTGAGGTGAAGTGGTCCTACATGTTGGAAATGGAGCAAGGGTTCTCACTTTACCTAGTGGATTAGTTTTAAAATTAGACAACTGTAACTTTGTGCCTACTATTAGTAGAAATTTGATTTTTGTTTCTTGCTTGGACAATAAAGGTTTTTCATTTATAATAAAGGAAAAATGTTGTTCTATTTATTTGAATGAAATCTTTTATGGTAGTGCTCAACTTAGCAATGAGTTGTATGTTCTAGAACCTGAAAATCCAATCTATAATGTGAATACCAAGAAGGTTAGATTGAATGATTCAAAGCCGACCTATCTCTGGCACTGTCGCTTGGGCCATATAAATGAGACCCGCATATCCAAGCTCCATAAGGATGGACTCTTGGACTCATTTGATTTTGAATCGTATGAGACATGTGAGTTATGTTTGTTGGGGAAGATGTCCAAAGCCCCATTCACAGGCAAAGATATAGGGCTAATGACACACTAGGACTCATGCATAGTGATGTATGTGGCCCTATGTCTACACATGCTAAAGGCGGCTTCCAATACTTCATTACCTTTACTAATGACTTCAGCAAATATGGCTGTGTATCTCATGAGACATAAGTCAAAATACTTTCAAAAGTTCAAAGAATTCAAGAATGAAATAGAGAATCAACTCGGGAAGAGTATCAAAGTACTTCAATCAAATTGACGTGGAGAGTACTTGGATTGAGAATTCCTTGACTATCTAAAAGAGTGTTGTATAGTATCACAACTCACTCCACTAGGTACACCTCAATGGAATGGTGTATTTGAAAGAAGAAATCAAACTCTGTTAGACATGGTTCACTCTATGATGAGTTAAGCTGACCTTCCAAACTCCTTTTAGGGACATGCTCTAGACACAACCACTTTTACACTAAACCGAGTTCCATCTAAATCAGCTCAGAAGACACCATATGAGATATGGAGCAGGAGGCGTCCTAGTTTGTCTTTTATGAAGATTTGGGGTTGTGACGCTTATGTGAAACATTAATCCTCTGACAAACTAGGACCCAAATCTCATAAATGCCTCTTTGTTGAGTATCCTAAAGAAACAAAGGGTTACTATTTCTACAATCCTTCTGAGCAAAAAGTGTTTGTTGCTTAAATTGGTGTCTTTCTAGAGATAGAGTTTATCTATAAAGGAACCAGTGGGAGGAAAGTAGAACTTGAAGAAATTCAAGAACAACAAGGGGACATCAAACCTGAAATGGAACCTGAACAGACACCATAAGATTGTGGTCTAGGAGTCTATTCCTGCAGCACAGAGCCCATGTAAGTCTAGTAGGATTCGGTGTGAGCCCGAGAGATATGGATTTCTTATGACTCACACTGGTGATGTGATGCTCATGGATCAGGATGAGCCCACAACCTACCAACAAGTTATGTCGGGGCCTGACTCTGAGAAGTGGCTAGTGGCCATGAAATCCAAGATGGAATCCATGTATGAAAACCAAGAATGGACTTTGGTTGATCCACCTGAAGGGGTCAAACCTATAGGGTGTCAATAGGTTTTCAAGAAGAAAACTAACATGGATGGTAATGCGATTACCTTTAAGGGACGATCGACTGCAAAAGGTTTCAAGAAAATTCATGGTATTGACTATCATGAAACTTTTTCACCAATTGCCATGCTTAAATCCATCCGAATTTTGTTGGCCATTGCTACACACTATGATTATGAGATATGGCAAATGGATGTCAAAACTGCATTCCTAAATGGAAAGTTACCTGAGGATGTGTACATGACACAGCCTGAGGTATTTGTCACTCCTGAGAATGCAAATAAAGTGTGCAAGTTGCAAATGTCCATTTATAGACTGAAGCAAGCTTATCATAGTTGGAATCTTCCTTTTGATGAAGCAATCAAAAAGTTTGGTTTTATAAAAAATAAAGATGAACCTTGTGTCTACAAAAAGGTTAGTGGGAGCAATATTGTCTTCTTGGTGTTGTATGTGTTAGTGTTGTGCCTAAAAGCCAATCATGAGATGATTGTATTTTTGCACATTGAGTCATGATATTTTATTAAGGCATTAATCCAGCAATTATATTTGTTGTTTTGTTTCTGCGTAACGTAATAAACATAATTGTAACCTTAGAATAATGATATTCTCAAATGTCCCTGGTTTAGTATTATTGTGAGTAGGTTACAATAATACATAACGAATAGCATATATGGAAACTAATATGAGATATATAGTCTACATATGGGTACAAGTTGGAGAACTTGTGTACTGGACCGACCCACCATGAAAACCCTACATAGATCGTTATATGAGTGTCATAAGTGATTCTCAAAGTGATCATGATATATGTAGTCCTTTGACCTAAGGTCATCAAGGTTCCTTACATGTGAGTCACATACTTTGATACTTTCCTTTGTTGCTCATAACTGAGTGAACCTGAAGGAGGTTACTGGCTATGTCACATATCATGTAGACGGATTTGTATGATCAAGATGGGATTTGTCCCTCCTATGTAACGGGAGTGATATCTTCGGGCTCCTTGATAAAGTGAGACTTAGAAAATGCATGGCCATGCTCAGATGAGTTGATATACGATATCAATTTCATCAGTTTAAGTTAGTCTACTCGGTAATCAAGAAACCAAAGATTGGGCTATACGAGGTGACACATTCCATGTCTCATGCCTATTCTTGGTATCTTGGACAAAGGGATAATGACATATATGAGTAATGATCATAAAGGTTTAGTCGAATAACTGACAATCTTGTCACTTGGGTAACAATGATGTGTTGCTAGACACCGCTCATTGCTTATGATTATAATTGTGATTTATGATCATTGTCAATCTGGTAAGAGCTTATTGGGTTACACACATAGAGCTATTTGGATTATTAGAGTGCATGAGCTAATTATTTGGGTTATGGTTTTATAATAATTTCGTGTTAATAAAGCACCTAAAAGTTGACCCATTATTAAGCCCAAAATTAAAGTCTAATTAGATTAGGGCTTTGAAACCCATTAGGCCTAGAAGTTGAGTTTCACCATAAATACAACTTTTAGTAAAAAATTCATAGCTTTTTGCCCTAGCCCCCCAAAAGGACAACTGCACTCTTCTCTTGTAGTTTCCTTGGAGGACACAAGCTAGCATTGCGAGCACAAGAGAAATGTATCTGTCGAGATGTGGTAGAAGCTTGGTGATCCCGAAAAGCTCATGTGGATACCATAGAGAGCTTGAACACGTCAACTGTTCAAGTTTTGGGATTTGACTTTATAGTTGCGTGAGACATCTCAACCGAAATTAGGTATGAAAATTTTTGAACACCCGGTTTGCCCCGTTTTACTTGGATCCTAGAGGGTTTTGGTTAAATTTCACTATGCTTGTTTGGCTCCTGAAACCTTATAGTATATAGATGACATACTACTCATCGAAAATGATGTTTTCGAGCTACAGTCTATATATACTTGGGTGGGGAAATGTTTCTCTATGAAGGATTTGGGTGAAGCCGCCTATGTGTTAGGCATCAGGATCTGTAGAGATAGATTTAGAAAGCTTCTTGGCCTAAGTCAAAGTACATACATTGACAAGGTGCTAAAGAGGTTTAGCATGCAAGATTCCAAGAAAGGATTCTTGCCAATGTCACATGGTATAACTCTTTCTAGATCTCAATGTCTGAGTAGACCCAAGGAGAGAGAGCGCATGAGTAAGATTCCATATGCCTCAGCAATTGGATCTATCATGTATGCCATGATATGTACTCATCCCAATGTTTTGTATGCCTTGAGCATGACGAACAGGTACCAATCAAACCCCAGTGAAAGTCACTGGACAGCTGTTACGAACATCCTTAAGTACTTATGAAGGACTAAGGATGCATTCTTGGTCTTTGGAGGTGAAGATGAGCTTGTTGTAAGGGGTTACACTGATGCTAGCTTCCAATCCAATAAGGATGATTTTAGATCACAATTTGGTTATGTGCTTTGTATTGGTGGTGGTGTTGTGAGCTGGAAGAGTTCAAAGCAAAAGGTAGTAGCTGACTCTACAATGGAATCCGAGTACATTGCCACTTTTGATGCTGTGAAGGAGGCAGTTTGGATCAAGAAGTTCATCACTGAACTTGGAGTGGTTCCAAGCATTGCCGACCCGATAGAGCTCTATTGTGACAACAATGGAGCAATCACACTGGCTAAGAAACCTCAATCTCACTAGTGATCCAAACACATACTCTGACGCTATCATCGCATTAGGGAGATCATTGAGAGTTGTGATGTGAGGATATGCAGGACTTCATCTGAAAGCAACATTGGTGATCCGCTGACAAAGCCCCTTACATAGTAGAAGCATATAGGCATTCTAGGTCCATCGGTATTAGATACATGGATGATTGGCTTTAGTGTAATTGGGAGATTGTTAGTATTGTGCCCAAAAGCCAATAATGAGATGATTGTATTTTTTCACAATAAGTCATGATATTTTATTAAGGCATTAATCCAACAATTACATTTGTTATTTTGTTTCTGCGTAACATAATGAACATAATTGTAACCCTAGAATAATGATATTCTCAAATGTCCCTAGTCTAGTATTATTATGGAATGGGTTACAGTAATACATAACTACTAGCATATATGGAGACTAATATGAGATATGTAGTCTACATATAGGTACAAGTTGGAGAACTTGTTACTGGACCGACCCACCATGAGAACGCTACATAGATCGTTATATGAGTGTCATAAGTGATTCTCATAGTGGTCATGGTATATGTAGTCTTTTGACCTAAGGTCATCAAGGTTCCCTATATGTGAGTCACATGCTTTGATACTTCCCTTTGTTGCTTGTAACTGAGTGAACTTGAAGGAGGTCATTGGGTATGTCACGTATCATGCAGACGGATTTGTATGATCAATATGGGATTTGTCCCTCCTATATAACGGGAGTGATATCTTCGGGCCCTTTGATAAAGTGAGACTTAGAAAATGCATGGCCATGCTTAGATGAGTTGATATATGATATCAATCTCATCAATTTAAGTTAGTCTACTCGGTAATTAAGAAACCAAAGATTGGGCTATACGAGAGTGACACATTCCATGTCTCATGCCTAGTCTTGATATCTTGGACAAAGGGACAATGGCATATATTGGTAATGATCATAAAGGTTTAGTTGAATCACCGACAATCTTGTCACTTGGTCAGCAATGATGTGTTGCTAGACACCGCTCATTGCTTATGATCATAAATGTGATTTATGATCGTTGCCAACATGGTAAGAGCCTATTAGGCCGCACACATAGAGCTATTTGGATTATTAGAATGCATGGGCTAATTGTTTGGGTTATTGTTTCATGATAATTTTGTGTTAATAATTGGCCCAAAAGTTGAGCCATTATTAAGCCCAAAATTAAAGCCTAATTGGATTAGGGCTTTGAAACCCATTAGGCCTGGGAGTTGAGTCTCACTATAAATACAATTTTTAGTGAGAAATTCGTAGCCTTGCCCTAGCCTAAAAAAAAAAAGACAGCCACACTCTTCTCTTGTAATTCCTTAGAGGACACAAGCTAGCACTGCGAGCTAAAGGGAAATGCATTTGTCGAGACATGGCGGAAGCGTGCTGATCCCGAGAGGCTTGTGTGGTTACCATAAAGAGCTTGAACACGTCAACTGTTCAGGTTTTTTGATTCGACTCTACAGTTGGGTGAGAGATCTCAACTGAAATTAGGTACGAAAATTTTTTAACACCCGGTTTACCCCATTTCACTTAGATTCTGAAGGGTTTCAATTAAATTCTGCTACACTTGTTTGGCTCTCAAAACCCTACATGAGTATGTGCTTTGATTTGAATGATAAAACAAGTAATAAAAACATAAAACATAGCCATGGCATTTCATGAAAATTGAACATCAAAATTGTCAAAGCATAAAAAGCATTTATGCAGTTAACTACAGATAATCAATTGCGTGTGAACATCCAAGTGAAAGTAGACTATGTTCAAACCCAAGAGCGACTCTAAAGTAAACTATTCAACATGAACATTGCAGGCAAACTAGTGTTTGAGCAACTCTGAGTCGCAAGCTCTAAAGCCATCCCTTGTGCTTCACTAGCCATTGTCAGCCAAATAAATAACTATTGTTAGTAACATAATGTAACCAACAAGCAAACCAAAAACTAGAATCATAATGATTCAAATAAACCATATACCAACCCATGAGCTTAGCTTCACAACCCTTAATGGTTGCTAGCTTAATGACACCCAAAATTGCACAACCAAAGCTATGGGAGTGAGAATCAAAGATTCTCAGTAAGGGATCCTTCAACCTATAAGAAAAATATGGAGGACACACATATATATAAATATATAAAGTCTGCTACGTGCTTGTAGTCTAAGGGCTAACATATGAACATATATTCGAGTCCGTTGGGACCCTTCCTCTTCCTAGTCTTCTTACAGGTGTCACTCTGTGCCTAGCAAGTTTTGGCCCCTAACTCACTACTAGGAAGCCTTAGCTTACTGACGCAATAACTTTAACTTTCCCTTGATTGTTGTGCAGGTGAACATGGTAAATGCTTCTCATTTGAGTTCCAATAAGCTCACTAGGTGTACTAAGCCTCCACATAGTGCATCAAGTCATCAGACTTGCCTAGGTTACTTGTGTACTAAGCTTCCACCTCAAATCCTTGCCAAGAGTTTGCTAGGCTTTCACTTGTGCCTCAAGTAGCCTTACCTAGGCTACAAGTGCACTAAACCTTTACTCAAGGCATATACCTATCCACCATTACTTGTTTCACCCTAAAGGAGTGGTACTAAGTTCTTTGGTTCCCACCTAGGTGCACTCAGGTTCCCACATTGGAGCCTCAAATCCAAAAACCCAATTAGGCTTCTAATGGTACTAAAACTTGCAGGCAACTAATGGTGCTCTATTGTGGCCAAATATCCCTTCACTTTGAACATAAAAAAAGAAAAAACTATGCCAATTCTGGCTTGGGGAAGGCATGGAAATGATTATACTCCCTATTAGCTTCATGTGGAATCTTGAGTCACCTCAATTGGACACCCGAGCCAAAAGTTATGGCAAAAATACTACGACATGTTAATGGTGTCAAGTGCACCAGAACTGCTACTAAGGGGCCAGAAGCCATTTTCCTTCGGGTTCCAAATGGGGTCCTAGGTGCTGTAGTCCCACTTGGCACCTAAGCGCCAGGCCCCCGAGGCCTGATCATTCTCCAATGTGCTTAAGGCTCTTTTGAGGCTTCCAATGCCTCCCAATGGCCCTAGAAATGCCTTAACTTACATCAAACATGCATCTACACATGCACTAGGCCATAATTCACCATTAAACCCTATTCTATGGCATCCATAAACACCACACAAGTCACCAAAACCTCACTAGTCCACCATGTTCATCATTATTCACCAACTAGCACCATTTACAAAGCTACTTGAATTCAACCACAAGCAAGCTATGAATAGCATCAAATATGCATGAATCATAAATAGCTTACCTCTATTAATGTTGAATTAGTAACAATCAAGCGCCACAAGCATCAAACTCCAAGTTCCAAGGGTCCGTTAGGTTCCTAGGTTCCATTACACAAACAAAGGTTCATGACACCAAATGAAGTCAAAGCCAACAAAACCCAAGATTGATTAAGCTCAAGAAACTTGAAATCAACAAGAACAATGAGCTACCTCACGAATTCAAGATATCTCAAGGATAAAAATGCCCTAAGAAGCTTCAGTGGTGCAAAACAAGTTTGAAACAAACTTTGCTTCCTATGGGCACCAATAAAGCCTTCATTTTTCACCGAGAAATCTTGATTTGGAGGAGAATTGAGCAAGAATTTAAGAGGGCTTGGGAGGCTTGAGAAAATGGAGTTGGAAGGTCAGGGGAATAGTGCCAAACCAACCATTCGCACATGTTTTTAACCAATAAAGGCCCTCTCCCTTAAAACTTTCTTAAAACTTGCAAAAATACCCCATCCCTAAATAGTAACTAGGTAATTAGAAACTTTGCAAACTTTGCTAACTTGGGCTTTGGATTTTAAAAACATCATTTTTACTCTTGGGATGTGTCCCGACCCTCTGAGGTGCAAAATGACCAATTTGCCCCCGGGCAAGGCTAGTGTCGTAAACCACTCGGAACCAACTAACCCTTGAATAACTTACTTGATTTTACTAATTTAGATTTAATTAAGGTACTTAAGCTATGGATTTATGAATTTACCTCACTCACCAAGCACTCCACTAGGAGAGCTATAATAGGTTCCCATGGAGTCCTTCAAGGGAAAGGGTAGGGGAAAGAGGATTAGGGAGGAGGAACCCTAAGAACCAGCCTATGAAAAAAATAGATTTGTTACTGCTCGAGTTGGCAGGTACTTAGAAGATTTCTTGAGGAGGAAGTTGATGCCAAAGAGGGGATTTTATTTCTCCAAATGAAAGAACGGGGGCATTCTAAGGGTGGTTGATCAAAGAAGTTGGCATCACTAGTGTGCCCCTTTTAGGGCGTAGGTGCCCAAAAAATTGATCATAGAGTTCTATGTTAATCTTGTGTGGCCAAGCAAAATACCTTGATAGAACAAGCACATTTGGGTCAAGACCATTAGTATTGTGTATGAGTCAGCCTCCATCAACAACTTCCTTTAGATCAATCCTCTAATTAGTGAGCCCTTCAAGAATGCCACCTTGGACTAGATGGCTCAAATTGTGTGTGGTCGGCGAGTTGAGTGGGCAAAAAGCAAGGATGACTCTAACAAGAAGCTATTCTTTAGCTTATCGATTCTTCCTCTGGAGATGCATGCTTGGAACAACTCACATTTGAGACATCACTCCGAATCACTTGGAGGTGCTATACTGCATTGCTTATGACTTCCGGTTGAATGTGGGGCACTTTATTTCCAACAACCAGGGACATGTCCGTTAGTTAGAGCGAGGGAATTTGTCATTATTGCAGTTGATTACTGTGATGATTTTTTGGCCAGAGTCATATTTGAAGATCCTTTAGTGGTTTCTTTTGTCATGAGACCTATTTTTGTTGACAAGTTTAGGGGAGCACCCACAGAAGATGTTTATGAGAAGCAAGAGCAAGAATAAGAGGAGGAGCAAGAGCAAGAAGATGGAGAAGTAGGGGAACAAAGGGAAGTAGGTTTAGAGCAGCTCATTGATCTGGCCACCACCACGCCTGTGTCTTTGGCTGTGGCACTCAACAAGATGTATTCATTGATGAATGAGAGGCATGAAGAGTCGTTGGCTTAGTTTGAGTCAGTGGGTGGTAGCTTCGATTCTTTTGCTAGGGAGATAAGAGAGGGCATTGCGCTTTTCACCGGCAACCAAAAGATCCTTTACAATCAAGTCTAATGAGGCCACCAGTAGCAGCAACCGGTCATCTCGATTGAGTATCCACCTTTCCAGCCCGTCCCACATTACTTCCACCCCTTGGCTTTCAAGTGGTACATTCCATACTCCTCAAGCCATCCTCCACCATTTTACCTTCATTTTGGAACTCCCCCATGAGCCATTAGTAGGTCCTTCCTTTTTTCTCCAACCAGTGGCTCTTCGAACCATGATGACATAGGCAAGAACTAATTGGGGGCGAGAACTTCTGGCCCTAGGTACGATTCCTTGAACTCCCTTGTCTTTTTTTTTTTCTTTCATTAAGGACAATGGTTGAGTTTAAGTTTAGGGGAGAGGGTTGTTTGATGGTCGTGCTTGATAGTCTTTGTTTATGCTTACTTGCATGCTTGTTTATGTTAGTTTAGGTTGTGTTGTTTGAGTCTAGGTTGCTCTTGCTCATGAATCAGTTTTGTGATTTCATTTTCATGCATGACCTGTATTTAGTGACAGGTAGGTTGTTTGTTTTTTTGTAGGGACCCAATAGAAACCGATGTTGTATATGAGTGGATTTGGTTGCTAGTTCAACTTTGTTGTAAGTTTTGATGAGTTTGGAAGGTTGATTTTGAAACTTTTGGTGGACCCTCCCGGTGAGTTTTTGGGCCTTGAGTGATTGCATAGAAGTCTTGGATTGTTCTTTCTTGAGATGTTTATACTATGTTTTGATCTAGAACTTGCTCGAGGACTCCTGCTAGCCCACATATGTTGTGTGGAATTTGAGGCTCAATTGGTTACTTAAGGTAAACTACTCTCCTAAATGGCTAACCCTTATGAATTTACCCTTTAGTGAACCCTTTTGTACCTAATTGCTCATTTCTTTGTTTTAACCTACACTTTGAGCTTTTGCCTTCTTTTATATTCCCTCTTCTACCCAAGGTTGCAAGTATAAGCTGTGGGCTTAAAAAGGGATTTGATGGGTTGAGTGGGGGTTTAGAACAAGAAAAGTTTGGGGGAAAACTTGGGTAAAATGGGGTAGCTTGTGCTTCAAGTCATTTGTGGTTTTTGGTAGGGGTTGTGAAGTGCGTATACTTATTTTTATTTTTATTTTTATAAAAAAAAAGATAAGTTGGTTCTTGCACTCGAAGTGAGTTTTTTGTGTTTTAAGAAAAAATCTTAGGGTGAATTCATCAAGGAAGAGCCTTGACCCATTAAAAAAACACAATTTGTTAGTAATTGTGCAATCGAGGGTTGAAAAATTGACTGGCAATTTGTGATTTGCCTTGCATAGTTGTGAGCTTTTTAAGTTAGTTGAGTTGAGTTCTCCTGTTTGTAGACTTTGAGTTTAGTGCTTAGAATGTTCATGTTTTTGGTGCCCATGGTAGATCCTTGATTACATTCTTAGCTCCACCTATAAAGCCTTCAATTGATACCCCTTCCTTACCTACCTTGGCCCCATTACAATCATGAAAAAACCATATAAGTCTCAGGTTTCATGAACTCCTTATGGGAATTTAGTGGGGGTGGTTGGATCTTTTTGCAAGCCTATGGCTAAAAGACATAGTATAAGTAACTTTTGCTGCACAACAAACCTCCACCTATTAAAATGAGCATAAAGAGTAAGGGTGTGACCCCTCCAAGGTTCCACCTTAAGTAGCAAAGTCATCCCTTCTTTACTCATTATTACTTCCTGTGAGTTGAACTAGCAGATCGATGAAGTTCATGTGTGATGATTGGTTGACATTGTAGCTTCTTTGTTTAGCCTGCTTAGGTTTTTCTAGGATAGACATGCTAGGTACTAGCATTAGTCTAAGTTTGGGGGAGTTTGATAAGTGCATATTGTAACGGTCAAAGTTTTTAACTTTTTGGTGACTTTGACCATCAATTTCTACCACATCATACCACTTTTCTTAGTATTTCTTGTTTTTTTTTTCTTTATGCAGGTTAGAGTGCAATGTGGATGAGTCAAAATGAAGTGGGATCGAGTGGAGCAAAAGTTGGTTGTGCATGGGTCAAAGTTTGGAAAGGTTGTTGGTGACAAATCGCTAATGGTGAGGACACATTGCCAATACTGAAGATACATCACAAATGGAGAGGACGCATCACCAGTGATAATAATTTGCTGCTAATTTTTGTTACCTTTGACGATGTGTCACCTTCGTTTGACGCCGTTGCGATGTGTCGCCACCAGTTCCTTTGTTTTGGCAATACGTTGGCTCAATCTCTAGATCTTTGTCATCCCTTACTTCATTTTTGAATCCAGGCTCTCCACTAGCTAGGGGATTCTATATCTTAAGCTAGGTGAAGCATAGGACAAGGTTTTAGAAGGGTTTTGGACAAGAACTTCTCTAAGATGGGTTTTAATATTCATCCATTCACCATACTCTTCTCCCTTTCTTCTCTTGGAGTCACCATTTGAGGCTTGATCTTGGAGCTTGGTTTGAAATACCAAAGGAATTCTTTGAGCATAAGAAGGCTTGAGCTACTAGTGGTTTCTATTTGGTTCTTTTATTCCTTCTTTTCATTGTATTTATGTTTACGTTAAACTCAAGTCTTTTTTCTATGAATGTTGTAGATATGGAGTAGATTTCTTTCTGTCTCTCTAGGATGAAACTCTTGACACTTGTTATGTAATGTTTACTTGAGGTTTTTCATGGGTTTTGATTCTCTTGTGTTGCTTATACTTATGTTTAATGACTATGTGTTGATTGGCCACAACACACACTTCACAATCTCACTCTTTTATTGAGAAAGAAATGATGGAGGAGAGCTTGATGGGTCTTATGGATTAAAGGTGATCCATGAACCCATTAGGTGATTGAAATGAGGTTAGGTTTTAATCCATCCTAGATTAATATATGAGCTTGAGACATACCATAGTTAATTGTATGTGAGCAAAACTTGGTATTGAGAAATGGGGTTTTGACAATTGAATCCTCACACCACATAAGAAGTCAATATCCTTGAAACTTCACTTGACTTAGTTAACAAGTAAAAGAGTGGAATCTTAGGGAGATAGCCTTTTTAACCACATCACTTCATTAGTAGTTTAGCTAATTCAAGATAGTCTTCTCATTTAGTTGCACCATTGTTTTCACTAGCGACCCTTGCATTCCTTCAATAATTTAGATTTCCTTGGGTTGTTAGTAGCTTCATTCATTCTAGTTCATTTCTCTTTATTCATGCATTCACCTAGCTAACTTTAGTCTTTACTCAATTCAATAGCTTTTTCTTATTATGGTTTTGGTGGTTGAGTATCTAGGACTTGAATTTCATTGTGATTTCACCACTTTTTCTTGGGATGATACCTATTTTCACCATTTGTACACAACAATCTCCATTCCACCATTGTTGGAGATCCAACTCACCAAGCCTTTACTGACACGACCGCCCGTGCCCCAGGCCAGGAAGCCCTGTGAGAGTTGGTCTCATGGTGGATTGCAATTGGCTAGTTGTGTATTTGTGCGGATTAAATCTCATGATACTAGTTGATTAACCTAGAATATGCAATATGCATGCTCTTATGCTTTGACTTAGTTTATTAAAACCATAAAACATTAAACATTAACTTGGCCAAGTAATTTCTACACAAAATAAGTACAAATAGTCAAAGCATACGAAAATCAACATTTATGTGAGTTTACTACACATAACAACTCGTGAGAACATTCATACATAGAGTAGACTAATGCCCTCACCCAAGAGCAATCCTAGAGTTGAGGACTCCTCATAACATAGACTATGGAGGCAAACTAAAGTACTGTATAAATACAATACTCTATTGAGATCTCTTTAACCTAACTCCCACCTTGGATACACATCCCAGTGGCGAATCTCAAAAGTCCTTTGCCAAGTGCTACTAGGCTTTGCAGCCAAAGGAAGATACTAGTTAGTACTGTTACCTGACCAACAAGCCAACTAAGTACTTATGCAGACTAGAATCACAAGGATTCTCAACTACCATACCTGTACACACAAAAGAGTACTACCGAGATAATCCTCAACGATTACCCGGTCCAGCAACTTCAGGCTCGGCATAAAAAAACCAGGGAGTGAGAATTCGACAATTCTCAGTAAGGGATCTTCAATGTACCTGCAAGAAAATTACTAGGACTCTTGCTACGAGCTCACACAGCATGAGGGTCTGATATATGCACATATAACTAGGCCATAATACTTCTCCTCAAGTAGTCCTCCTCACGGAGCATCACTCCGCGCCTAGCGAGTTTTGATCACTAACCGGCTCCTAGCAAGCCGAAGCTTACGGAATGCAATCATGTAGCCTTCCCATAGTCGTTATGCAGGGGAATTATGGTGGGACTTTGTAGACTAGGCCGTAGGGCCTCTTTGATGTAGACTAGATGAACGAGGTTCCACCTTGTGACCTCGTGGCTATGGCACGGCTAGGCCGACAAGGGTTCTAAACCTCTCACCTGACTTAGTGATAGCTAATTATGTTCATTTGCAACATAGTTTCCTTACTTGTTGCACAAGCAACCATTATACCTCACAAAAATCAAGGAAACTTCAACTTTTTGTGGGACTTTCGGAAGTCTCGGAGTACCCTCGGAATCCTTAAACCCCTAGGCACACTAAGAACCTTCCTTGGTCTCACTTGGATCACTCGAGCAAAATATGAAAAATTCAGCATTTTGTCTGTGGCGACGTATCGCCAGAGTTAGTAACGTTTGGAGACACTTTCGTTGGATTGGCGATGCATCGCTGGGGGTCGACCTGTAATTGGCGACGCGTCGCCAATCTGCAAAAATGCAGAAATTGGCACATTTTGCTGCTATGAACTTTGGACGATCCCTACACATAACAAACATGCATGGAATGCCTCAAAATTTCAAACACACATAGTACAAGTTGCATAGAACATAACCAACTAGCAAAAGCTAAGCTATGATGTCTTGTAACATCAATCCAATCCTCCCAATCCCTCTAGTCCACCATAATTCAACCAAAACGTTTACTTAATGCCATAGCTAAAACTACTCGAATTCTTCAAGAAAACTCAAGCTAATGGCATTCCATGAACTTAAAAACATATCTCCCTTACCTCAACTCCAAGTAACAAGCAAGAATCAATCCCCTTTTTGTTCAACCAAGCTCCCAAAGTTCTACACAAGTTTTAATCCAAAAACAAAGCACAAACCATCAAAACTTCACTCTCTAACCAAAACCCAAGCTCCAAACCAAGTAAATAGCATGAATCCAATCAAGAACACTTTGCTCACCTCATTCAAAAATAGGGGAAGTAGGAAAACGCCCTTCCAAGCTTCAAAAACATGGTTTTAAGCTTGAAATGCACTCCTCCAAGCTTATATACTTTGAATTACTCCTCTTGGCACCCAAAACTCTTGATTCCAAGCTTAAATTGAAAGCAAAATGAGTGTGAGAAGGCTAGAGACGGGATTATGGCAGCCATAGTCCGCTTTCCCCTTCTTAAACCCTCACTTAACCCAAAAAAACCTCAAAGTATTAAGCTTGTTACAATTAAGTCCCCCCATCTTAGTAACTTAGTAATTCTTGATTAAATTCTTGTCTATTTTTCAAGTTTGAGTTAAGGTTGAAAGTTAAGTTCTAAAAATTCATTTTAAAACACTTGGGACTCATCCTGGCTATTCAGGATGCAAAATTACCATTTTGCCCCTGAACTTCGTTCAGTGATTTATTCTTCTCGAAACTTAGTGAACTTTGCTAAACTTCTTTATTCTTGCTATGTAAACTTGAATCAAGGTTCTAAACTTAATTTAAAACACTTTACCTTCCTCAAACATGCTTCCCACTAGAAGGGCCATAACGTCTACCATCATCCCAACCCCGAACCCGTACCTTGTTCATATAAAAAACAACAATGAAAAAGACAACAATGGCAACTATGATAGGTAAAAACTTCTGGTGAGAAGAAGATTTGACTATTTTATTGATTTTTATAGTGTGAAGATTAGAGGTTTTAGATGAGAAATCTTGTTTCATGAGTTCAGAGTGGGTGAGGAGGCGGCTCTAGTTTTGTTATGATTTTAATTGGGAATTTTGATTTGTGAGAGTGAAAAAGGGGGAAAGACTTGGTCAACCAAAAATGATTGGGTCAAAGTGGGGGGAGACAAATTAGCAGCCGAATTTGATCTGGTCATGAAAACTGGTCCTAATTTCAGCACCTATTTTCATTTTGGAACAACTTTTTTTGGCTGCTCCTAGAAAACTGTTCCTAAATGGCCCTTTTGTTATGGTGGATTTTTCTTGGTGGGTACTCGTTCATTAGTTAGATTTGGTGGTTCAATTAAATTAGATTAGTTAAGTTTTGAATTTAAAGGTGAATTAATGGACAGAAACAACAGAGGAGTGATCCGGCTCGAGAGGGAAACAACGGTTGAGGAAGCGTTTGTGGATGGTGGATGGTTGGCTGAGGGTGGAGGGGTGGAGGGAAGAGTTGGGCATGAGGGAGGGGTAAAAAGAATAAATTGATAAGTTTAAAGTTTAAAATTATTGATTGGAAAGGTTTAAGAACTGAAATTGTTATTTTGTATTTATTTTAATGTTAATTAATGATATTTCAGCAATTTTCATCTAATTTAATGCTAAAATTGATTAAAAGAACCCAATGAGGATGCAATGATGAGGTTGGGTACTTTGACTGGAAAAATATTAGGAAAGGTACCATCTTAGGACATAAAAATAAGTTAAGGGACCAACATCGCATTTACCCATTTTCTTTTTGTGCAAGTTTAGTTATATTGGTAGAGCCAAGCTTTTGCAAATTATTTCAAATTGAAACCAAACCTTAAGTTCATCCCGTTTAAGTCTGAAACATGTTAAAAATGTTTCAAGCTAGTCCTTCAACGATAGGAAATGCTAAAGCTAATGGAAACTTATGACCTCAACACAAATTAAAACCAATTTTTTAATGTAAAATTTAATACAATCTAATGCAACAATAGGGATGAGAGTGAACAATTTTAAACCCAGAAAGTGAATTGGTTTGAAAATCTGGAGGACCTTGGCTGCAATTAACCCATTTATGAGTGTCTGCCTTGTATACAGTGTAAAGCCACTCCTCAAATTTTGGTGTCGCTTGTGAGTGTCTTTTTGCGTTACCATTTTATCGGCCAATGCAGGACCAAATTAAAACCATGAATTATGTAAACTAGACACATGACCAAATATATTTCGTTTTAACAAAAAAAAAGTGAAACTTTTTATATTTAATGTTAACAATAAAAAAAGAAATTATAGATAGAAGCAAAAGTGATCCTTCTACGTTGCCCATCTATTAATAAGTAAAGCTAGAAGTTTTCATTGTCAAAAAATCAAAATACAACCCCACCTTTCTAACTTTTAGTAATGTAATCTAGAGACCAGCCCCGTCCTCTTCTTCATATCGTTCTGTTCTTTTCCATCTATGTTTGAATTCTCATATTAAGAGATGGACCAACTTGACGGCACAAGAAATGTGTTAAGGAGCAAAATTTCCCATACTCTGAAGAGCCTATTGAGGCTTCATCACCCTCTTACAATCAAAGCTCATGCACAACATTAGGGAAAACAGTAGAATCCAACGATGACTCCGTGGAGGACAATGGTATTCTTAATGTAACGTTCACCTAGGAAGAAAAGATTCACATGAGGTGGCCTTGGCTATATTCTGTGATTAGTCAAACCTTTAGGGAAAAAGGTGGGCTTTAACTACCTAGACCCTAGAATCATTGCTTAGTGGAGGCCGAAAGGAAGAGTCAAATGTACAGACCTCAATGATGAGTTGTACATTTTTAAATTTGAACACAATGAGGACTACTTTAGAGCTCTCTTCTAGGGACCTAGGAACCAAACTTCTGATCAGAAATGATTACTATTTCTAACATGGTGGTGTGGGCCAGATTGCCTAAGCTACTGCTGGTTGCCTACTATGATGGAGAAATAGTATAAAAAATTAGTGAAAAGCTTTGTAGACTCCTACGCATCGACACGACAAATAGAAAAGGGGGTAGGGGAAATTTGTTAGGATTTTTGTTCAAATTGATGTTAGTAAACCGTTGATCACAAAAATTGAGTCAATCAGATTTGCTCACCAAATCCTCTATGAAGGTGCCTCTACCCTCTGTTTCACATGCTAATGCATAGGACACAAGAAAGAGAAATGTAACACCAACATCCTAGAGGTGGCCAAATCTGAACCAACCAAAGGTAGTCAATAGAGCACCTGTGGTGGCTAGTGAGATCATAGTCAATGAAGGAGATAAGGCTTAATACGGTGACTGGCTAATCATCCAAATGAGGAAAAGGCAGAGCCAGTCCGGGAAAGCCAAACTAGTTTGAGGAGGACCTGACAAGCAACGACAAGTAACCTAGCCCGCAAGAATGGAGCTAGAAAAAGTAATAAGTGAGGGAAATAGTTAATTTTCTAGAACATGTGGCTAAAATTTTTAAAATTTATGGGGCCAAGTAGCAAATTTTATAAAAGAAATAATACTATAAATGTAGTTTTTGTAAAATTCAATTGGGCAATTATAATGTGGCTTTGCCATTACTGGCCCTTCATTTGACCTAAATTCATCAAAATTCAAGGATAGATATTATGGCTCCCGCTGAAATGATGCTATACCACCAACAATTAATGAAAAATCCTATCTCTTATAGGGCAAGTTGGCTTGAACAGCTCACAACTTATTGAACCTACCATTCAGAAATGAGCACCCTTAGGTAAAAGTGACTAGGGCTTGACCTAGTACCATGAAATCACCTAGAAAAATAGTCCCATCCTATTGGGTCAAACATCTAATGCCCAACCATATTAGGTTGAGCCTTGTACTGCCTCGCCCACTGCCTTGACATCACCTTTTTTCCCCTTTTCACTTCGCCAATCGAACACAGTTAACCCCATCACAAAAAAGCACCTTAGCTTTCTTTCTTTCTAGTTTGATAGCAATTTAGCCATTTTGAGTGAAGAGAATGATGGAATTTATATTTTTTCAAATGCTCTATGGAGGATAATGATTTCGAGTTCTATCTTGAGAAAAAGAGGAAAGTTCATCAAGGCCCAAGAGTTTGGAATTTCTCTTGTCAGAGATACCATGAATGGAGGATGACATGGCTGAGGAAATGGTATACGGTGCCTACACAATCTCCGTATTGTGCCAAGAAGAGTAAGACCAGTGGATCACAAAGACAAGATCCGTTCTCTACACGTGCTAGTGGACATTGATGCAATACTTCTATAGAGGAGAATGCTCAACAATCAACTCCTGGAAATGTGCGTGATAAAGAAAGCAACATGCTCGATGGGGCAATGAAGTATAAACGATGCCTTGGTAGTGGATCCACCATCAATAGTACAGAAAAGAATCTTGAAAATATAGGTCAAGAGCCATCTAAAGTACTGGAACATGCTGTTGGGCGAATGGGAGATATTTGTTTGGACACTAGTGACTTAGGCCATGCTGATTTTGAATTGAGTAGCAATCACGGCCAATTGCTGATTGTGCCTTACAAATTCGGGAATGCCAACTTTTTTGTGAAGGAGATAGCAATGGGGAGAATAAATGCACAGAGGGAATTGGCAATACGGATGTTGGGCAGCTCTCATTCCATCTAGTTTAACATGAAGATCATTGTATGGAATGCCAGGGGAGTAAGCAACCTCCTTTTCAAACAATCTACATCGAACATGACAAGGCATCTTAACCCAAACGTTCTTGTTAGCATGGAAACCAAATCAGCG
Source organism: Aquilaria sinensis (assembly GCA_005392925.1). Taxonomy (NCBI): domain Eukaryota; kingdom Viridiplantae; phylum Streptophyta; class Magnoliopsida; order Malvales; family Thymelaeaceae; genus Aquilaria; species Aquilaria sinensis. Next base: position 22,680 of record SMDT01003126.1, on the reverse strand, counting down.
GGATCAGAGCCAAGAAGGTTAGTGAAAGCTTGGGTATGACTAGGATCAAGCTATTGTAGGATGCCAATCATCTCATAATATATTTTTATACCACAGAGAAAATTAAATTTGAGTTATAATTAAAGTAAATAACTTTCTAATTCCTCATTGGTTACTGTTTGCTATTTATGGTTAGCCCTAAGTTTAATAGGATAATTGAGTTATTGAATAATCTTTGTGCTATTGCTAACAATTTTGTTAGCCCTTGTTTAATTGTTGGGCATTATAATCAATGACATTGTCAAGCTAATAAATTGGGGGAAACTATGTGAACATGAGTAAAGGTTCTATTTTTAATGACTACCTTAACTACTGTAAAATGATTGATATTGGTTTTGAGGGTCTTCTATTTTTAATAATTGCCTTAACTACTGTAAAATGAATGACCTTGGTTTTGACTAAGTACAATTAGTGCAATCTTAGAAAGGGCAAAGGTCTAGGAATGCCTAGATCATGCTTTTGATAATCAGAATTTGGTTTCTCCTTTCCCTGAAGCCTTTGTCAAGCACCTTCCCAAAATTTCTTGTAATCATTGGCCTATGTCGATCAATTCAACCGAAGACAACTCTACCTATGCCTCCAAATCCATTAGGTTTCTTCCTATGTTGCAACACCATCTAGGGCTCAAAGATCTCTTCCTTGACACCTAGAGCCCCTCATTGCCTACTAAAATGAGCCTAAAAACTTTGAACATGCTCTTGATGATTGGAAAAAAAAATTTTGGAGACATTTCTAATAGAAAGAAGAAGACTTAGGCTAGGTTACAGGGATTCGAAGGAAGCTTGATGAAGGGCCTTGTCCTTTCTTTCTTAAAATAGAGGCAAAGTTAATCAATGTCTATAATGATGCCCTTGACAAAGATGTAAGGTTTCAAGAGCCAAACAAGAGTAGTGGAATTTAATCCTCTAGGATCCAAGTGAAACGGGGTAAACCGCGTGTTCGAAAATTTTCATACCTAATTTCAGTTGAGATTTTTCACCCAACTGTGGAGTCAAATCACAAAACCTGAACAGTTGATGTGTTCAAGCTCTTTATGGTATCCACACGAGCTTCTTGGGATCAACACGCTTCCACCACATCCCAGCAGATGTGTTTCTCTTGCGCTCGCAGTGTTAGCTTGCGTCCTCCAAGGAATTACAAGAGAAGAGTGCGGCTGTCTCTTTTTGTGAGGCTAGCACAAGCTTGAATTTCTCACTAAAAGTTGTATTTATAGTGAGACTCAACTTCTAGGCCTAATGGGTTTCAAAGCCCTAATCCAATTAGGCTTTAATTTCGGGCTTAATAATGGCTCAACTTTTTGGCCCATTATTAATACGAAATTATTATGAAATCATAAACCAAATAATTAGCCCATGCATTCTAATAATCCAAATAGCTCCATATGTGAGACCCAATAGGCTCTTACCACATGGCAATGATCATAAATCACATTTATGATCATAAGCAATGAGCGGTGTCTAGTAACACATCATTGCTACCCAAGTGACAAGATTGTCGGTGATTCGACTAAATGTTTATGATCTTTACTAATATATGCCATTGTCCCTTTGTCCAAGATATCAAGACTAAACATGAGACTTTGAACGTGTCATTCTCGTATAGGCCAATCTTTGGTTTCTTGATTACTGAGTAGACTAACTTAAATTGATGACATTGATATCGTCTATCAACTCATCCAAGCTTTCTCATGCATTTTCTAAGTCTCACTCTATCAAGGGGCTCGACGATATCACTCCCATTACATAAAATGGACAAATCTCGTTTTGATCATACAAAACCCTCCGCATGATATATGGCGTACATAATGACCTGCTTCAAGTTCACTCAGTTACGAGCAACAAAGGGAAGTATCAAAGTATATGACTCACATGTAGGGAACCTTGATGATCTTAGGTCAAAGGACTATATATACCATGATCGCTATGAGAATCACTTATGACACTCATATAATGATCCATGTAGCGTTCTCATGGTGGGTCAGTCCAGTAACGAGTTCTCCAACTTGTACCCATATGTAGACTACAGATCTCATATTAGTCTCCACATATGCTAGTTGTTATATATTATTGAAACCCACTCCACAATAATACTAGACCAGGGACATTTAAGAATATCATTATTTTAGGGTTATAATTATGTTTATTATGTTACGCAGAAAAAAAACAACAAACATAATTACTATATTAATGCCTTAATAAAATATGATGACTCAATGTGCAAAAATACAATCATCTCATGACTGGCTTTTGGGCACAACGCTAACAAAAGAAGCGATGCTCTTGAGAATCAAGTTTAGGGTGAATTGGTTAACTAAGGGGGGATGGGAAGGCATGTTATTTCATCTCCCTACCCTGTTCATGAGAAGAAACGACAAGTTAGTTAGTTTAGGGGACCTTATTGGCAACTATATCGAATAGGAGTTGGCCTTATCTAATCATATAACTTCTGTTTTAAAAATTTGTTTAAGTTTGACCAGATGCTCTCTAATTATGTTGGTTACAATGCTCTTAATGTCTTAGTCAAAAGAAACTTTAACCTTAATTATCTAGTTAAACTTTTTTCCGTGGAGGATATCACCCATGCTCTTTTCTCTTAGAAGCCTAACAAAGCCCTTGGTTTTGATGGTTTTCATGCCACCTTAATCCAAAAAATTGGGGTAGCCAGGCAATTATTGAAGAGGTGAAATTTTCTTTTGCTCTAATGTTATCCTTGTTGGTTGGAATGAAACTTTTATTATCTTTATCCCAATTGTTGATAAACTTAAGACTATACTAGTTTTAGCCCTATAACTTTTTATAATATCTCTTACATGATCATTTCTAAATTTATTGTTAACAAACTTTGTAGGCAAACTAATTTTTTTCTGGGTAGGAAGGATTTGAAATTGCTATTATTGTTAGGGAAATTATTCATACCATGAATCTCAAAAAGGGCAATTCTACTAATTTGCTCATTAAGCTTGATCTTGAGAAAGTTTATGACAAAATGTGGTTGAGGTTTTATTTAAAAAACTTTAAATCTTTTCAATTTTCCTATGACCCTAAAAATTGTCTTCCTTTCCTGCATTACTTTATGGATGACAGTGTTCTCATTAATAGGGGAAATCTATCAATATTCATCATTCCAAAGGCCTTAGACAAAGAGATTCCTTGTCTCCCTATATTTTCATCCTATGGCTGGAATACCTGGCCTATAGGATTATTCTTGCTTTTGATGAGGTAGACTGAGAACTTATTTTTGTTGCTCATCAAAGTCCCACACTTTCACACTTGTTCTTTGCTAATGACATTATTCTTTTTGCTAGAGACTATTTCAAAACTACTTAAACCATCTATAATATTCTTCAACAAATCTACCACATGTTAGGTAAAAAATTCAATCCTAACAAGTCAACAGTTCTTTTCTCCAAAAACACAGTACACCTATTAGGTCGGGTATCAGAAATATTTTAGGTATTGAGGAACTTTAGAATATAGGAAAGTATCTAGGTTCCTCATGTCCCAAAAGAAGTGGATCAAAATTGATCGTAACTTCATTTTGAAAAAATTAAAAAATAAGCATTCTTGCTGGAAAAGTAACAACCTTTTTCTTGCTAGTAGGGTCACCCTTTTTCAATTGGTGCTTAATTCCCTTCCTAGCTATTATATGCAGATTAATCAACTCCCTAAATCCATTCTGGATGATCTTAACATAACCACAAGAAATTTTATTTCGGGTAGCTTGCTTGACAGGAAGAAACTTCACTTGGTTAGTTGGGGTATGGTCACTGAACCTAAGACCTAAGTAACATAAAGTGGGAGTGGGGAAAGCATCTATGTATAAAATGTTTACGTATAAAATCATCATGATTTTGACTTAATTAAAGTATTATTTATTTTAAATTTTATGTACATAAATTCATTGATTATATATCTTTGTATAAATTAATTAAAAATTATAAGTTACTTTTATTGTACAAATATTACCTTTATAAAAAATTGCCATCATAAACTACTAATCATTTTTATTCCTTTTTTTAAAATAATTTTATTTATATTTAATTGAAATCCTAGAAAAGAAATTTAGTTGTAATTTCACCCACTAATTAATTTTTTATACTATCACATTGCTTCTCTCACTCCCTCTTCTTTTTTCCTTACCAATCATCTTCTTTGTTACCCACTCAGGAGTAGTCCAGTTATGGTGCCAAAACTGTGCATTTAGACTCCCAGGATTGGTAATGTTCTGTAGGCCATCAGAACACCACCCTTAGTGTGCATACCCAAGTGGCTCTCTTGGGCACTATGTAAATACATGCATATTGGTCCAACCATCACACACATATTTGATGCCGGTCAGCATCTTCGTGGAGTGACATTGAGACTTGTAGAGGGACTTCTTGAGAGGGAGACCGCCTGGAGTCCCGAACTGCCCAGGGGAGCGTGCCTGAAAAGCTCAGAAGAGGGGGTCAGAAGGTCCCCAGGGTGTGTTTCCGGGGAGGAGCCTTCGACACCCAAGTCAGTGTCCAGAAAGAAAATAAGGGAGGAGCACTGAAAAGTAGAAAGGCCTTGCCCGTTTGTGTTTTCTCAAGGAGAGGAGTCTGCTCAAGGATCGATCGTTTGCCCAGGTTTATTTCCTGGTATTTATAGGAGTATCCAGCCCGTTCAGATCATGCCACATGTTTGATCAGATCTTTCCTGAATTTCTGGGCGTAGGGGACAAGTAGCCGGTGGCAGGTTTCTTGAGCCTTGAACCGAGACAGGTCGTGACGGGAACTGGATGGCGTCGTTATGTCAGACCGCCGTTTGGGGCGGCCTGTAACGTCTGTGGGTGACATGTCAGAGGCTCCTTAAATGCTCATGCCGTACTCCCGAAGTCCCTGGACGAGGTCGTCCTCTGGCGCGGATGATGCCCCTTTGGGAAATATGCCCGTAGTTCGGGGAGTTCCCTGATTCAGGGTTCCGCCTTTGGGGAGATCCTCTTCAGCTTGCGATAGCTGATTCTTCATATCCGAGGGCGATCTATTTAGTACCTCGGGGGGCTAATAGTATCCTCGAGTTTCCTGACGCTCTGAGTTCGGGTCAGATAGAGGTGATAGCCCTTCGGCTATCACATGCCCCCCTTTGGAAAGCCGAAGTGGAGACTTCGGTTTGTAGTCTTTCCGAGGATGCTCTTTGGGAGTTTTTAGGGAGTAAAACCTGTGCCGAAGATACACCTTTTGCCCGAAGATATGGGCTGTTCCGCCATAGGCTGTGTTTTGGTGTCTTCGAGGCAACCTACTTTTTTCTTTTCTCCTTTCGCAGGTCTGTGCAACGTCGCGTCTCATGACCAAGGGTGGCAGTCTGGAACGGCGCGTCCCAGTTTTTTAGCGGTGTTAGAAGACATGTCCCCTATTTTGGCGCGGCGGCTGACACGTGGCACACTGTCATTGGAGGAGAGTCGCGTCGGTTACAGAGGGTGCGTCTTTTCGGGCACTGAGAACAGTTATGGCGACTGTTCGCCTTCAAGGGGTACTTATGATGCCGGTTCGTCTACCCACCTTCGGCCTATATATAGCCCATTCCATCATAAGTTCCTTTTTTGGTTTTGCTTCTGCTCTTTTCCCTGCTTGCAACTGTTTTTTTCCCTGCTTTCCGCGGCGGCGCTGTCTGACAGAGTTTTTTCCGGCGATCTTTCATGACGGTGACTTCAAACCCAGATTTTGGCAAGTCATTTGGTGGGTTTTTGATTTCTAGAATCCTCTGATGTTTAGAGTTTTTCCGGAAGTTGCTTTCTTTCCTTTTTCCGAACTCGTTTTTCAGCAAACATGCCTGTTCCAGAGAGCTGGCAACCCCTTTTGTCTCACCCTTGCTGCACCACCCCCAAAAAACTAGAAAAATGGAAGAAAAATTTCTTTCTTCATTCGTATGCCGTTACGAGGTTGCCACGTTCTGACCAATTTTGCTTTTCGAACCGTAGTAATGAGGTTACCGTTTTCCGAGCCCAACTGAAGGCCGGACTTCGGTACCCTCCTCTGAAGATGATTTGTGACTTCTGCCAATTCCATGACATTGCCGTAAATCAACTTCCGCCGAACTTGTACTGCTATTTCAACGCCTTCATCTGCATGTGTGGCGTCTTCGGGATAGAGCCCCACTTTGTTATTTTTGTGCAGTACTACAAGCTTTTCGTGGTCCCAAAGGGTGGCTTTTATTTCATGCTACCTCGGGGATCCGGGAGCAAAAAATATATGTTCACCTTTGCCACCAAGGACAGCTGGCGAGGGTGGCAACAAAAATTTTTCTTTCTGAAGATGGAGGAGGCCTGGTCGCATGTTCCGACCAAGTGGGCTCAGGGAAAGCTGGAGATGGACGTCGTAGATCCGAGGATAATGCTAACTCCGGAGTTGTCTCCTATCTTCACGGACTTCGACAGACGTATCCGCGCTGTCTCTGACTGGGGTCCCGAGTGTTAGTGTTGTGCCCAAAAGCCAATCATGAGATGATTGTATTTTTTCACATTGAGTCATGATATTTTATTAAGGCATTAATCCAGCAATTATGTTTGTTGTTTTGTTCCTGCGTAACTTAACAAACATAATTGTAACCCTAGAATAATGATATTATTAAAAGTCCCTGGTCTAGTATTATTGTGGAGCGGGTTGCAATAATACATAATGACTAGCATATGTGGAGACTAATATGAGATATGTAGTCTACATATGGGTACAAGTTGGAGAACTTGTGTACTGGACCGACCCACCATGAGAACACTACATGGATCGTTATATGAGTGTCATAAGTGATTCCCATAGTGATCTGGGTATATGTAGTCCTTCGACCTAAGATCATCAAGGTTCCCTACATGTGAGTCACATACATTGATACTTGGTCGAAATAGAAGATTTCGGCCTAAGCAATTGTAAGACAATTTTTTGCGCCGGGGGGCGCTGCCCCCCACGCCCCCCGCAAGGGTGGCTCCGCTTGACCCCGTCCGCTGACTGGTTAGCGGAATCACCGCCTGCTGACCGGCCAGCGGGACCGCCGTATGCGAAGCGCCACATAAATAAAAACTGGTTAATCAACGCGCGAAAATTGGCATCCATCTTTGTTGAATGAGATTTGACATGATATGCTGATTGGTGTTTGAAGCATGGTGCATGGTTATAGCCCTTGATTGGTTGTACTTGTAAATACGGCCTGCGAGTCGTGCCTTTTCTTATCACTCTCATTGTACATTCTCTTCTCACCTTACTCCCCTCGAATGTAACTCGAGGTTTCTATTATTGATGTAATGGTGCATTATGGGATCATCCAAGGTGGTATGTCCAAGGATCATCCAAGGTATGTCCAAGGAGATGACAACAAAAGGGCAACCAAGAAAGGAAGAGAAGGAGCTTGTGAAGACTCTTTTCTTTTCTTAGGCTTTTATGATATTCTCATTGGCTTGAGAATATCGCATAGTTTGGGCTATAACCATGTCACGTTTACTTTCTTGTAAGCATGAGATGCATGTTTTATATTTGTATGTGATGCATGTATAAGACAACCGGAGATAACAAATTGGTGAGATCAAAAGAAAAAATCCCTCAAACAAATATTAAGTCATTAAATGTGATGCCTTCCAAATGTTGGCACTCGTCAAGACTTTGATCAACATTAGGTGGGTTTGCCAAAGCAAAGCACCTATGTTCATCTTGGTAAGGCGCGATGGGATAATAGTGATATCCAAATTGCTAACTTTGGGTTCGACTTAACTAAGTCATCCTAATAGGATTAGGGACTTAGAGGCATAGAGTTGGGCTTAAGTTCATGAGATGAGCTTGGACAAGTGTTGTTCACCCAACTATCCAAGAGTTGCATAAGATGCAATTGGCAAGGAGTTGCCTACCTAAATAGCTGTAACTTGAGAGAAAAGCCAAAGCTGACTCAGGTTGTGGTCAAATATGGATCTTGGCCCACTAGAATACCTTAGCGCCGAGGTGTTCCGAAATAATATCGAGGGTTATTATTTTGAGGAAAATAGTGGGAGTATCGTTTAATAAAAGTCCTTATTAAATGAATTAAAATACATGACTCTTACACTGCATATTTACTGTTGTAGATAACCATGGCACAAAACACATCGACACTTTCGTTGCGATCGATCCTTGAGAAGGAAAAACTGAATGGGACCAACTTTCTCAAATGGTACCGAAACTTGAGGATAGTCCTCAAGCAAGAGAGAAAGGCTTATGTCCTAGAGCAGCCCATTCCGAATGAGCCTGCTGCCACTGCTCCAAGAGCTGAAAGGGATGCTCACAAGAGGCATTCTGATGATGCTTTGGATGTTGCATGCCTCATGCTTATTACCATGGAATCTGAGCTTCAGAAGCAACATGAGAACATGGGGGCGTTCGATATGATCGAACATCTCAAAATGCTTTTCCAAGAGCAAGCTAGGCATGAGAGGTTTGAGACCTCTAAGGCATTGTTTCAGTGCAAGATGTCTGAGGGAAGTCCCGTGGGTCCTCATGTGCTCAAGATGATTGGGTACATTGAGAATCTTGAGAATTTGGGATTTGCTCTTCAGAAAGAGTTGGCTATTGATGTAGTCTTGCAATCGTTGCCTGAAAGCTACAGTCAGTTCGTCATGAACTATAACATGAATGACCTTGACAAGTCCCTCCCTGAATTGCTCAACATGTTGAGAACTGCTGAGCAAAACCTTAAGAAGGCTAAGCCCATTTTGATGGTTCAAAAGGGCAAGGGAAAGGGAAAAGCCAACAAGAAGAAGGATAAAGCTAATGGAAAGTCCAATGCTAATTCTTCTTCAGCTGCACTGAAACCAAAGGGTGGTGTGGCAAAGGAAGGGGAGTGCTTCCATTGTAAGCAACCTGGACACTGGAAGCGCAACTGCAAGCTCTATCTTGAAGAACTTGCTAAGGAAAAGGGAAGTAAGACTTCCACTTCAGGTATTTTTGTTATAGAGGCTAACTTTTCTACTTCCTCATCTTGGGTATTGGATACTGGATGTGGATCTCACATTTGTGCAAATGTGCAGGATCTAAGTAGAAGTAGAAGATTGGCCCGAGGTGAAGTGGACCTACGTGTTGGAAATGGAGCAAGGGTTGCTGCCTTAGCCGTAGGGACTTATGTTCTCACTTTACCTAGTGGATTAGTTTTAGAATTAGACAACTGCTACTTTGTGCCTACTATTAGTAGAAATTTGATTTCTGTTTCTTGTTTGGACAAGAAAGGTTTTTCATTTATAATAAAGGACAAATGTTGTTCTATTTATTTGAATGAAATCTTTTATGGTAGTGCTCAACTTAGCAATGGGTTGTATGTTCTAGACCTCGAAGATCCAATCTATAATGTGAATACCAAGAAGGTCAGATTAAATGATTCAAACCCGACCTATCTCTGGCACTGTCGCTTGGGCCATATAAATGAGACCCGCATATCCAAGCTCCATAAGGATGGACTCTTGGACTCATTTGATTTTGAATCATATGAGACATGTGAGTCATGTTTGTTGGGCAAGATGACCAAAGCCCCATTCACAGGGCAAAGTGAAAGGGCTAATGACTTACTAGGACTCATACATAGTGATGTATGTGGCCCTATGTCTACACAAGCTAGAGGAGGTTTCCAATACTTCATTACTTTCACTGATGACTTCAGCAGATATGGCTATGTGTATCTTATGAGACACAAGTCAGAATCCTTTGAAAAGTTCAAAGAATTCAAGAATGAAGTAGGGAATCAACTCGGGAAGAGTATCAAAGTGCTTCGATCAGATCGAGGTGGAGAGTACTTGGATCGAGAATTCCTTGACTATCTGAAGGAGTGTGGTATAGTATCACAACTTACTCCACCAGGTACACCTCAATGAAATGGTGTATCTGAAAGGAGAAATCGAACTCTGTTAGACATGGTTCACTCTATGATGAGTCAAGCTGACCTTCCAAACTCCTTTTGGGGACATGTTCTAGAGACAGCCGCTTTTACACTAAACCGAGTTCCATCTAAATCAGTTCAAAAGACACCAAATGAGATATGAAGTGGGAGGCATCCCAATTTGTCTTTTATGAAGATTTAGGGCTGTCACGCTTATGTGAAACGTCAATCCTCTGACAAACTAGGGCCCAAATCTCAAAAATGCCTTTTTGTTGGGTATCCCAAAGAAACAAAGGGTTACTATTTCTACAATCCTTCTGAGCAAAAAGTGTTTGTTGCTCGAACTGGTGTCTTTTTAGAGAAAGAGTTTATCTCTAATGGAACTAGTGGGAGGAAAGTAGAACTTGAAGAAATTCAAGAACAACAAGGAGACATCGAACCTGAAATGGAACCTGAACAGACACCGCAAGATGTTGTTCAAGACTCTGTTCCTGTAGCACAGAGCCCACGTAGGTCTAGTAGGATTCGGCATGAGTCTGAGAGATATGGATTTCTCATGACTCACACTGGTGATGTGATGCTCATGGATCAGGATGAGCCCACAACCTACCAACAAGCTATGTCGGGGCCTGACTCTGAGAAGTGGCTAGTGGCCATGAAATCTAAGATGGAATCCATGTATGAAAACCAAGTATGGACTTTGGTTGACCCACCTGAAGGGGTAAAACCCATAGGGTGCAAATGGGTTTTCAAGAAGAAAACTGACATGGATGGTAATGTGATTACCTTTAAGGGACGATTGGTTGCAAAAGGTTTCAAGCAAATTCATGGTATTGACTATGATGAAACTTTTTCACCAGTTGCTATGCTTAAATCCATCTAAATTTTGTTTGCTATTGCTGCACACTATGATTATGAGATATGGTAAATGGATGTCAAAATTGTATTCCTAAATGGAAAGCTACTTGAGGATGTGTACATGACACAACCTGAGGGTTTTGTCACTCCTAAGAATGCCAATAAAGTGTGCAAGTTGCAAAGGTCCATTTATGGACTGAAGCAAGCTTCTCGAAGTTGGAATCTTCGTTTTGATGAAGCAATCAAAGAGTTTGGTTTTATCAAAAATGAAGATGAACCTTGTGTCTACAAGAAGGTTAGTCGGAGCGCTATAGTCTTCTTGGTGTTGTATGTAGATGACATACTACTCATCGGGAATGACATTCCTGAGCTACAGTTTGTGAAGACTTGGCTGGAAAAATGTTTCTCTGTGAGGGACTTGGGTGAAGCAGCCTATGTGTTAGGCATCAGGATCTATAGAGATAGATCTAGAAAGCTTCTTGGCCTAAGTTAAAGTATGTACATTGACAAGGTGCTAAAGAGGTTTAGCATGCAAGATTCCAAGAGAGGATTCTTGCCCATGTCACATGGTATAACTCTTTCTAGATCTCAGTGTCCGAGTACTCCTGAGGAGAGAGAACGCATGAGTAAGATTCCATATGCTTCAGCAATTGGATCTATCATGTATGCCATGATATGTACTCATCCTAATGTCCCATATGCCTTAAGCATGATGAGTAGGTATCAATTGAACCCTGGTGAGAGTCACTGGACAGTTGTTAATAACATCCTTAAGTACTTACGAAGGACTAAGGATGCATTCTTGGTCTTTGGAGGTGAAGATGATCTAGTTGTAAGGGGGTGCACCGATGCAAGCTTCTAATCCGATAAGGATGATTTTAGATCACAATCTGATTATATGTTTCGTATTGGTAGTGGTGCTATAAGCTAGAAGAGTTCAAAGCAAGAGACAGTAGCTGACTTTACAACAAAATCTGAGTACATTGCCACCTCTGATGCTGCAAATGAGGCAGTTTGGATCAAGAAGTTCATCACAGAACTTGGAGTGGTTCCAAGCATTGCTGACCCGATAGAGCTCTATTGTGACAACAATGGAGCAATCGCACAGGCTAAAGAACCCCGATGTCACCAGTGATCCAAACACATACTACGACGTTATCATCTCATCAGGGAGATCATTGAGAAGGGTGATGTAAGGATATGCAGGACTTCGACAGACAGCAACATTGTTGATCCATTGACAAAGCCCCTTACGCAGCAGAAGTATGATAGCCATTCTAGGTCCATCGGTATTAGATAAATGGATGATTGGCTTTTAGTGCAAGTGGGAGATTGTTAGTGTTGTGCCCAAAAGGCCAATCATGAGATAATTGTATTTTTTCACATCGAGTCATGATATTATATTAAGGCATTAATCCAACAATTATGTTTGTTGTTTCATTTCTGCGTAACTTAACAAACATAATTGTAACCCTAGAATAATGATATTCTTAAACGTCCCTAGTCTAGTATTATTGTGGAGCGGGTTGCAATAATACATAACAACTAGCAAATGTGGAGACTAATATGAGACATGTAGTCTGCATATGGGTACAAGTTGAAGAACTTGTTGATGCCCTGCGGCATCTTCGTCAGATAACATTGTAACTTACGGAGGGACTTCCTGAGGGGGAGAACGCCCGAATGCCAGATTGCCCAGGGGAGCGTGCCTGAAAAGCTCAGAAGAGGGGGTTAGAAGGTCCCCGGGGTGTGTTTCCGGGGAGGAGCCTCCGACACCCAAGTCAGTGTCTTGAAAGAAAATAAGGGAGGAGCATTGCAAAGTAGAAAGGCCTTGCCTGTTTGTGTTTTCTCAAGGAAAGGAGTCTGCTCAAGGATCCATCCTTTGCCCAGGTTTATTTCCTGGTATTTATAGGAGTATCCACCCGTTCAAATCATGACACGTGTTTGGTCAGATCTTTCCTGAATTTCTGGGCGTAGGGGACAAGTAGCCGATGGCAGTTTTCTTGAGCCTTGAACCGAGACAGGTCGTGACGGGACCTGGATGGCGTCGGTGTGTCAGACCGCCATTTGGTGCGGCCTATAATGTCTGTGGGTGACATGTCAGAGGCTCCTTAAATGCTCATGCCGTACTCCTGAAGTCCCTGGACGAGGTCGTCCTCTGGCGCAGATGATGCCCCTTCGGGAAATCTGCCCGTAGTTCGGAGAGTTGCCTAATTCAGGGTTCTGCCTTCGGGGAGATCCTCTTCGGCTTGTGATAGCTGATTCTTGATCTCCGAAGGTGGTCTGTTTAGTACCTCAGGGGGCTAATAGTATCCTCGAGTTTCCTGACGCTTCGAGTTTGGGTCAGATAGAGGCGATAGCCCTTCGGCTATCACATGCCCCCTTTGGAAAGTCAAAGTGGAGACTTCAGTTTGTAGTCTTCTCAAGGATGCTTTTTAGGAGTTTTTAGGGAGTAAAACCTGTGCCGAAGATACACCTTTTGCCCGAAGATATGGGCTGTTGGGCCATAGCCTGTCTTTTGGTGTCTTCGAGGCAACCTATTTCTTTCCTTTCTCCTTTCACAGATCTGTGCAATGTCGCGTCTCATGACCAGGCGTGTCAGTCTGGAGCGGCGCATCCCAGTTTTTTAGGGGTGTCAGAAGACGTGTCCCCTATTTTGGTGCGGCGGCTGACACGTGGCACACTATCATTGGAGGAGAGTCGCGTCGGTTACAGAGAGCGCGTCTTTTCGGGTGCAAAAAACAGTTATGGCGACTGTTCGCCTTCAAGGGGTACTTATGACGCCGGTTCGTCTACCCACCTTCTACCTATATATAGCCCATTCCATCATAAGTTCCTTTTTTGGTTTTGCTTCTACTCTTTTCTCTGCTTGCAACTGCTTCTTTTTTCCTGCTTTCCGCGGCGGCGCTGTCTGACAGAGATTTTTCCGGCGATCTTTCACGACGGTGACTTCAAACCCAGATTTTGCCAAGTCATTTGGTGGGTTTTTGATTTCTAGAATCCTCTGATTTTTGGAGTTTTTCTGAAAGTTGCTTTCTTTTCTTTTTTCGAACTCGTTTTTCAGCCAAGATGCCTGTTCCCGAGAGCTGGCAACCCCTTTTGTCTCACCCTTGCTGCACCACCCCCAAAAAACTAGAAAAATGGAAGAAAAAGTTCTTTCTTCCTTCGTATGCCGTTACGAGGTTTCCACGTTATGACCAATTTTTCTTTTTGAACCGTAGTAATGAGGTTACCGTTTTCCGAGCCCAACTGAAGACCGGACTTCGGTGCCCTCCTCCGAAGATGATTTGCGACTTCTGCCAATTCCATGGCATTGCCGTAAATCAATTTCCGCCGAACTCGTACCGCTATTTCAACGCCTTCATCTGCTTGTGTGGTGTTTTCGAGATAGAGCCCTACTTTGTTATTTTTATGCAGTACTACAAGCTTTTCGTGGTCCCGAACGGTGGCTTTTATTTCATGCTACCTCGGGGATCCGGGACCAAAAAATATATGTTCACCTTCGCCACCAAGGACAGCCAGCGAGGGTGGCAACAAAAATTTTTCTTTCTGATGATGGAGGAGGCCTGGTCGCATGTTCCGACCAAGTGGGCTTAGGGAAAGCTGGAGATGGACGTCATAGATCCGAGGATAATGCTAACTCCGGAGTTGGCTCCTATCTTCGCAGACTTCGACGGACGTATCCGCGCTGTCTCCGACTGGGGTCCCGAGGTCTCTTCGCGCTCTTTCTACCCCTTCCCCATCAATTGGAAGCTAATGACCAAGGAAGTTCTTCGGGAGCTAGGGGTAGTGAAGGAGCACGAAACGGACCTCGACATGCCGGCTTCTGCCATTGCTGGGAAGGATTCCTGGCTGGTGCAACTCCTTCGGGAGGAAATTTCTTACGAAACTTTCTTCGAGAGTAAGTTATCTCCGACTCCCTTTGTTACGGTTTTCATCTTGGACTCACGCTGATATCTTCTTTCTTTTTCAGAGATGGGCGACGACACTGCTGCCTTCTACAAATCCCTTTTCACTGGCACAGTTGAGAAGGGTGAGCAGACAAAGAAGGCTGCTTCCTGAAGGCGGAAAGCGACTGGGGTTGGGCCTTCGGCCAAACGGGTGAAGAAGACTATTCCCCCCCGCTTGTTCGGAAATTCTTGAGGAGGCAAGTGAGGAGCCCGAGGTTGCTGCCATTCCGCCGCCCGAGGTTGCTGCCGACGTCCCCCCGACCGACGTTTCTCCTCAGAGCCCTACCTCGTCACAGGCCCTTCTGGATGCCGTGGTAGAGGTTCCTTCTGCCGAGGAGCGGCGTAAATGCAAAGGCAAGGGGATCTCCACCGAGGAGGCCCCGGACTCTGGCGATGACGTCGTCGAGGTGCCGCCAGGTTCGCTTTCTCAGGCAAAGTGTGATGTCTTCACTTTTTGAATTTTGGGATGTACTTGTCTTGACCAGCTTCTTGTTTTTGCCGTGCAGGGGAGTCACTTACTCCGAGTTGGGCGGCCGAACACGCCCGGAAGCGAGCGCTCCGCGATGCTAAAGTCCCGCAAGGGAAGATCCCGAATGAGCCTTTCTGGTCGTTTACGGAGGACATGAATTTGTACTCCGGAGACTGCCAGCAAATGGCCAAAGAGATCTCGAAGGGGATGCTTACTGAGGCCTCCTTTAGGGCCATTGTGGAAGCTCATCCGGGCGATGACTCCCTCGCCGCGAAGGTTTCCGAGCACGCTGCCCAGGTATGCTTCACGCCTATCTTTTTCCCTTCAATTTTTTCTAAGTGTTTGGCTTTCTCTTTGTCTTACTGACCTCGCCTTTATCCCTTTGCAGCTGCTGGGGTACGCCGGCTACCTCAGAGTTCGGGTAGCCAGGCAGACGGCATTCCGAGCCTCGGCCTTAGAGGTTATTGAAAAAACTAAGGCCATGTGCTCGGAATTGGCCACCAAGAACCTGCAGCTGGCTGATGCTGCAGAGAAGGAGGTTGCTGCCCTTCGGGGGGAGTTCCAGAAGGAAAAAGAAGAACTTTTGAAGGACTCCTCCCAGAAGATTTCTGACCTCGGCTCCCAGGTGGCGGAGCTGATTTCGGCAAACGAGGCGCATCTAAAGGAGAAGTCGGAATCTGAGGCTCTCCTGGCGAAGGCGCTTGCTGAGAAGGCCGAGCTCCAAGCCGAGGTCGATTCTTTGAAGAAGGAGCCGAGGAAGAAGAAGATGAAGGCACTGAAGAAGGAGGTCGCGGATCTGCAGAACGATCTTGAGGAACTTGAGGTCGAGAAGGACAAGTCTGACCAGATGGCCAAGGTCGCTTTCCAGGACGGGTTTTGCCTTGCTCGGCACCAAGTTCTTCAGAGGTTCCCAGATCTGGACCTCTCTTTCTTGGAGGCTCTAAACATTCCCGAGGCGCCTCGGTGGTCCTGGTCCAAGATTGAGCACCTGAACTTGCCTTCTTCTATCCCGGCGCCAAAGGTGGTGGACAAGGACGTAGGGGCTGGTGGCTCTCGGGACGCCGAGATTCCTTAGTTTGTTCTAGGACTCCTTGCCTTTTTCTTCTTCTTTTTGTACTTCTTCTTCTCTGTAAGCCGATTCACCTTAATGAAGATTTTTTTGGCTAAGTCTTTTTGCGAGATGTTTCGTTTTCCCCTTTGTCCCGAACATGATCGCTCAAGGGACTTCAGAAAATCATATCTGCGCTTATTTCGGCGAGCACCTTCGCGAGATTTTTCGTTTCCCATTTTTCCCGAACGTGATCGCTCAAGGGACTTCGGGAAATCGTATCTGCACTTATTACGGCAAACGCCTTCGCGGAATTCTGGCTTGTACACTTTTTATACTTGAGAATTTTTCTAAGAAACTTCTGTACTTAGCATATTTTCCAAATTTGTACAACACAATTCTTCCGCGAAACCTTAAGCATAGAATTTTTTCAAGGCATCTGAATGCCAGGTATTTTTTAATTCTACGCCTTCGGCGTCGCCGAGTCTGTACACGCCTTTTCGTACTTCGGCAAGAACCAGATAAGGTCCTTCCCAATTTGCGCGAAGTACTCCGTGGGAGGGCCTTCGGGGTGCAAAGTCAGCCTTTCGGAGAACGAGGTCTCCTTTCTTGATTTCCTTTGGCCTGGCTCGTAAGTTTATAGCCGCGGCCACTCTTTGCTGAAAAGCTTTTCTTCTCAGCTCAGCTATTTCTCTGTGTTCGCTGACAAGGTCAAGCTTGGTTCTTAAGCCGAGGTCATTTCCACTTTCATCGAATACTTGTACCCGTACCGACGGTCGCACGACTTCGATTGGGATGATGGCCTCTGTACCGAAGACGAGTGAAAAGGGGGTCTCCCCTGTGGCTCTTCGGGGTGTTGTTCGGTAACTCCATAACACGCTTTGGAGCTCTCCTGGCCATTTCCCTTTTGCTTCCCCTAGTCTCTTTTTCAGACCATCTTTTATGGTCCTGTTAGATACTTCTACCTGCCCATTGCTTTGGGGGTGAGCTACTGGAGCGAAGTGCATTTTTGTTCCGAGGTCACTGATGAATTCCTGGAATCCTTTATCTGTGAACTGGGACCCATTATCAGCTACAAGTACCCTTGGTATGCCGAATCTGCATACAATGTTTTTCCATACGAACTTCTGCACTTCTTTTGCCGAGATAGTCGCCAGGGGTTCTGCCTCGACCCATTTGGAGAAATAGTCTACTGCTACCACGCAGAATTTTACGCCTCCAGGGGCTGTTGGGAGCGGCCCAATGAGGTCTATGCCCCAGACTGCGAAGGGCCAAGGATAATCAGCCGAAGTCACCAATTCCGAGGGTGCCCTCTGGATATTTGCGTGTCTTTGGCAATTACCGCATTTCCGGACGAACTGCCTAGCGTCCTTTCTCAGGGTAGGCCAAAAGTATCCTTGGCGAAGTATTACTGCTGCAAGGGCGTCGGTTCCGATGTGCGAACCACAAGCGCCTTCGTGTACTTCTTCGAGGATCATTTCAGTATCCTCTTCGCCAACACACCTCTGCAGTGGGTTTGCATATCCCTGCCGATATAATTCTTCGCCAATTAGGAAGAATCGGCCGGAGCGTCTTCGGATTTTGGCAGCTTCACTGGGGTCTTCGGGGAGCGTATTGTCGGCGAGATATCTTTTTATCGGGTCTTTCCAGCCTTTTCCCGAAGTTGATATGCCCAGCACTGTGATGCTCGGGTGGCTTAGCACCTCGGTGCATGCTTTTGATTTTGCCAAGCAATCTGCCTCGGCATTATCTCGCCGAGGCACATTTTTTATTCGTACGGTGTCGAACTCCCGGATGAGTTTTGCCACCAATTCATGGTATTTTGCCAAGGTTGGGTCCTTTGCCCCGTAGTCTCCTGCCGTTTGTCGTACTACCAGCTGAGAATCGCTGTGGGCTTTCAGGTTTCTTATGCCGATTTTTCTGGCCAGGCGCAATCCTGCTATGAGGGCTTCATACTCCGCCATATTGTTGGTGACGTCAAAGCCGAACTTGATAGCCTTCATCACTTCTAGGCCTTCAGGACCCCTAATGATCACGCCAGCTCCCTGGTGTTCGGACCCCGAGGCTCCGTCGACATGCAAAGTCCATTCGGGCTCACCTTCGCCATGATCCGGATGGCTGTCTTCGGTGGTGGGTACTTCGGCGATGAAGTCTGCCAGTGCTTGAGCTTTTATGGCTTTCCGAGGTTCATAAGCGATGTCGTGTTCGCCAAGCTCTATACACCACTTGGAGAGCCTTCCGGAATGATCAACCTTCCTCATGACATCCCGAAGTGGTAGACTACTTCGGACGATGATAGGGTGAGCCTGAAAGTATGGTCGTAGCCTTCTCCCTGCCAGCACCAAGGCATATATAGCTTTTTGCAACAAAGGATACCTGACTTCGGCGCCATGCAGGGATTTGCTTACATAATAGACCGGCCATTGCTTCGGCCCCTCTTCTTTCACAAGGACCGAGCTCACAGCCTTTTCTGTGACGGCGAGGTATAGCACAAGGGGCTCTCCCACGCGAGGTTGTCGCAGAGTGGGCAGGCTGGCTAAGTAGATTTTGAGTTCTTCCCAGGCCTTTTGGCAGTCTTCATTCCAAGGATGATCATTATTTCCGAGGTTGTTTTCCTCTTTTGTTGCCTTAGTGAGGACCTTGAAGAACGGTCGACACCTGTCTCCATACCTGGAAATAAACCTGCTAAGAGAGGTTATCCTTCCGGTGAGTCTCTGCACATCCTTTATTGTGGCAGGAGTTCGGAACTCGAGCAGAGCCTTGATTTTTTCTGGGTTAGCATCAATGCCTCTTTCTGATACCATGTACCCAAGGAATTTTCCCGAGGTCACTCCGAAGATGCACTTTTCGGGATTGAGACGGATCCCGAAGGCTCTGAGCTGGTGGAAAGTTTCCTTTAGATCTGCGACGTGGTCGTCAGGCAGCTTGCTTTTGACTATCATATCGTCGACATACACTTCCATGTTTCTCCCTATTTGGTCGTTAAAGACCTTGCTCATCAACCTCTGGTAGGTGGCTCCTGCGTTTTTAAGCCCGAAGGGCATTCTGACGTAGCAATATGTTCCTCCCTCAGTGATGAAGGCGGTTTTTTCCTCATCTTCAGGGTCCATCCTTATTTGATGATACCCACTGAAGGCGTCTAAGAAACTTAGGAGCCCGTATTCGGCAGTTGAGTCTACCAATTGGTCTATCGGTGGGAGGGGGTATGAGTCTTTTGGGCAAGCATCGTTCAAGTTTCTGAAGTCGATGCACATCCGGAGCTTACTGCTTCCTTCTTTTGTGGCAATAACCACGTTACTCAACCATTCAGGGTATTTGACCTCCCTGATGACACCAGCGTCTAACAAGCACTGCACTTCGGTTTTGACAAAGTTACTTTTGTGGACCGAGATGCTCCGTTTCTTTTGCCGGACAGGTTTTGCCTCAGGATTAACTTTAAGGCTATGCTGTATTACGCTAGGGTTTATCCCTGGCATGTCTTTCGGCGAGTAGGCAAATAGATCTTTATTTTCCAGTAGAAAAGATACAAGTTTTTTCTTGTCACCTTCGGCCAAGCTCTTCCCTATTCGGGTAGATTGACCTGGGACAAGTTCTACTGTTTCCATTTCCGCTTTCACGGGATCTCCTTCCTTGCCCTTCTCTGGTGCCTTTGCCTCCACCGTTTGTGCGGAGTTGTTTGCCGGAGCTTTTCGTGCCTTTACGAACACCTTTCTTACTTCACCTTGATCTATGAAGATCTCTGCATCTCCATCCTTGTTGGCGAAAGTGACAGTCAAGTACTTCACATCCGGGCGAATATGTAGATTTCCCTGTGTCTGTCTCCCAAGGATGGTGTTGTACGATGAAGGGACATCCATGACAATAAACTTCGCCATTGTGGAGGCGTAAAGTTCAGCGGTCCCTTCTACCGAAGTTCCTTTCATCATCAAGGGGAGATCGATCCATCCGAGGACAGGTAGTTCGGACGGTCCTCCCCCGAAAGTAGGCGAGGTGACAGGTTTGAGGTCGCTGCTAGATATGCCCAAGTTCGGCAGTAAGTGCGAGAACAGGACGTCAGCGTTCGACCCGTCGTCGAGCAGCACTCTTTTGACGTCCTAGTTCCTTATCCTCGCCATGATCAGCAGCGGATCGTCATGGGGAAAGATGACGGTGGATCCATCCCTGCGGGCCAGTTTCTTTGTCGGATTCTGATATTCCATGACTGCTATTTCTCTGGCCTTCCTCTTTCTTTCCGAGGATGGGAGCCCCGTTGTGATTGTTTGTATTACTCTTGCCGGAGGTGGAGGGCGCCTCTTCGGACTTCGGTTTCTTCGCCTGTCAGAGTCATAGTCCTCATCTTCGGCCTTTTCTTCCTCATCTTTTCTTCCCTTTGGGGAAGGCATCCGCAGATATCGTCGAAGTTGGCCCAGTTTTATTAGTGACTCTATGTACTTCTTCAGTTGGAAGCAATCTTCGGTGTCATGGCCGTGGTCGCGGTGAAACTGGCAGAACTTCTTTATGTTTTTCTTGTTATCAGCGGTCATGGCCCTTGGCCGCCGAATCTGCGTCCCCTGCCTTTCCATCGTCATGAGGATGTTTGTCCGTGTAGTGTTCAGGGGTGTGAAAGCTGGGAGTTTCCTTCCTCGCATTCTCCGAGGTCGGCCTGCCTGTTCGGTTGGATGCCGAGTTTGCTGGTTGGACCCTTCGGCGCGGCCATGATCGGACTTCGGCCCACCCATTCTCAGCTCCTCGGTGGTCATGTGCTGTTCGGCCCTTCAGTAAAATTCACCGAGGGTGTCCGGGGGGTCTTTAGAGAACTCATAAAACAACTGCGAGTCCCTCCGAAGGCCCCGTGTCATGGCGAGAATGCGTATTTCGGGCCGAAAATCCGGGACGCTCAAAGCTTCCCTGTTAAACCTTTCGACATAGTCACGGATGGTTTCTCCATTTCTTTGCTCTATGTCGAACATCTGTACAGGCATTTTCGCCATTGGCCGACTTCCAATAAATTGCTGTGTGAAGGCCGTGGATAACTCCTGGAACCCCGTGATGGTTCTTGGAGCCAATGAGTTATACCACGTAGTTGCTGGTCCTGTGAGGGTGACCTCAAAACATTTGCACAAGGTAGCATCATCGGCTCCGTGCATTATCATGCTGCGTCTGTACTTTGTCAGATGGGCCTGTGGGTCAGTGCGGCCATCATAGATCTCCAGCCGAGGTACCTTGAAGTCGCCTGGCATGGCTGCCTCAACTACAGTTTGGGTGAACGGGGACTCATCCTCGCAGAAGGTTCCCGACAGCCTAGCCCAGACGGGTTTGCGGGCTACCTGTTTCTCCACCCTGTCTAGTCTCGCTAGTATCCTCTCCATAAGGATCGTGGCGTTAGGCTCTTCCTCTGGGAAGGGAGATTGCCAGCGCCTCTTCGGGGAGCGAGCTCGGCGTCGAGGGGACAGGGACCTCGCCTCAGGCGATGAACTCCTTCGTTGTGAGACTTTGGGTCGCTTGGACCTTGTTTGTCCCGCAGGCCGTTTCCCGAGGGGTATGTTTTCCGTAGAGGACTCTTCACGTGGGTCCCCGCTTCCCGAACTATGATGGGTCGATTTGGGGCTTTTCTCCCGAGGGCGTCCTAGTGAGGGAGGCCTTTGGGCCTGAGCTTGTTGTGGCCACCTTCGGTCTATCTGCTGTGTCATCTCAGCCACGACAGAACGCTGAAAGTCCCGTAGAAAGCTCATAGTAACGACTAGAGGGCGGTCTTCCTCGGGCGCAGAAGTCCCTGGGAATGTTTGCTCAGCGGCCGGTTGATCCTCAGGCGCGGACGGGGACCTCGGGAGTCCCTTGTCCTTAGAACGCCGAGTTTCAACGACGGCGACCTCAGAGCGGGTTCCCACAGACGGCGCCAAATGATGCCGGTCGGCATCTTCGTGGAGTGACATTGAGACTTGTAGAGGGACTTCTTGAGAGGGAGACCGCCTGGAGTCCCGAACTGCCCAGGGGAGCGTGCCTGAAAAGCTCAGAAGATGGGGTCAGAAGGTCCCCGGGGTGTGTTTCCGGGGAGGAGCCTCCGACGCCCAAGTCAGTGTCCTGAAAGAAAATAAGGGAGGAGCACTGAAAAGTAGAAAGGCCTTGCATGTTTGTGTTTTTTCAAGCAGAGGAGTCTACTCAAGGATCCATCCCTTGCCCAGGTTTATTTCCTAGTATTTATAGGAGTATCTAGCCCATTCAAATCATGACACGTGTTTGGTTAGATCTTTCCTGAATTTCTGGGCGTAGGGGACAAGTAGCCGGTGGCAGGTTTCTTGAGCCTTGAACCGAGACAGGTCGTGACGGGACCTGGATGGCGTCAGTGTGTCAGACCACCGTTTGGGGCAGCCTGTAACGTCTGTGGGTGACATGTCAGAGGCTCTTTAAATGCTCATGCCGTACTCCCGAAGTCCCTGGACGAGGTCATCCTCTGGCGCAGATGATGCCCCTTCGGGAAATGTGCCCGTAGTTCGGGGA